>CM052810.1:132386189-132612425 GCA_028533885.1 Nasua narica | reverse complement strand
AAAAAAAAAAAACAAACAAAAATGGGCAGAGGATTTGAAAAGACCTTTCTCGAAAGAAGACCTACAACTCAAAAGTTGCTCAACATCATTAGTCATCAAGGAATTACAAATAAAACCACAATGAGATACTACTTCACGCTGGCAAGAATGACCATAAAACAAAACAAAAAGAATTTTTTTTAAGGCAAGATCAAGTGATGGCAAATGTGGAAAAACTGAAATATTCATACATTTCTAGTTGAAAATAAAAATGGTGCAAAAAGTTTGGTAGTTTCTCAGAAGTTAAACAGCGTTCCCATATGACCCACCAATTGAACTCCTTAGGTTTATTTCCAAGAGAACTGAAAACATGTCCACACAAAAACATGTACATGAATGCTCATAATGGCTATTCAAAATAAACAAAAAGTAGAAACAATCTTAATGTTCGTCAACCAATGGATGGACAAACAAAATGTCATATATCCACAGAATGGAGTATTATTCAGCCATAAAAAATGACTGAAGTACAACTATATGCTATAACATGGTGAACCTTAAAACGTTACACTGAGTCAAAGAAGCCAAACACAAAAGGTCACGTATTATATGATTTCATTTATATGAAATGTCCAGAACAGACAAATCCTTAGAGACAGAAAGCAGATTGGTGGTTGCCCAGGACTGGTAACACGGAAGAATGGGTAGTGACTACAAAATGGGTACAGTATTTCTCTTTGAAGCAATGAAAATGTTCTGGAATTAGAAAATGGTGGTGGTTGCACAATGTTGTGAATATACCAAAAATCACTCAATTGCATATTTTAAAATGATTAAAATGGGGTATTTTACATTATGTAAGTTTCATCTCAATTTTTTTTTAAATGTAGTTCTGTAGGAGGATATAGTATAGAATCAAAAGTGGGGTGGGGGAAAAAGTAATTTCTATTTCACATGGGTTGGTGAGGGAAGTCCTGTCATAATCTGCCATTTAAGGACACTGGAAGGAGATAGGAAAATAAGCCACAGGGTTATCTGGACAAAGACCATTCCACCTAAAGAGCATTTCAGGCAGATGGAAGAAAAATTTTCAAAGCCTCGATGCAGGAACATGTTTGGGGATGTCTATTCAATGAAAAGTAAGGTGGCCAAAATATGAGGAGCAGAGTAAGGAGAGGAAGTGCAGCCAGCAAGTTCTAAGGGCCTAGATCTTGTTGGGCTTAAAGGCTTTGCATGCTCTGGCTTCCTCTCTGACTTAGATGGGAAGGCACTGGATAAATATGATCTCTTCTCCATTTAAAAGGATCATTATGGCTCATATTTAGCAAATAAACTGTAGTGGGGGAACAGACAAATATGGAGTCCAATTAGAAGTCTGGCAATAATCCAAGTGAGAGAGGAAGGCAGCCTGGGAAAGGCTGCACAGTGGTATAGCTGCTGAGAAGGGGCCAGATTCAGGGTAATCTGAAAGTAGATATTGATAGAATTTGCTAATATATAGGATGTGAGGTTTGAGAGAAAAAGAGGAGTCAAGAGCAATTCCCAGGTTTTGGACAGAGAATTACTAAAATGCACAACACAGCAGAAGGAGCAGAGTTGGGAAAACTCAGGGGTACATTCTTGGGATTAAATTTAAGATTACTATTAAATATTTAAGAGGAGTTCCAGTCAGCAATTGGATAATGGAGTCTGGAGTTCAATGCCTCCTATCAGGTTAGGAATATAAATCGAAGTCATCCACACAGAGATAATATTTATAGCCATGAGAGTGAATAACATCCTCTAGTATAGCATTGTCTGATTAGAGCTTCCTACAATCATAGAAATCATCAGTATGGAGATATCTTTGCTTCCCAAAGTAGGAGCCACATGTGGCTACTTGAAATGTGTCTCGTGTCTATAGTATTGGACGGCACAGATCTAATGAATGAATGTATGTGGAGCAGGTAAGAAATCTGAGATGCGAGCCCTGGAACACTCTATAGAATTAAAGGTCTGGAAATGAAGAATAAGAAGTAGCTAGTTGTGATAGGTGAAGAACCAAGAGAGTAGTGTCTTAGAAGTGATTGAGGGGTGCTGGCACAAAGGAGGAAGTGATGAATGGTGCCAAAAGTCACTGAGAGTTGAGGTAGATAAAAACTAAGAAGACCTATGGAATTTGGTGATGTGAATGAAATTGGTGCTTGCCAATGAATATAAACACTATACCGGATTCCCCACTAGCTGATGGTTTGCAGATCTCCTAAATTTAAAAAACCTAAATGATAAGCCATTTTATAACATTGTAGTCATTACACAGACTGACTCAACAAAAGTTGATCATAATGCTAATTATTCTTATATTTTTGTTGAGGCCTCTTGGGTTTTCCTCACAATATTGCACTAAAGCCTCTAAGATTAGGGGTCAGTTAGAGTACAGCCAGAAAAATAAATTGGAATATAAAATACTTTTATTAGCAATCTACGAAGATAGATCATTTGAAGAAAATCTGGCGTTAATTTGACTAGGAATAAGGAAAGTAAGAGGAGTGAATAGTATAAAAATATATGTAGTTCTTCCAAGCACAGCTGTTGTTATTTTTGAAATGTTCTTTGGCATCAGTTCTATAACCACATATTTTTAAATGTTTAAAGTGCTTGTTGTTGAAGTGGCGCTTACCAAAGTGTGAATATCTCCTTCACTGAGGGTGAGATCCCGCTTGGTGATGAGATGGCTCCGGTCACCTTGCCCAGGAGCTGTGTCATTCTTTTCGCTTTGTGAATTTGAGATCTAGGGTTGTAGAGAAACTGGTGCTATATAATAGTGGAAAACATTCTGCATTGACGTTTTGGCATAAAATGTTATATGTGATTAAAACATGGTGACTGAAAATGTGTTAGGACAAATTTACCACTTAATACGATAGAAAGTAAGCACAGAGAGTCCTTAATATGTGAAAAGTTACCTCTGCCTAGCCATGATTTTCTTTTTCCCTTGCACACCTAGTGGGGGACACTGATAAAACACAGGGAAACAGTCTGAAATTTCACAGTGCTCAACTGTGATGAGTGTCAATCATGAATATATATCATTTCAAAAGAGCCTTTTGTTCTGTGTTTTTAACTTTCCTTAGCCCAAATTGGGCAATAGCTTCTTATCCAAATACATGTGCTAGGATGGAGAGGACTATGTCCAAAAGTATAGAATTCCACAAAATGACATTTTTCTAAATCATGGAAGTCAAAAGAGCCAGGTTAAGCAAAATGTTAGATATTTTTCCAAAGACAAAAATTTCCAACAACAAAACACCGCTGTCATAATATCATATGTGGAACCAAAGTCAAACTGGGTCTCTCCATAAATAAATGATTCATTAGGACTTCTCAGAGTAAAGAATTAATCCTTACTCGTTATACCAATAACTTAATCCTTAGTGTACTGGTTATAAAGTAAAATATTTTGTAGAGTGGGTTTGTGTATTAAAATAATTGTTTTATTTTGGGCACCTGAGTGGCTCAGTCGGTTAAGTGTCTACCTTAGGCTTTGGTCATGATCCCAGGGGTCCTGGGATCGAAGTCCTGCATCGGGATCCCTGCTTTGCAGGGAGTCTGCTTCTCCCTCTACCCCTCTCCCCTGCTCATATCTCTCTCTCTCTCATAAATAAAATCTTTAAAAACAAATAAATGTTTTATTTCATACATTTCTCTCATAGATCTAGAAAGAAAAGCTTTAAATATCATCATAATAAAAAGTTGCTATTAAGCACATTACCTTAATTCTCAAAGGGTTAATCTCCATATCTGAAGTGCAGTTCATTGGCCCATCAATTTCATACTGAAGGATGTATAACAAAGTGTTATTGTTGTATTTGTAAGGCCACTGAAGATTTAGCATTGCCTTGCTGAATGAACTTGGACCGTTGTTTCTCAGCTAAGGGGGAAAAGAAAATGTAAATACTTTGAGCAAAAATCTATTCCATAATCCTCCCCCCACACCAATTTTAGCAAAGGATCTGAATAACAGCAGAGGTTCCACAGTTACTCTGACATTACATGATCATTACTAGGCAAAGGAGATCACACTCAGCATTTGTCTCTAGTATAGGGTAGTATATGGCAGGATGAAAATATAAACAAGAGGAAAATATGAAAAAGTTTTCAAATGAAAGATGGCATAGAAAATTTTCCTTCTGTAGGAAGAAAATTTTGATGATCTGCTATAGACACTTTCAATTTTTAGTTAGAACTGCAAACATCCATATGAAAATACTCACAATGACCTATTGCTTTTATTCGAGTAGAACTAATGGGTTTTAGACAACAATTTGTTTAAAGTGCATTCTTTAACCACTTGAAGCTACTTGTCTTTAAAAAAAAAGGAACTTCTGAATAGGGAAAAAATTCAGAGAAATTTCTGATACATCCTTAAACAATGCAGAGTTTACATATTCATTAAACAGACTTGTTTTTTATAAGTAGCCTATCTGATCCTCTCTTTAAAGGCTCTCTACCACGTATCAGTTCGAGCTCACAACTGCAAACCTCATAAATGTGCTGAACAACTGGCCCGACATCTTCTTCAGTCTCAGGGTTCTCCTTATGCTCCCAGTTTGGAATTGGAAGAAAGATATGATCAGGACTTGAGACTCTAAACAATGACCAAAGAAAACCTACCATGAATACCAAAATGATATGGTCAGTTCATTTTCAAAAGTATGCTGTATCCAAATGAATCAAATCAGAATTAAAAATATATACATTTAAAAGAAAAAAAAAGCCGTATGTACATGTGAACATGCACATATATCTTCACACAAACTACTCCTTTTTTTTTTTTTTCCACACAAACTACTCTTTACTGAATCTAATGTAACAGGTGGATTGGTAAATGAAGTTGCATAAAAGTTCAACACACTTATTTTGTGCCTACTGTTGCCGCATCTGGTTTATTTCCAGAGGGTTACCAGATAAATATTTGGGGCTTTGGAACACACCTAGGACCTTATTTCTACAGAAGCTATAGCTCTAGTTAATACTACCATGAAACTTGGAGAACTACTTCCCAAAAGAAGCTACTGAGCTTTGTAGTTGCTTTTAAAAAGTAATTGCATTTTAAAGCAGCTTAAAACTCACAAGAATGAGACACTCAACTCAGTAATCATACTGACCCTCGTATCTCAACAGCAGCTAAGACAGCGAGGTCAACTCTGTAAGAAACAACTGGGCTTACTTTGTCAAAGAGATTGGAGCTGAAAAAGAAAAAAATGTTATTTAGGCCTAAACTGAGCATGATCATCAGCAAAGATACACAGAGGCAAATGCAGTGAAACTAAAAATGAACAAATTAAAAGCAACAAAGAAAGGAAAAACTTAATAAAATGATTTTCATTGGCATTTAATTCAAGATGACCAAGTTTTACTTCTTTTACTTTTGTTTTACAACTTCAAAACTAACAAATTATTCTTAGGATAGAAATATGGATTTTAAAAATGGTATAATAAAAAATGAAAAACATATTTTCTACAAAGATGTTCATCACAGTTTGAAAAAAAAAATCAGAGGCAGGGGTGCCTGGGTGGCGTAAATGTCCAACTCTTGATTTCAGCTCAAGTCATGATCTCATGGTCATGAGACGGGGCTCCGTGCTCAGCACACAGTCTGCTCAAGATTCTCTCTTTCCCTTTGCCCCTCTGCCCGGTTGCTTGCTCTCTCTCTCTCAAAATAAATAAAATCTTAAAAAAAAAAATTGAGGCAACTTAAATGTCTACCAATAAGGAAATGGTTAAACATATAGAGATGTGTTCAGGTAAAAAAAAGAATCTTACTCTGCAAAAGAAATTGATATGACATGATACATAACAAAATGTTCATAAGAGTATATCTATGGATAATTATTATTTCCTTTCTATGTTTCTAGATTTTCGGTATTTTTAGTATTTACTACATTAATATATTTATACAAAACAATGAATACTATTTTATTTTAAAAAATGGTAATCAACCTTGAAAACACTGTAAGTGAAACTATAAAAATAAAATTAAAAAAATAAAAAATAAAAAATAAAATAATAAAAAATGACATAGTCAAGTACTGAAATTTTAGCCTATTCTATTCCATAACAGTTAGAATATATTACATAATATGTTTATGACACGTAACATTTCCTCAATAGTTATTACAAACTGAAAAAAGTTGTTTCCATACCTTTGGATCTGTAAATCGAATTTCACAGAAGTATCCATCTCTGATTGTTGATGCACACTGAAACGAAGACCAGCTAGAAGCTGAAGGGAGAGGAAGAGATAGTAATGTTAATTAAAACAATGTCTAATCAGTGAAATTTAAATTCCAATGTCCAAATAAAGGAGTTGGGTGCATGAACAATGAATCTTGGAACACTGAAAAAATAAAATTAAATTAAAAAAAAAAAAGAAAGTCGTTTCAAAATAGAGTTTTTCTGAGCTTATAATAAAACTGAAAACACTCTAACAAAGATAATTAAATCTGATCTTCTATTGAATCTCTTTTATTTAAGATACATGATTCAATCATAAAGGAACCTACTTAACGATTAACATAATTTTATCTCCTCATAATAATATCTAATAATAAATATCTGTTGATTCAGTGAAGGTATAGCAATTCTGCACACTGATTTGGTGACAGGAAATTAACAAGCGAACTTGTGTTAATGGAGCAGGAAGGAAGAATGAATGAGTTTAAAAAGCGAGAGAACCTGGCTTATGTAAGGCATGAGGGGTAGGGCTAGAGCCAGAACTTGTCTACGCCTATCACAACTCCACTAACAGCAATCATCCTAATTCCTGCCGGGGAAAATTGTTCTGAAAGAAAATAACTGGGGGCGCCTGGGTGGCTCAGTTGTTAGGCGTCTGCTTTCTGCTCAGGTCATGACCCCAGGGTCCTGGGATCCAGCCCTACATCGGGCTCCCTGCTTATCAGGAAGCCTGCTTCTCCCTCTCCTACTCCCCCAGCTTGTCTTCCCTCTCTCACTGTCACTCTCTCTTTCAAATAAATAAATAAATAAAATCTTTTTTAAAAAAGAACTGAGCTAACAGAGTAAGAGAAAGCAGGCTTCTTGGGGACCATTTATGATACACAAAAATGAAACTTCTGAGGGGACTTCACAAACCACCTCTCACTTTATAAAGCCTGGAGCAGGCCACTTGAAATAACTTTAAATTATCTACACTGAATGAGCTGTGAGTGAGAAGGCTAGAGAGAATGAGAACATAGAAAAATATGTTCACTAGTTAATGAAACATTGTTAAATACATGTGGAGAAATTCAACTCAGGGTAATTTGTTCATGTCCTCCTTCCTAAGAAACCATGCATTTAGAAATAATAATGACTTTATGGGGCACCTGGGTGGCTCAGTGGGTTAAAGCCTCTGCCTTCGACTCAGGTCATGATCTCAGGATCCTGGGATCGAGCCCCACACCGGGCTCTCTGCTCAGCCGGGAGCCTGCTTCCCCCTCTCTCTCTGCCTGCCTCTCTGCCTACTTGTGATGTCTCTCTCTGTCTGTCAAATAAATAAATAAAATCTTTAAAAAAAAAGAAATAATAATGACTTTTAATGGAAAATATACCTGAAGAAATATGAAACTTTCATTGAAATATATTTGACATATAACATTGTATAAATTTAGGCCATAAAACATGTTGATTTGATATATTTATAAATTATAATATGATTGCCATTGTAGCTATAGTTAGCATCTCTATCATGTTACATAACTGTCATTTCTATTTTATGGTTGGAATAAAGATCTAATCTCTTAGCAAGGTTAAAGGTTTTATTTTTTTATTTTTTTTAAAGATTTTATTTATTTATTTATTAGGAAAGAGAGAGAGTGAGAGAGAGCATGAGAAGGGAGAAGGTCAGAGTGAGACGCGGACTCCCCATGGAGCTGGGAGCCCGATGTGGGACTCGATCCCGGGACTCCGGGATCATGACCTGAGCCGAAGGCAGTTGCTTAACCAACTGCGCCACCCAGGCGCCCCAGGTTAAAGGTTTTTTAAAAAAGATTTTTATTTACTTATTTATTTGAGAGAGAGAGAGAGTGAGAGTATGGGGTAGGGGCAGAGGGAGAGGGATAAGCAGACCCCCCGAGGAGTGCAGAACCCAATGCAGAGCTTGATCTCATGACCCTGAGATCATGACCTGATCCGAAACTAACAGTCAGACACTTAACTGACTGAGCCACCCAGGACTGCCACAAAGTTGATGATTATAATACAATATTGTTTATATCCACTATGCTGTGCATTATATCTCTAGGGCTTATTTACTATTAGTTGCCAAGTCTGTACCTTTAAATAATATCTAACAGGAAAGATAAATATGGACTATGTAACCCCATATTATCAGAGATTTTCAAATTACCAAAGTCTTTGTGCTATAATTAAATTTTATAGAAAAAATAGCAAGAAAAATGTAAGATGAAATATACTCCCATTTTCCCTTGATACTAAGAATTCTCCGGCTATATGTTTACTTTTTAGAGCATTGCAGAAGCAGACCCCCTGAGTGCATTTTCTCAAGCTCCTGGGCTCCCTTCTCCACCTCAAGGGGAGCCTGATCCAACTAAGATGCTCTTTGATTCTATTTGGGAATCAAATAGATTCCCAAATCTGGGAATCTGATGATATGGAGTTTCAAATTCATGAGATAATTCTATCACACTTAATAATGACAGTCTTGGTATTTGTCAGAATAGCTTTAAGGATTCATTAAACTATTAGGTAAAAATATCAGAGTTACAATTTTAGTCTTTAGTTTAACCCATGTTCTCAATCCATTTAGCAAAATGTAGGCAGTGTAAACACTGCTTATTGAATACAGTGTAATAGCATAATCCATTATTTTATTATCTTAGTCACAATCAAACTCTGCTAATCATTACATTCTAAATCAAAATCAACTTAAAGAGACTATTCTGAATTATTTATAAAAAAAATTTATGTGAAAAAACCCACAGAAAAATGCGATTTTTTCTTTAAAAGAAAAAAAAATCCATTTAGTTAAAATATCTTACTTGAGTTCCAGCCTTCATTGGGTTTCCAAGATCACAGACCACCTGGCGAGTTTGGTTTTCTGTCTTAAATGCACAGGAGAGTCTTGCTAAGGCCTTTGATAGACAAAAAAAAAAAAAAGAATTGAAAGGAAAATAAATTAATGACCTCCCCTAGACAATATCATGCAGTTGGATAAAAGTTTCTTATTTTAAAAATATAGCCATCCATTTGAGCAAATGGGGGGTGGGTATGGGAGAAGCCAGAATTGCATATAATTGCCACATATAAATGTAAAGGTGTTTCTGAAAGACCCCTAGAGGATTTGTACACATAACCTTATTACCCCTAACAAATTATTTGATGGACAGGCTAAGACACTTTATCTATCTGACCTTGTTTCAGGCACTTAGCTAGCAATTCTAAAAATGTCCTATCAATGCATTATGCAAAGTATTAGGCTTGAAAGGAATTATGTAAGACAGGCGCTCGACTGCCTAGCAATTTAGCCTTAAGTAGAATGGCTAAGCTTGTACTACACCAAACAGGGGAGTAACTCATTAATGTTAATGAGATCTATGAGTGCATTTCGATTTTTAAAGAGACAGTTTGCTTACTTCACTATTGCGGACAACCCCGATGAAATCAGCCTGCGGAGGGATGGAAACGATGAGCTCAGCTTCATAGGCACCCTCTCCTTGATTCTGAGCCTTAACAATCAATGTCAGAGGATTGTCGTCCCCAATATAGATCTTCTTTTGATCACTACAAGTTAATACAAATCTAGACAATGAAAAAAAACTGTACGGGGAGAGCATGGTTGTTCAAAGAAACAAAAGAAATATATAGCACTGACATGTTCAACAGTGTCTCAAGATATTTTAAGTCTATTTCACAGCTCAACATAAAACTGCAAATAGCACACTGGGTGCAAATCCAATGCTTCGTTCAGGAAAAAAAGAATTAATGCCACTAATACATCACTAACAGTCATATTCTATTACTGAAGTAATTTTGTATCTCTTTGTAGGTACTTATTAATTCCCTGAATTTTTTTCTAAAAGCTGAATTAATCACTGTCATGAGTCTCAAAATATTCTTAAAATTTATATATCATAAAATACTAATCAGATTCCTTTAGTTAACAGGGTATCTACGATGAAATATATCTTTAAGAGACATTACTTTGTAACACTACTCATCCTGCATGGAAAGAGATCTGTCAACCTACACAAGTAGTGAAAACAGTGCTTATTTTTTAAAGTTCAATACTGATGGTTTTACTACTACAGAAAATCATGAATTATCCTCCAGTATAACTAGTTCACATTAAAATACACTATTGCAAAAATAATAATAATAAAATACACTACTGCTTTGAACAGAAAAGTGTGTTCTCCAACTTAAATTTCTTGTTATACTGTTTATTGTTTGGAGCAAAACTTACCTATCTACAGAAACTTCCAATTTGGGTTTGCAGACATTGTCTTCACCACAATCAAGCAGAATATGGGCCTAAAAAAAAGCATTTTATTTTTTCTACATGAAAAAATACCAAGGTAGGACACATACACAGTATAAATGAATATAAATCAATATATATGTAGATGTATGTTAATATACATAAACACACATATATTTATATACACTCATCAATTTGTTTGCATACCTGAATGGAAAAAAATATCATGGCTGCTTTTTTTTAAAGATGTATTTATTTGAGGGAGAGAGAGAGAGTGCCTATGCATGTGCGCACAGGCGAGCGAGTAGGGGGAAGGGCAGAGGGAGAGAGAGAGAAAGAATCCTCAAGCAGACTCCCCACTGAGTGCAGGGCCCAACACAGGGCTCGATCCCAGGACCCTGAGATCATGACTTGAGCTGAAATCAAGAGTCGAATGATCAACCAACTGAGCCACCCAGGAACCCCATGGCTGATTATTTTTAAATATGTCAGAGTAACTAGTCAAGAATGAAAAACAAGAAAAACACTCATAGCATACAATACAATTAGTTGGAACCTCTTAGTTCTATCTCAAATTAAGTTGTTATGATTCTGGAATGAAGTGTCATATGGAAGAGAAAGTACAGCCAAGAAATGAAGATTTAAAAAAAAAAAGAAAAAGAAAAGAAATGAGGATTCAGCATGAACTTGCTGCTGCTAGCTAAGTGGTGTGATCTTGGGCAAAACAAATTTCCCTTTTAGAATTTCTTGTTGCAGACTATGCCTCTGCCAATGTCATGGAAATATGGCTGCAGAGTGTAAAAGAATAAGGAGCTATGGGCACATGGAAGCAATTCCGACAGGCACACCAAAGGGAATGGAAACTGGACAAAATGAGTCCAGCATATGCGTGGCCACATGGAAGGCAATGAAGGAAAAGAGACTAGAAGCACTGAAGTTAACCAATGCAGGATGGGTGAAATAAGCTAAAAACCTGAAATTCTCCCTCTAGATCTGGAGGCTAGAGCAGTATGGAAAATCCAAAAGAGAAATAGTAGAAAGTAGCAGAAGAAGTTGGGCAGAACGTGAAAGAAGGAATCTAAAAATTTTTTAAAGAAGAAAGAAGAAAAAGAGAAAGCCATTCTTGGTTTGTCTATTGTTAATATTCAAAAAGTTTCAAGCCTAGCGGCAGACAAAAACAAAAGAGAAAATGACTTAAAGGGGGAAAATAATGAAAGGATTCCTCCTCCAAGTCACAAGGGATATGCAGCCACAGAGAACAAAATTACATGATACAGATCTTAACTGTCAATTTAACTGGAATGAAACAACAATATATGTGAATTAATTAAATGACAGATGTAAGAGGTTGCATATGTGTACACATATACTATTTTTTACAATTAAAATGCAAATCAGGGGCACCTGAGTGGCTCAGTGGGTTAAAGCCTCCGCCTTCAGCTCAGGTCATGATCTCAGGGTCCTGGGATCGAGCCCCGCATCGGGCTCTCTGCTCGGCAGGGAGCCTGCTTCTCCCTGCCTCTCTGCCTGCCTCTCTGCCTACTTGTGATTTCTCTCTGTGTCAAATAAATAAATAAAATCTTTAAAAAAAAATGCAAATCAAAGAAAACATATAAAACGTGTTTAGCAAAATAGTAAAATAGTATGTAAACACACTGGCACTTTGTTTTCCTTGAATTATTTTACTTTTTTTATGTGTATGAAATATGACCCTTTCTTTCCCTGCATATAACTAAATTCTGAGTGGCTTCAAGTATCTCTGACCTAAAATTCAGAGTCCTTCCTCTGACTTCTTTGACTAGAAACCCAACATTTTAAAAGCAATTCCATATGATATTTAAAAAGATGAACTGTAAGACTTTAAAAAATTAAAGTATAAAATTAGTGATAAGTGGAGATAGTGCGGTACCTGTCGACTAACGTTGGCAGGAGTGAACTGGTTAAGAATGGGTTGCAAGCCTGTCGCATCAGCAGCTGTTCTATAATCCAACCGATACTCCATAAAAACAGTAATTGGAGTGAGTTTGTCTCTAAATTCAGATTCATCCTAGAAACAAAAAAGCTTCTAATTAATGATAACATCGATCTATGACATCAAACTATCTAGAGAAATCTCTAAGTGTACAACACAAAGTCAGCCATATTCAACCCTGATCCAATTCTACCAGAATTCTGAAAAACTACACTTAGATAAGGTATCCAAAAACATTATTCACTGAGAACGCTTAATTTTTGTTTGTAATAAAATACTTGATTCATACAAAAATATATGAGGCATGTTAATAAAACAGGCACTCCCCACCCAAAATAACTAGAACACTACAAATAATGCTTAAGGTGCCCATGTGTTCCCTTATCGTTTCTTCTCAGACGTAACCACCAACCCAAGTTTCAAGGACACCATTCCCCTGTTTTCAGTATTTCACAATATTGTATATTTGTCCTTAAACAACATATTCTTCAGTTTGTTTTTCCTTTTTCCAGGTTACTTCAAACAGAGGTCATATGTATTCTTCTGTGATTTGCTTTCTGTTCAACACTCTTGTTAAGATTCATCTATGCTGTTGGAAATAACTGAAGTTAATTTTCACTGTTGAATAGTATCTCATCATATACTAAACCCATAATACATTTATCCATTCTTCTATTAGAGGTTACCTGGATTGTTTTGGGCTTTTTGTTTTTGCTAAACAAAAACAGAAACAAAAAAACCAATTCTACATAATGGCCAGTAGATTTCTGAGCTCTAGAAAATCATATCATATTCCTAAGTCTTTACAACTTACACTGCCATCAGCAATGTGTAAGAAGTCCATTAATTCACATCATGACCAATAGACAAGTACAGGTAGACTTTGTTTGCTTATAAGATGATGGTATTTGTTCATAGTTACAACTTGAAGCTTATTTATTTGTTTTTTGTTTTACATTTTTAAAATTTAAATTAATTAATATAACATATATTATTAGTTTCAGAGGGAGAGTTTGCTGATTTCATCAGTCTTATATAATACCCAGTGCTCATTTCTTCACATCCTCGCCTCAGTGTCCATCACCCAGTTTTTCCTCCAGAAAACCCAAGTTTGTTTCCTACGATTAAAACTCTCTTATGATTTGTCTCCCTCTCTGATTTCATCTTGTTTTATTTTTCCCTCCCTTCCCTTATGATCCTCTGCTTTGTTTCTTAAATTCCATATATGAGGGAGATCATATAATTGTCTTTCTCTGATTGACTTATTTTGCTTAGCATACGATTTAGATCCACACATGTCATTGCAAATGGCAAGATTTCATTTTTTTGATGCCTGAGTTGTATTCCAGTGTATACATATACCACATCTTCTTTATCCATGCATCTGTCGATTGGCATTGGGGCTTTTTCCATAGTTTGTAGTTTGGCTATTGAGAACACTGCAGCTATAAAACACTGGGGAACAGGTACCCCTTCAGATCACTCCATTTGTATCTTTGGGGTAGATACCTAGTAGATCTATTGGTGGGTCACGGGGTAGCTCTATTTTCAATTTTTTGAGGAACCTCCCTACTGTTTTCCAGAGTGGCCGCACCAGCTTGCATTCCCACCAACAGTGTAAGAGGGTTCCCCTTTCTGTGCATCCTTGCCAACATCTGTTGTTTCCTGACTTGCTAATTTTAGCCATTCTGACCTGTGTGAGGTGGTATCTTACTGTGGTTTTAATTTGTATTTCCCTGGTGCCGAGTGATGGGAAACACTTTTTCATGTGTCTGTTGGCCATTTGGATGTCATCTTTGGAGAAATGTCTGTTCATGTCTTCTGCCCATTTCTTAACTGGATTACTTGTTCCTTGGGTGCCGAGTTTGATTTAGTTCTTTATAGATTCTGGATACTAGTCCTTTATCTGATAAGACATTTGCAAATATCTCCTCCATTCAGTGGGTTGTCTTTTGATTTCGTCAACCACTTCCTTTGCTGTGCAAAAGCTTTTTGCTTTTAGGCATCTTCATAACATCCCAATAGTTGATTTTTGCCTTTGTTTCCCTTGCCTTTGGAGTCATGTCTAGCAAAAAATTGCTGGGCCAAGGTCACAGAGGTTGCTGCCTGTGTTCTCCTCTAGGATTTTGATGGATTCCTGTCTCACGTTGAGGTCGCTCATCCATTTTGAGTCTATTTTTGTGTGTGGTGTAATGAAATGGTCCAGTTTCATTCTTCTGCATGTGGCTGTCCAATTTTCCCAATACCATTTGTTGAAGAGACAGTCTTTTTTCCGTTGGATATTCTTTCCTGCTTTGTCGAAGTATTAGTTGACCATAGAGTTGAGGATCCATTTCTGGGTTCTCTATTCTGTTCCATTGATGTAGGTGTCTGTTTTTGTGCCAGTGCCATACTGTCTTAATGATTACACTTTTGTATTAGAGCTTGAAGTCTGAGATCATGATACCATCAGCTTTGGTCTTCTTTTTTTCAACACTCCTTTGGCTATTTAGGGTCTTTTCTGGTTCCATACAAATTTTAGGATTATTTATTCCAGCTCTGTGAAAAAAGTTGATGGTATTTTGACAGCAATTCCACTGAATGTATAGATTGCTCTAGGTAGCATAGACATTTTAACAATATCTGTTCTTCCAATCCATAAGCATGGAATGTTTTTCCATTTCTTTGTGTCTTCCTCAATTTCTTTCATGAGTATTCTGTATTTTTCTGAGTAAAGATCCTTTGCCTCTTTGGGTAGGTTTATTCCTAGGTATCTTATGGTTTCTGGTCCAACTGTAAATGGGATTGACTCCTTAAATTCTCTTTTTTCTGGCTCATTGTTAGTGTATAGAAATGCAACTGATTTCTGTGCATTGATTTTATACCCTGCCACTTTGCTAATTCCTGAATGACTTCTACCAATTTTGGGATGGAGTCAAAATTTCGAGTTCTTCACAAAGAGTAACATGTCATCTGTGAAACTGAGATTTTGATTTCTTCTCTGCCAATTTGAAGGCCTTTTATTTCTTTTTATTGTCTTATTGTTAAGGCTAGGACTTCTAGTACTATGTTAAAGAACAGTGGTGAAAGTAAACCTCCCTGCCATGTTCCTGACCTTAGGGGACAAGCTGTAAGTTTTTCCCCATTGAGATGACATTCTTGGTGGGCTTTCTATATATTGCTTTTATGATATTGACATATGTTCCCTCAAGCCCTACACTGTGAAGAGTTCAGATCAGGAAAGGAAGCTGTACTTTGTCAAATGCTTTTGCTGCATCTATTGAGAAGATCGTACGGTTTTTGTCCTTTCTTGTATTTATGTAGTGTATCACTTGATTGATTTGTGGATGTTGAACCACCCTTGCAGCCCAGCAATAAATCCCACTTGGTCAAGGTGGATAATTCTTTTAATGTACTGTTGGATCCTATTGGCTAGTATCTTGGTGAGAATTTTTGTACCCATGTTCATCAGGGATATTGGTCTGTAATTCCCCTTTTTGCTGGGGTCTGGTTTAAGGATCAAGGTAATGCTGGCCTCACATAAAGAGTTTGGAAGTTTTCCTTCCATTTCTATTTTTTGAAACAGTTTCGGAAGAATAGGTATTAATTCTTCTTTAAATTTTTGGTAGAATTCCCCTAAGAAGCCATCTGACCCTGGACTCTTGTTCGTTAGGAGATTTTTGATTACTGCTTCAATTTCCTTCCCGATTATGCGTCTGCTCAGGTTTTTCTATTTCTTCCTATTTCAGTTTTGGTAGTTTATATGCTTCTGGAAATGCATCCATTTCTTCCAGATTACCTAATCTGCTGGCATATGGTTGCTCATGATATGTTTTTATAAATTACCGTTTAAATAAAAATTGTTTTATTGGTGTTGGTTGTGATCTCTTCTCCTTCATTCATGATTTTATTTGGGTCCTTTATCTTTTCATTTTGATAAGTCTGGCCAGGGGTTTATCAATCTTATTTATTCTTTCAGAGAAAGAGCTCTTAGTTTCCTTGATCTGTTCCACTGTTCTTTTGGTTTCTATTTCATTGATTTCTGCTCTAATCTTTATTAATTTTCTTCTTTAGGCTTAATATGCTACTCTTTCTCCAGCTCCCTTATGTGTAAGGTTAGGCTGTATATTTGAGACCTTTCTTGTTTCTTTTCTTTTTTTTTAATTATTTGACAGAGAGAGAAAGATCACAAGTAGGCAGAGAGGCAGTCAGAGAGAGAGGAGGAAGCAGGCTCCCCACTGAGCAGAGAGCCTGATGTGGGGCTCAATCCAGGACCCTGAGATCATGACCTGAGCCGAAGGCAGAGGCTTTAACCCACTGAGCCACCCAGGCGCCCTGAGACCTTTCTTGTTCCTTGAGAAAGGCTTGTATTGCCATATACTTGCCTCTTAGGACTGCCTTTGCTGCATTCCAAAGATTTCTGAACAGTTGTGCTTTCATTTTGAACAGTTGTGTTTTCATTTTTATTTGTTTCCATTTTTTTAATTCCGTAATTTTTTAAAATTCTTCTTTAATTTCCTGGTTGACCCATTCATTCCTTAATAGGATGCTCTTTAGCCTCCATGTATTTAAATTCTTTCCAAATTTCCTCTTATGAATGAGTTCAAGTTTCAAAGCACTCTGGCTTGAAAATATTGAGGGAATGATCCCAATCTTTTGGTACCAGTTGTGACCCATATTCTGGAGAATGTTCCATGTGCACTCAAGAAGAATGTGTGTTCTGTTGCTTTAGGATGTGATGTTCTGAATATATCTGTGAAGTCCACCTGGTCCAGTGTGTCATTCAAAGCCCTTGTTTCCTTGTTGAAAACATGAAAACATCTTCTGCTCAGATTGCAGTGAGTGGGGGTATTAAAGTCCCCTACTATGGGCGCCTGGGTGGCTCAGTTGGTTGGGCAACTGCCTTCGGCTCGGCTCGCGATCCCGGAGTCCTGGGATCGAGTCCCACATTGGGCTCTCGGCTCCACGGGGGGTCTGCTTCTCCCTCTGACCTTCTCCCCTCTCATGCTCTCTCTCACTGTCTCTATCTCAAATAAATAAAATCTTTAAAAAAAAAAAAGTCCCCTACTATTATTGTAATATTATCAAAGTGTTTCTTTAATTTTGTTATTAATTGGTTTGTATAATTAGCTGCTCCCATGTTAGAGGCATCAATATTTATAATTTTTAGAACTTCTTATTGGATAGACCCTTTAATTATCATATAGTGTTTTTACTTCATTTCTTATTACAGTCTTGGTTTAAAATCCAATTTGTCTGATATAAGGATTGCTACCCTAGCTTTCTTCTGATGTCTGCTAGCATGATAAATAGTTCTTCACCCCCTCACTGTCATTGTGGAGGTGCTTTGGGTCTAAAATGCATCTTTTGCAGACAGTATATGGATGGGTCTTGCTTATTTATCCAATCTGATACCTCGTGTCTTTTGATTGGGGCATTTAGCCCATCTACATTCAGAGTAACTACTGACAGATATGAATTTAGTGCCATTGTCTTCCCTGTAAAGTCACTGTTTCTGTATATTGTCTCTGTTCCTTTCTGGTCTATGTTACTTTGGGCTCTCTCTTCACTTAGAGGATCCCCTTTAATATTTCTTGTAGGGCTGGTTTAGTGATCACAAATTCTTTTAATTGCTCTTTGTCTGGGAAGCTTTTTCTCTCTCCTCCTATTCTGAATGAATCCTTCCTGGATAAAGTATTCGTGGCTGCATCTTTTTCTCATTTAGCACCCTGAATATATCATGCCAGTTCTTTCTGGCCTGCCAGGTCTCTGTGGATACGTCTGCTGTCAAGCTAATGTTTCTACCTTTGTAGGTTAAGGTTAAGGTTGTCCTGAGCTGCTTTCAGGATTTTCTCTGTGTCTCTGAGATTTGTAAGCTTCGCTATTATATGTCAAAGTGTTGACCTATTTTTATTGATTTTGAGGGTGGTTCTCTGTGACTCCTGGACTTGAATGCCTGCTCCCTTCCTCAGATTAGACAGGTTCTCAGCTAGAATTTGCTCCCAAATACCTTCTGCCCCTCTCTCCTTCTTCTTCTGGGATCCCAATCATTCTAATATTGTTTCACTTTATGGTATCACTTATCTCTCAGATTCTCTTCTCATGATCCAATAGTTGTTTATCTCTCTTTTTCTCTCTTCTCCACCCTTTTGTCTTCTATATCACTATTTCTCTCTTCTGCCTCATTTATCCTAGTAGTTAGAGCCTCTATTTTTTTATTGCATCTCAGTGGCCTTTTTTATTTCGACTTGATTAGATTTTAGTTGTTTTATTTCTGCACAAGGGATTCTCTAGTGTCTTCTATCCTTTTATCAAGTCCAGCTAGTATCTTTATAATTGGTACTCTGAACTCTAGGTCCAACATCTTATTTATATTCATACTAATTAGGTCCCTGACAGTTAGTACTCTCTTCTCTTTTTGTGAGGTGGGTTTTCCTTCTTGTCATTCTGTCCAGAGAAGAACAGATGAACAGAAGAACAAAACACTAAAATGGGAATATCAACCACAGAGAAATATACACTAAATACATAAGAAGAGACCCAAAACAGAAAAAGAAAATTTTTTTTTAAATAGGGAGAGAAAGAGAAAATATAAACAAACAGGTGAACAGAACAGAGCAACACACGGGCTCCTATATGTATTTTGGTCTGTTTGTTAGAAAACTAGATCCCAAAACTGTAAAGAAGAACTTACATATATACAAAAGTAAACTTAAATACAATGAAAGGATAGAATGTAAATGTAAAAATGAAAGTTAAAAAAGACTTAAAAAACGAAATCCTGCCATTTGCAATGACGTGGATGGAACTAGAGGGTATAACGCTAAGCAAAGTAAGTCAATCAGAGAAAGACCATTATCATATGATCCTACTGATATGAGGAATTTGAGAAATAAGACAGAGAATCATAGAGGAAGGGAGGGAAAAATGAAACAAGATGAAACCAGAGAGGGCGACAAACCCTAAGAGACTCTTAATCTCAGGACACAAATTGAGGGTTACTGGAGCAGAGGCGGGTAGGAGGGATGGGGTGGCTGGGTGAAGGACGTTAGGGAGAGTATGTGCTATGGTGAGCGCTGTGACTTGTGTGAAGACTGATGAATCACAGACCTGTACCCATGAAACAAATAATACCTCATATGTTAATTAAAAAGAGTTGATAAAATAAGAAACTGATTGAAAAGAGAAAAAAACCCGAAATCAAAAGACTATAGTATCATGAGAAAAAACCATCCAGTCTATATACTCTTTTCCCCTAGCACTGGAGTTTTGCAGTTCTCTGTGATCTCTATAAACTTGGTCTCAGCTGGATGTTTTGCTAATCTTCTGGGAGTGGATGGGACCTGTTGCTCTGATTCTCTGGTGTCTTTACCTGGGACAGAATTGCACCGCCCTTGCCAAGGGACCAGGCTAAGTAAGCGGTTCCAGGTTGCTCTACATGGCTTTAGTTCCCTAAAGGTTTTCCAAGTCACTTTAGAGGATGAAAATGAAAGTGCAGCTTTCTAATCTCTTCCCCAGAGCTAAAAACTTGAACCCCCAACTACTCAGGGTGCCTTCTGGTAAAAGTAGGCAATCACTCCTATCTCCCTGATCTCTGTCCACACTCCGTGCTCACCCAGCCAGTAACTGAGCATTTCTATCTCAGGCACGTGATTCTGTTTGGAGTCTCCAAACCCTGCAGACTCCTGTGGCACCCACCTGTACCGCTCCTCACGCTCCCTCCCAAATTAGGGAGGGAGGTTTTCCTGGGGTTCTGCTGCTTGCTGGGCCCCTGCTCAGAGAGTGGTTGCCCAACAATGCTGTGGTTCACGGTGTATGGTAATTCCATAACCCCACTTCTGGGCTTGATGATTACAGCTGGCTTCCCTCCTCTGACGCCTGGGAAGCCTGCTTCACCCAGGCACCCATGGTTTTCCCGTGACTCCAGGTATCCAGAGACCACACTGTCCCACCTAGGATTCTGCCCTGCTTCACCACCTGAGCTCCTTTAAGGTAGGCACATCCCTCACTGGAGCAGACTTTTAAAAGGTCTGATTTGGGGCTCCACTGCTATATCACTTACCGGTGCTGGCTTACAGAGGCCTTCCCCTACTCTGCCCCCACACATTTTGTCTTCCCATATATCGCCCTGGAATCACTTCTCCACACCTTCCTACCTTGCAGAAAGTGGTTGCTTTTCTACTTGTAGAGTTGCAACTATTCTTTTCTTAGATCTCTGGTTGAGTTCACAGGTATTCAGAATGATTTGATAGCTATCTAACTGAATTCCTGGAACCAGGCAAAATTCAGGTCTCCTACTCTTCCACCATCTTGGAAAACCTCCAACTTGAAGCTGTTTAAATCACGAAGAGTTATTTAATTTAATCAAAACCTTTTCCTATATTTAAGACATTCATGTTTTTTCTTCAGTCTATTCATGTGTTAAGTTATACTTCTATATTTTTAAGTTAACTCACCATCGTACAAATCAAAATTGGTCTACTTATTTTATCTTTTTTATAAACTGCTAGGATTTAATTTCCTTATATTTAATTTAGTAATTTTACATCTATGTCTTTCTGAAAGACTGGCATGAAATTCTTGCAGGGACTATCCTCCACCATTCTGGGTATCAATTATACTGGCTTCATAGAATTAAGTTGGACATATTTTTTATTCCTCTATTCCTTCAAAGAGCTTAATATTGGAATGTCTTGTTCTTCATGGTTTGGTTGCTATCACCTATAAGACCATCTGGGATTTGTGTTTCTTTTGTGTAAAGATTTTTAACTGTCAGCTCAATTTTTAGAATGATTTAAAATTAAATGGCTTATTCAGGTTTTCTATTTTTTCTTCTGGTAGTTGTGTTATGATTTTCTAAGAATTCCTATTTTGTCTAAATTTTTTTATGTCTTAGCATAGTTATTAAAAATTCTATTACCGTAATCTCTTCTTTACTTGTAGCTATGTCCCTTTTTAATTCCTTATTTTGTAGAATTAAATTTTTTGGTTTTGTTTTCCCTCAATTTTTTCTTGATCAATATTTCATTAAAATTAAATAGCATTTAAGGCTATACATTTATTTTCTGCTTCTGTGCATCCCACACATTTTGATAAGCAGAATTTTCATTATGATTCATTTCAAAGTAAATTTCCATAATGACCTTTTTTTTTTAAAGATTTTATTTATTTTATTTAAACAGAGAGAGAACACAAGCAGGCAGAGAGGCAGGCAGAGGCAGAGAGAGGAGCAGGCTCCCCGCTGAGCAAGGAACCCGATGTGGGACTCGATCCCAGGACACTGGGACCATGACCCGAGCCGCAGGCAGCTGCTCAACCAACTGAGCCACCCAGGCGTCCCTCTATAATGACCTTTTTGATCTATAACTTATTTAAAATCAAATTCCTAATTCCCAATTTATCTTCTGTTATTGCTTTCTGAAAATTGTGCCATTGTAAAACAGTGTATTTTCTATGATTCCAACTTTTTGAAATTTGTTTAAACTTCCTTTGTGACCCATATATGGTCAATTTTTATATTCTACATAGGTCTGTTAAATTGAGGTTGTTAGTTATGTTGTCTTCCAAATCTTCACTGATGTTTTTGTATTTTTTTAAAGTTTTACTCTTTCTTTAAACATTTTATAAAAATTTATATTTTGCAACTGATAATTCTAACACCTCAAGCCTCTGCAGGTTTAAAATTTGTTTCTTCTGGGGCAATTACTGTTCATCCTTTCCCCAACTACTCTGGCTCACATATTCACATACACCTCACAAGTCAAATTTTGCAAGTATAGTTTTTTAACTGAGTGCTTATTTTTTTTGGCCTTGGAGATTTCCTTTATGTTTTGAGAATCTAGTGATATTTAAGAAATATGTTTGTTATAATTTATTCAGTAGCATTATTGTAGAATAGCCATTTGGAATATCCAGTTTGCCAGGAGCAAAAACCCATTACTCAGGTCTGATACTTTAAAGAGCCAAATTTTCTCAAGTGTATTCTTTGGTGTTTTCTTTTTGATTTAATACCATAAACTCTATACAAAGTAAAAATCATTTAGATTGAAAAATATCAGTAAAAAGTAAAAGACAATGAAGCAGAAAAGTATCTCTTACCCGCAGATATGCTATTAGTTCCTCACACTGCATCTGTCCCCCTCTTGAAATGGTCATGTTCTTAGAGTGACCTGGCGACCGGTTATGGAGAAATAGCGCCCGTCGAATTGCTCCTTTTTGCTTGAGCTTATCCAAAAGAAGCTCTACCTGGAAGTCTATACAAACCAAAGGATTTATAACTAACATAATCTTTATGGATACCTATCTGTCCTAGATACCTAGAGTTAACATGTAAACAGAGATATTTATTTCTTAAGAAGTAATTTCCCTGTAATTCACTAAAAACGTCAATACAATGTAGTGAGACTATAACACATTAATTCAGAATATTTAAGAGTAATCAATCCAATGATGCGCAAAATAATGCCATATATTAATCCAAATAATAGATAATGATAGTAGTAAAATAACTATCAGATAAAAAGGAAATTTTTTTCTTTTAATTTAATCTGAAAGGAAGTTCAGAGCATGAAATATATGTGAACTGAGACTTCCACCATTAATGCAAATAGCAGCAATTTCTTGCTGATTGCGATTAAGAAATATTTACTAATATGTATCCATATCATTTTATTAGACACTATGGTGAATAAATAGTTCGCATCACCTACAACTAATACTTCTAATGAAGCTGCCACATCAGATTGTCAGACAAATATGTCCCTCGTGAAGCAGGTGACCAAAGTTAACTGGATCAAGAATTATCTTAAAACGATTGTGCAACCTATAGTCTGAAGCACAGGTGTTAGGGTGACTTCCTTCTAAGATTCAGTTCTTCTTTAAGTAGTTTCTTCAAAGTGGATAAGAGTGCAGACCTTTAAAACCAACTTTCTAAGTTTCTCTAAATGTTGAAATTCATGTCGAATTGGGTGAGAACTCAGGGTTATTTTGCTTTCCAGCTCTGTTCCATCCACCCACATTGCCCTCCTTGTGTTTCTCAAATACACTAAGCATACTCCTGTCTCAGGCCTCTTGAAATTGCCATTTCCCCTGTGCAAAATACTTCTCCAGACATCCCCTAGCTCCTTCATTTCCTTCAGGTCTCTACTGAAAAGTCATCTTCCAGTGATGCCTTGCCTTGCTCCTATATGTGAAATTTCATGCACAAACACATAGCCAAAAGATTTAGTCCTCTTTCCCTGCTTTATTGTTACTTCTCAGCACTCTGAGTAACATAATGACAAATCTTGGCAACAGTAACTCAGTTATCCTACCTTGCTCTCTGGACCACATAAACCATTTTATGGAAAGGAAAAGTCAAGTTAGGAGCTTGCCTTGTGGGTTAAATTTAGTGGCCCAGACTTCATCGTCCACCATTTCTAAAGCACCCTTACTCCTGAGGTTGCTGGTGGCTTCTTTAAGACATAAAATAGCAACTCTTCTGTAGATCATCTATTTATAAACAATGATACCCATTTTCCCTAAAGTTCATTTTTCTCTCATTGGTAATTGTTTAACTTTCTGAAGTGCATGTTTACCATTCAGTGGGCTACTTTGTTCACAATGTCAATAAATAAATATGTAGTTTATCTGAATTAACTTAAAAGTCAACAAGGTGATTATGTTGCAATGTTAAGTGTCTTTAAGCATAAAAAGTCAATCAAAGAAACTATTTGTGCTATTTGTGCTTTTTGTGCTAATTATTCAAATATCTTAAAATACTTTGAGTGCTATAGATATAGAATCATTATATAATTTTTCCATAGAACACTTACTAAGTTTCGTCGGAAGTGCTCCTTTGCCATCTGCCTTTAAGCAGAACTTGACATTAAAACTGTAGAAAAATAAAAATATATACAAATCCTATAATCCAGTTTATACATATTTTTGAATATCACTCCCAAATATCACATTTCTAATACATAGATTATATATATATAGTGAAGCCTTTTATATCTTTCCTCATGTCTTAATATTATTCCTGAAACATGAAACCACACAGAATAACCTACCTCATGTCTTGGTAATTTAAGCACATTTACTTTCATGGTACCTTGATGGAAAAAAAAAAAAAAAAAGGAAGAAAAAGGAATCTTCCAAGTTCCTCTCAGGTTTAGAGAACCTATTGATAAATCCCAATGAGGGAAATGACTGGCCAGATTTAATATAACACCTCATTTACTAAAAAGCCCCACCAAAGCTTCCTTTAATTAGAAAGCTCCTACAGAACAATGTTTTTCATGATTTACTAATAGGTCATGGATAGGTTTATTAATGGGTCATAAAATTAGTTTAATGGGATGGGTTAGCCACTATCTTAAAAAAATAAATCAAATAAATAAAACTGAAGGGTAAGATTTCATGGAACTTTTGTTTTAATTACATAGATGTCTTTGGTGGATTATAATGCAAAATATATTTCATACTATGTGCAATAATTGAAAACATATGAAAGCTACTGCTTAGTGTATTCAAAGCCTTTGGATTATTTGTATAACTTAAAATACATTATTAGCAACTGCACAGGGGCATGAAGAGTAAGTGAAGGGAAGAAAGACAGTAAAACTTAAAGCTAAATCTGAAAACAACTTCACTGCTAATCAATATAAAGTAAGACAAAATATTACTAAATTTTTAATGCAATCCAGTGAAAGAAATAAAATTTTGAAAAATGTTTTTAATAACTGTAATAGTTCAAAAACAAAATTAGGAAAAATATTTTTTCATCAGCTCTTCTGAAGTAAAATTTTCCCAGCTTCCAATCATTCTACCCTGCATTTGTCAGAAGTTCTCTGATTTTTCTGTGTAACCAAGTAACATGAAGAACAATGTCCTTCAAAGTGGGGTACTCAGGGTAATTTTAGTAGTAAATGGGTCAAGATTTTTCTTAATTTAATACTTATTTACATGTATGAGAAAGGTACTGGGTTTCTCTATCTTATTTTTAAATGTTTTTAAGTAAAACATGAATCATTTTAAAGAACAAAAAATTTTAGCGATGCCTGGGTGGCTTAGTCAGTTAGGTGTCCAACTCTTTTTTTTTTTTTTAGGTGTCCAACTCTTGATCTCAGCTCAGGTCTTGATCTCAGGGTCATAAATATAAGCCCCACATTGGGCTCCACACAGGGTGTGGAGGCTACTTAAAAAAAAAAGCTTAAAAAATTATAAATACAGGTAGAATGAAAATATAGCAAAAATCATATAACGTAGCAAAAAATAGTATACAAATAAAGAAAACTTGAGAAACACTGGGCTAGAGAAGAATTCAGACATTAAACTTACCAAAAAAATAATAGTTTTCTTTAGACTAGTAAGAGAACAAGTAGAAGAACAAGTATATTATACTAGTAATATATTACTTATAATATAGATTTAATATATATAATATTTTTCATACAACTATTTGCAGATATTAAATCCGGAAAAGATCCTATCTTTTGAAAATTAAAATGTTCACGGACCTGTTTAAGAGTATATGTAAATGAGTTCTGCAATCTTATTAGCTTTTTCTCCTTTTTGAATATATTGATTGAACATGCATCACTTATTTAAAATGAAGTTCATACTAGTTTGTAGCATATTTCTAGAGCCTTCTACATACTTAATTTGGAACAATATTTCCATAATTCAATCTATGAAAAGAGAGTATACTCACAGAAACTGTTTTAGCACTATCTTAGTTCCCCCACTCATTTTCAATTGTTTTCATAATGAGTGCACCAATAATCACAATAATAACTATTATTAAACTAATGCCTTACCAGGAAACTTTGAGGTCTGTCCCAGGCAGTGGGCAGGTTTTATTGTCTTGATTTAAAATGCTAGGATATACTTCAAGGCCAGCATTTACAGTTATAACTGGTCTGGCCCTGGTTAAAAAAAAAAAAAAAAAAGAAAGAAAGTTATTTGAAATATTAGACTGACCTGAGCATTTTACGTTTACATTCACAGTATATATAAGTGCAATGTTTACTAAAGCATTGTTTATAATAGCAAAAAGAATAAAACAACCTAAAACACAGAACGACAAACTATTCCTATTTGCCAGGGACTGTGCTGATTTTAGCACTGAAAGTCCCATGACCTGGTAAATTCCTCAGTTCCAGGCAAAGAGGAACAACTGGTCAACCTATCTGAACTGAATCCACCACAGCAGAATGGTTAAAACGTCATGGGGCATCTGCCTAATGCAATGCAATACAGTAGAGGAAATAAGCGACATAAATCCATCTGTGTGGATATGAGATGACCTCTAAGATATATCCAAGATATAATTTTTATATGAGAGAGAAAAAAAACCCATGATGTACAAATGCATGGATGCATGGATGCATACACACACACACACACACACAGAATTTTTTAATGCACAGAATATTTCTGGTAGGGTATACTTATAAACTAGTAACTGACATGAAATAAAGTATGTTTTTTCCTTTATACCCTTTCTGTACTATTTGAGCTTTTACTATGTGCATTATTAGTTCTTTGATAACAATTTTAAAAACTGAAATGATAAATTAAAATAAATAGTTCTCCAAAGTTCAGATGCACAGATTGAAACCCTGTATAAAAATCTAGTAGGCTCAGGTCAGCGTGCCAATCTCAATTATGATAAGTCCTGGAATCTATATGAATACACAGGTGGTGCCAAGTTAGCCAACATAAATTCCATTACACAGAACTAATGTTCATTATCCTGGCATATATAAACACATCCCATGGAAGTGTAAACACCTTAATCTACTTGGGATGCCAGATGGAAGCCTAAAGCATGGGGAACTGATTAAACATAGAGAATAACTGAGAACATGGATGAAGCAGAGAAATATAGGTATGCGGATTTATAGGTATTGCTCTAATAATAAAAATACTGATTTGGGGAGTCTGCCCTTGTGGTCACAGAATGCTGTAGCATAAACATCAAGTTAATTTTTTGCCTCTTTAGAAGAAAATGGAAACTCATATAAATTTTAAAGACATTTAAAATGTAGGAGAATATTTTCTAATACAATTTAAAGAACAAAGAGGGAAAAATCTGAATGTTATTCTAAATTAAAAAAATCTACACCTTTCTCTATTTTGGGATTTCCTTGTATAAATGTTACTTGCATGCAGCAATACTTGACTAGAAAGAACAAACAAATTTTATCATTACTTTAAGAAAATTAAGCTGAAATTCAAACACTGGACTTAACTATAAAACTGTCAAATAATTAAGAATATTCCTATATTACAGGATATGGAAACATGCTCACCTGTATAATACAGCTCTATCTACACCAAAAGCTCCTACAATTAAGTCTTAAAAGAGAATAGAAAAACATGTAAATAATAATATTTTTTTAATTCACATACCATTCTATAAAACTTTCAGTGCATATAACTAAGATTTAGACATAGTTTCAAAACTATTCTTCATTAAGTGGTTGTCAGATAATATCTAAAAGATGAAAACATATCAAAACTCTAAGTAGGCTATTATCAAATGGCAAACATCATAAAACTAATCTTTCATCTGGGTAGACGAGTATCTTTTTAATGGATACTTCAACTATAAGGAAGTGCATATCACCCAAATACGTATACCTCTCAGAGGAAAAAGTTTTATAGGTGCCTGTGGATTTTATAATTTCATTATAAAATTATAATTCATTAATTATAATTTCATTATAAAATTCACTATAAATATAAATTTCATTATAATTTTTTCACTGTTTCAAAAACAATGTATTCTACATTACATATATGTAGAATACTTAGGATAATAGCAGATAGCATTCAAGTTAACAAGAATAGAATGCATTAATTTTTAAATGCAGCTAGTAACAACAGGTTCACGATTACAAAAAAATGAAATAAGAGCCCTATCTCATAGTATATTGAAGGTAAATCTGAGGAAATCTTTTCTAAGCAAAAAATACATGAGAAATCATAAAGATTGGTAGATTGAATTACATAGAAATTAAGAACTTCTTTATGCACAAAAACCAAATATGACAAACTGAAAAATATATACATGTTAAGGAATTAGAATCTTCGATATTGAAGGCACTGCCACAAATTTAAAAAAAAAAAAAAAGAATAAAACAATATCCCAATAGAAACAAACCAAAAAAAAGTAAAAAGAAATTCATGAAAGTAAATATATATACAAATAAATAAAAATCCTTACCCTCCCTAATAATTAAAAATGATAAAGTAGAACAAAGTAACATTTTCCACCTATCATATAGTTTATAAAGTTATTTTAAAAGACACAACAGATGACCCTCAGTGTAGGCACAAATGTGGAGAAATGATCACTCACTCTGGTGAGTGCTTAAAAAAGTTATAAAACCTTTCTTTGGAGGGAGTGGGATTGTAATTTGACAATATGTTTCAACAGACTTTTTTAAAAAAAGTGCTTATCTTTTACAAAGCAATTCTAAAGTTTTGTCCTAAGGAAGTAATGCCCTGGAATTACATGCAAGGATATAAATACCCAAACATAAAGTTAAATAAGATATGATGCTGACATTTGATAGAATGGGAAACATAAACTCATGTTTAGAAGAATAATTGATACAGGGAAACATTCCTGATTTTAAGTGAATAAAATATGCTATTAACAGTACCTAAGGTATATTTCTATTTTGTTAAAAAACTATATGAATGCATTGGGAAAAAATGACTGAAAGATATGCTTTGCTGTATGTTCTAAAAGTTCTGTAACAAATATATTGCATTAATAACCAAAAAAAATCTCCTGAAATAGCACTAACAGGTAAAAATCAACTTCCTATCCTATTTCTAAAAGCACATCAATACACCTGTATATTGGGCTCATATGAACTGTTTCAACAATAAAGGTAACCAGTTTTTCTGCATTATTATTTCATTTAAAGAATGGACCCATTATGATCCAGATCCATTATAATACTCCAAAGTATGTAAGAGCTAGAAAAAGGTCTCCCTTCCTGCCCCATTTCAAACCAACAGGCAAACCTCAGGCGAATCACTTTTTTCAGTCTCTTTTCTCATCCATAAAATGGTATAATAAAGAGATGAACTAGCTTCTATTCCTTACCAGCCTTACCGCGAGAATGAAATGAGATAATGTATTTTAAAAAAATCACAGTGATTAGTCAAGTCCATAAAAATGCTAGACCATTAAAAACAAACAAAAAAGACATTTAAAAAAGTTAGAATTTTAAAAAGTTAGCTTTTGTTTCTAGCATCTACAACATTTTTCTCTGACATTACATTACAGACTTCAGGACAACAACAAAGTTGAAACTTAGAGTATGTGTTTTATATTGGAAGCTCCCAGGAAATAGAGCTGTCCTTGCTTCACACCCTCTTCAGTGATGAGAACAGTGCCTTCAGTGTAGCTGGGGTATGAACTATACTTGAAGTATTTAATTGAAATGACTCATAACATAAATCAAGAGAGTAGTAACTAAAACTATTTCTATTAGGACTGAAAAACCTAAGAAACTCTATGAATTTCTAGAAAAGCACCTGGATATCCATTTCTGTCTATATCTGTGGCTCCTTTCATTGAATAGCCAAAGCTTGGTGGCATGCTCCGAGCAGCCCACTTCCCTTCGAGGATTTGAGATGGGGCCGCATTCAAGCCTGTTAATCTTCCATTGAAAATATAAACAATTCCTTTTTTATCTTCACCCCCATACGGTGCAGCAATTGCAATATCTGTAGGGGAAAAAAATGCAATATCTGTAGGGGGATTTGGAGAGAAGTAAGAAGAAGGAGAAGGGGAAGGAGAAGGAAAAAAAGATGGAGAGTGGGAGGGCAAGGACAGAGAGATGGAAGTCTCAGTACGTACTATTTACACGGTGAAGATCTTAATAGTTTATTTTCTGCTTTCCAAACATACCACCACTTTGCTTTTAGCTAAGACCTACATTAGTACCTGTTTTGCTAATTGAGAGAAATCTGAAGCAGATTCGCTTTCACAAAGGAAAGCCAAAATAGCCTTCAGTGTTTGTTTTGCAATGAACCCTTCTGGAGGCTGTGTGCACCCTGAGCAGCAACAGTGGCACCCCTAAGCTCTTTCCCAGGAAATTACATCCAGCATCTCAGCATCAAACCACCATAGCACTGAACTGTGTGAGCATCAGTACTTTATCTCAACTTTTTTTGCATCCATTAGCAAGATGTGTCCTAAAGTATCACAAAAGCCCGAGAGAGGTTATTTTGCAGGTCTGGGAAATTTTCTGGGTCTGGAAAAATTTTCCATATAAATTAATGATAGTTGTTTCTGCACTTTATACCACTTCTGTTTACTAAAGTTTTTTTTTTAAGATTTTTTATTTATGTATTTGAGAGAGAGAGCACACATGAGCAAGGCAGAGGGACAGAGAGAGAAGGTGAAACAGACTCCTGGTGAGCAGGGAGCCATACTCAGCACTCGATCCCAGGACCGTGGCATCATAACCTGAGCCAAAGACAGATGCCTAACCAACTGAGCCACCCAGGTGCCCCTCTGCTTATAATAGTTTTCTTAGGAAGGCTCTACACTTCCAAACAGTGGGGGGAAACCTGTATTCATACAACCCATTTATCACAATAAATATTGACTCAAAGTTTAGTAGCATATTCTTTATTCAAAAGCAACAACCTAATTTAAGGAGATTCAAGCAAAACGGTGTGGAAATGACACTAACTTGGAGTCAGATATTCTGGGTCTGACCTTGGATAAATCACTTAACTTTTCTGGACCTCAAAATACCTCATCCTTAAAATGGAAAGAAGGGGACATGTCAAAAGGTTCATCTAAGGTTCATTCCAGCTCTGAAAATTCTAGTTAATTTAGATGTACACGATTTTTGTTTTTTGAAGCAGAAGTCAATCTAGCTAGGAAATCTGAAAGTTATGACTTCATCTCAATCTTGCTCAACTTGTATTAAGATAACACAAACAAATTAGAATCTTGAAATTCTTACTAAAACAAAACAAAACAAATGTCACTATGCCCTTTTCTAACTCTGAAATATATTATAAATACGTCCACTTCCCTGTCTCTGCTGGTATCATCCTAGACAAGCCATTTTCATCCTTTCCCTGGATCCCTAAAGCAACCTAAGTGGCTCGACTTCTGTTCTTGCCCCTAAAATACACTCTCCTCAAAGCTGCCAAAGGTTAGTATCATGTCATCTTCCTTCTGAAAATCCTTTATTTCCTAAAGCATTTAAACACTACCTGATTCATCTATTCATTCCACCACTACTCCCCACCTTCCCACCCCCCAGTTCTATCCCTCACTCACCCTTCCTATCAATCCTGGCCTTTTCCTCTGTTCCTTAAACACACAAGCCAGTTCCCATCTTCGGATTTATACTTGCTGCTCCCTCTGCCTTAACAGCTCTTGTTCCAAAGCTTTCAAGCTTTGTTCCTTTTGTTTATCCAAATCATAGATGAAATGTCATCTTATCAGAGAGGTTTTTCCCTGACAATGGACCCATGCACTCTCCCCTCTCACTTACACTGTCTAGGCACTATCACACTGACCTGTTTTTGTTGTTGTTGTTGTTTTAACCCATAGCCTTTATCATTGTCTGAATTTCTCCATTATGTGTTTATTCTATGGTCCCTACACAAAACATAGCCTTCATAAGAGCAAGGATGTGTCCATCTTGCCTGTGAGAGCCCCCAGGTGACCATCATTCCAAATTGCCTTAATTGTATCTTAACATACACAAACTACTTTCAGCCTCCTCGATGATGCTGCATCCTCAGAGACACCAGAGCCACCTTGATCTCTCCTCTTTTGTGTAAGACCATTAAGCCCAGGAATATCTCAAACACTGCATTCCAATGTTTACTTGTTTACATAAAAGTTGCCCCTAGTAATCTAAATTCCTTAAGGGCACGAATAAGTTCTAATTTATCCTCTCGTTTTTTAGCCCTTAGAACAGTACATGGCCTGCAGTAAACACCAACTAAGAATTTGTTCTTCTTTTAAAAAAAATTAGTATTTAAATTATGTAAGACTCCTTTTACCTTTCTTCAGTTTCAAAGGTAAGCATAACTTCTAACTTGATATATGCATTAAAAATGTATTTATCAGGGGCACCTGGGTGGCTCAGTGGGTTAAAGCCTCTGCCTTCAGCTCAGGTCATGATCTCAGGTCCTGGGACCTAGACTTGCATCGGGCTCTCTGCTCGACAGGGAGCCTGCTTCCTCCTCTGTCTCTGCCTGCCTCTCTGCCTACTTGTGATCTCTCTCTTTCTCTGTCAAATAAATAAATAAAATCTTAAAAAAAAAGAATGTATTTATCAAAATATAATTTCCCAATAGAAGACAACTCCAGTGTTGAGAAATCATTTAATAAAATTACCTTTAACTTTTCTAAAATTCTCATTATTTTATATATTCTAATCATCTTCTCTCTTGGCTAACATCTGTTCAGTCTGGAAAGTCCTACTTTTTCACTCAACTGATTTCTTCCTTTGAGTTTTTATTTTCTGTGTTTTTTCCCTCTTTCTGGGGGAGTATTGACAAAAACTGCACATGATTATAGAACGCAACTTCACTGTTTTGTTTTCAGTATCCCTCTTGATGATACCGAGGGTTTTCTAGGGAGTGTCAGTAAAAAGGGAGGAATAGAAGATGAATGGCAATAACAAAGGGTTGATGTCATCAGGTTTGAACAAAGAAAAGATCCAGGTTAGAACTAATAGTTCATTTTATATATATTGAACTATACAGACACATAATCTGTAAGTATATATAAATAGTTACATAAACACAGCTAATATCATTCACAATCTACTATTTGGGACGGTAAGACTCCAAGAGAAACTTGGGAAGAACAAAATCATCCTCTACGATATCCATCTCTAGAAGTAAAATCTGTAAGTAAAATCTATTTGTAAAATCTTTGTAAAACTTCAGTATTTTTTTAATCTGTTGTTTATAATTGTTATAGTCACAGATAACACATTTTGATAAAAATATAGAAAGCAGAGTGAGATGTTGGCCAGGTCATGATACTGAGGAAACTTTCTTTAAAGTGGTTGGAATACCCTTAAGACAAAGGGACAGAAAACATGTCCAGGATCGCCCAGAAAACCCAAAGACAATGGTCCTGCTATAGCAAAGAATTTATTACTTTTACTCAAGAGAGAACCTTAAATTTGGCCCTGTGTTTTCTAGGTAGTTTTGTTATCAATAAGTGATAGCTTCATCTGTTCTATGCTATTCCAGTTCTATTTTAAACTTTACATGAGTTCCATTGATTCATGTTCTCTTGGTAGTAAAGATCTTTAGGACTCTATTTTAAGAAGCGAGATGTCTCTGTGAGTAGTTCTCACTACCACTGAAAACATCTAGGGTTAATCTCAGAAATGACATAAAACTATCCGAGAGGCAGAAGTGGAGTGGTCTTGAAGTCTAAAAAATGTTTTCCTTTACCCCTACTACTTGGAAGACATGAATCAACTGTATTTTTGAATTTTTATCTTTCATTTATAACTTTCTTTAAATTTTAAGGGGCACATTCCTATACATTATCAATTATTCAAAAAACCAACAGCTCAACTCTATTCTGCGATCTCCAAAGAGTTTTGTAATACATTTATTTTTTTAAAAAGTCTTGATAGTTTGCAATCTAGCTTTTATTCTATAATAAAAGCCAAGTTTGATTTTTAAAGATACCTACAGATATTAATTATTAAATGGGAATATCATAAAACAATGAGCTTATATTCCTTATTTGCCCCCATGAGGGGAGTTATAACCACCTTCAGAATTTCTTGGACATCCACAACAAAGTTATGGCTTTAAAAATATGAATGTCAAATAATATCTTTGAGGGATTCAATTATAGTCAACATGGCCTTGACAATGTACTTGGGTGCATTTTTTTACATTTGTATCCAAATTGGACAGTAGAGGGCGCTGCTGCTAAGCAGGACAGAGAAAATCCCCACCTTACACTGGGCTCCCTGGGAAGGCAGATTTCCTTTCAGAAATTAACTATTGGAAAATTCTAATTTGAGGCTATATGAATAATAACTCATGAGAATCCTTTTTTTTTTTTTAATTTTTCTCTGCTTTTTAACAAAAAAGAGCAACTGTTGTTTAACCTGGTGCGTCACTGTCAATCAAACGCTTCTTTACAGGAAGATTTGCTAGTATGAACTTCAATAGATGAGGGTAGACCCACCATTGCTGAACTTTGATCTTACCATTGAAGCCATCCTGGTCGAGATCTCCCAAAGGTGCTATTGCACTGCCAAATCTTGCAAAAACCTCAAACCCATTCAGCTTGGTTGTCTGGAAGTCTCCTGAGGCTCTTTGCAGAGACACTGACACCTGCCCCACCTCTTGGAGTTTGCCATCAGAACCACGATCCATGAAGAGAGGTGCTCCAATAAACACATCTGCATAACTAGAAGAACAGAATCTTCGTCACCAAATCAAGATCAAATTCCATCTATAACAATATTTTTTCTTATTAAAACTCAGTTTCCCTCTTTCTATATTTCTCATAACCAAACTGAAGCATAAAATCATTTCAAATTCAAACCTTCCTCCAACTCCTTTAAGAAACCATGAGTAAATCATAAAAATTACTTTATTCCTTCATATCATAAAAGCTACTGAAAGAAATTATGAACAACATAGAGGTTTTCTCATATTCATGATAAGGTTGCTTCAGACTGGTTCCTTAAACAGAAAGATTAGCAGGAAGGAAACAAAGACACACAAGAAACAATGTTTAGTTTTAGTAAAGCCCTCATAAACATGAGAGGAAAACTGTTCCTGGAAACATCTTTTTAAACTTACTCATCCCCATTAATGTCGGTGGCAGCAACAGAAAATCCAAAATATGCAGCCATCTGGATAACAAAAAGAAAATGAAATGTTTATATTTCATCCAACTAGTTTGGACAGCTAATATTTGTGGTATATTTATCAAACAGAAAGGGTTATTTTTTTTCTCTGCACATACAGTTTCAATCTTAATTTCTTTTCCTTTGTTTATGCTACCAACACAATCAGATAATGAGGCTTTTTTATGTTCCTAGATTTATGAGCAAAACACATCCCATGTATATTATTTCAGTGTCTTCAACACATCCCACTTAGGTCCAAGTCATCAATGCTTCTTCCCAGGCCTAATCTCCTATCTCCTTCCTCTCCACTACCCAACAGGTACCAGATATAGACACACTATCAGAAGGACATACAGTCACAGACAGAAGTTTGAAATGAGCCCAGGAAGTTATCAGTGGGAGCTTATATAGTAAAAATAATGGATAATAATTATTAATAGATCATAATTGGTTCTATGTGAAAACACTGCTACTCTCAAGAAATTGTTTAGAGAAATATTGGAATGGCTTTGTTCTTGTCTCACATCTCAACTGATTACTTGCCAGTGGCTTTGCTTTTCAATTACACACAGTACAAATGTTTTTGGATTTATTACAGGATTACGTGAAGAGGGAAGGAATGTCCTTTCCCCACTATAAGAGACTGTGGCCATCACAGAACAGCCTGGCTGGAAATAAATGTGAAAAGAAAAGTTCTAAAGATAGCCCAACATGCAAAGCAAAACTAAGAGAGATGACAGTTTAAAGACGAACCAAAGTAAGGAATGAGTCAATAAACCAAAAAAAGGAAAGTTAGCAAAGCTTCCAAAATTTGATTAATGGAGCTATCAGGAGGGAATAATACAGGAGATTCCTACATTATCTATTTTGGGTTGATCAAGTGTAATTGAAGACAAGGAAAGGGGAAGTCTACAATAACAAGATCAGAGTATGTGTATAAAGTACATTGTATTTGCAGATCAGAGCAGTATATACAGTATATTGTATCTGCAGTGCAATTTAACAGAATACTATTTTCGGATCCTGGTCTTGCAGGGTGCTCTGCTTGAAAGTGTAAACAAATCAGAGGATTTACTGAAACCGTTTTATCCTAAGCACCAGGACGGAAAGGTTTTCATTTGATTATTAATACAACCCCATAAGGAAGTTACCAGTATCCCACTTTTTATAAATGATCCAACAGATTTACAGTGGCATATACCTTGTCCAGTGGAGTACGACTGAGAATTTACAGCCTAGCTCTGTCCTAAAGCAAAGCCTGTATTTTCCCCCTACCAAAAAACAGCTGAGGAGGAATAAAAAAAGCATCATGGACTGTGTACAACATGATCTAGAGATACACGTGGCCATCCGACAGGAGAAGCTGCTGGAGGTCAAGAAGTCACAGCCACAAAAAGGGAAAACCACCCCTGCCCCAACTCTTAACACCCCATCAGCTGCAGGCCACTCTGTGCTGTGCGCCAACCCTGACTCCTGCCCCATGGGAAGAGGTTTCTGGGGACCATGAGTCTACTTCCTTATCCCATCAATCCTCTCGCAAAGACTAACAATCTCTGCTGAACAAGAAGTGGGCTTGAATCCCACCCAGAACTGCAAACTGGGAGATATACCTTTTTCCTGTACCTACTAATTTTCCCTTGGTCATTCCTAACTTGTCATTTAATTCTCTGAGATATACAATACAAATGTTATAAAATGCCTGTACCTGCAGAGAATGTCTAGTACCTAAAAGTACTACTTTTTAAAAAATATTTTTGATTCAATTAATTAACTTAAAATGTTTTATTAGCTTCAGAAGTAGAGGTCAGTGATTCATCAGTCTTATATAATGAAAGTACTACTTTTTAACTGAAGAATGTTTTATTTCATGTACTACATATGAAGTTTACTTATAATATTTATAATGTACACATCTGTGCCAGGCTTTGTTTCGCATCAAACAAAATTAAAAGGCATGATCATTTCTTAAAGGAGAATTTAATGTCATCAGCAAAGAAAAAGGAAGTTTTTGTGGTTTCGCGTGTATGACATGTTTGTGTGCAATTTTTGGATTTCCTTAAAAAACAAGCTATAATGTGCAATTACAAAAGGCTCTGCTTACACAAATTACTTTGGTTAAAGGTACATTCTTTAAAGCCTATTTAATATTTATAATACTGAATATTAAACTGATATTTATCATATAGTCAATGTAAACCATTATGATATTATGAAGAAAAATTTTAAAACATTAGGAATGCTCATGTTAAAATGTTAAATGAACAAAACATTTTAAAAACATACCTGCTCACCAGTAAAATTGTGTAAGGAGGACATATTTTTCCCATCATAAATATAAACCTGTGGAGGAAAAACAAAAGCATATGAAATATAGTAAAATATAAGATAAACCAGAGATCTTTTTAGATTTCTTTTAATTTTCCTACCATTCCCAAAGTCCTTGCTGCTCTTGGAACACCTGAAACAAAGTCTGAAAAGAAAAACATAATTACTCACTTTCAAGATCAATACTGAAAACTGCAAGAGGAAATGGATATATCAGAAATGGATATATATCAGAAAACTTTAAGTTCTGTTTCATTATTTCAGTAGAAAACAATTTAAAAATCTTAAAAACTGGTACTCCAGAATAAATGACCATAATATTTTTTTAACTACAAAAATCAAATCTTTACAAAATACAGAAAGATTCTTGAGAACCCTCAAATAAATGCATGTGTGCCCTCAGGCATTTGTAATCTTATTAAAAAGAGAATGGCTAAGATAAAGTGACCAAAGAACAAAAGAAAGCTGTATGTACAGTAATGACAAATAATACAGAACAAAGTGAAATAGGGTAGAGGTGGCAGTGACAAGGGAATGTCATCAAAATCAGGTAGTTTGATTCCTAAACTGAGCTCTGAAGGAAGATGGACGGACAGAGGATGGGGTAACAATCTTACAGGCAGAGCCCAGAAAGTTACAAATTACATCTACAGAAAGAAGAAACTAAGCCCTTCCAAGAGGACTCACACTACTGAAAGCAAGAAGGAAGAAGCTGAAGAAAAACTACAATGCTAGGGGCTGGAAAGAAGTAGACGGGGAAGACACAGGGGCCCCCAGCAACATGCTGGCTCAACCTTCAGCAGCTGCTAGAGAAAGCTTAACCCAGACAAAGCTCAAGTCAATGTATTAACATCTCCCTCATTTCTCTTGTTACATTATATAGCAATGTTTTCAAACTCTTTAACTGCTGAGGCTTTTCAATGGCACCTATTTCAAATGCTTAGTCTATGTGTTTAGAAAAGAATAAATATAGTTTAAGTGCATCATACCATCTATGCCATCGCCATTAAAATCTCCGACAGCCACAGAATAACCTAAAGGAGGAACAAAATGTGAAACACCATCAGGGCACAAATAGTTATTTACAGCATGCTTGCTGAGTAGGCTTTCCTTGAAAATATTTTCAAGGAGGACTGACTCTTAAACAAGGGGTTTGACCTACACAGACCTACTTAGACATTTTTTTTTTCAATAAATATAGTACAGTACTATAAATGTATGTTCTCTTCCTTAGGGTTTTCTTAATATTTTCTTTTTTTCTAGCTTGCATTATTGTAGGAATACAATATATAATACAGATGACACACAAAATACGTGTTAATAGACTGTTCATGTTATTGCTAAGGCTTCTGGTCAACAATAGGCAATTAGTTAGGTTATGGAGGAGTGAGAAATTACATGCAGATTTTTGACTGCGCAGGGTTGATGCACCTAAGCCCTGCATTGGTCAAGGGTCAAAATAATTCCCTTGGTAATGTAACATTTTGTTCTCTAGGGGTAATACATGAATATGTATATGGTAAGGAAATAGTTAAACATTTAAATAGTGTATCTCTATTAGAAAAATAAGACTGTTTTACCAATTTTACAAAGGAGTCACTTAAGAACAGTAAGTTTTTTAGAGATACGGAGGAGAGATAGACTATTGCCAGAGGCAGGGGGTCACAGATGGGCAAAATGTATGAAAGTGGTCAAAAGGTACAAAGGCCCATATAAATAAGTCATGAGATGTGATGAGAACACAGTGACTATAATTAATAATACTGCATTGTATATTGAAAGTTGTAACAGAGTAGAATTTAAAAGTTCTCATTACAAGAAAAAAAAAATTCCTGTGTGTGGTGATAAATGTTAACTAGACCAATTATGACTATTTCACATTATATAAAAATACTGAATCATTAGGTTGTATACCTAAGAGTAATATAATATTACAAGTCAATTATATCTCAAATTTTTTAAAATGGCAAATCTGTAATTCATCTTAAAGGAGCAACAAGTAAAAGATTTCCTCAATCAGCAAAGCACTGCTTCTGTCATATGTACATGGTTTAATAAGAGAAGTTTATTTTTTTTTAATAAGAGAAGTTTAAAGGGAGGTAACAAAACTTAATAAGTCTTAAAAACCATAGTTTAACATCATGAATAATATAGTAAACAGAAGCCCAGGAGTCACACTGTCTGGGTTTGAATCTTAGAACAGCAAGTTATTAAATGAGTGACTTTAGGCAAGTTATTTTGCCTCTCTGTGTCTCAGTTTCTTTGCCTACAAAATGGGAATAATAGCAGTATACTTTCACAGACTTGTTGTAAAGATTAAGTAAATTAATCAGATGAAGCATTTAGGACAATGCCTAGAATAGGTAAGCACACTTTAAAACTTATCTATTATTATTGGAGTACCTGGGTGGAATGCTCAGTTGGTTGAGCATCCGAGTCTGAATTTTGGCTCAGCTCATGATGTCAAGGTCTTGAGACTGAGCCCCAAGTTAGACCCTGTGCTAGGCTTAGAGCCTGTTTAGGACTCTCGCTTTCCCTCCCCCGTCCCCTTTGCCTTACCCCACCTCCCACTCACACATTCTTTCTCTCAAAAAAAAAAAATTAAATTAAAAAATAAGAAATAATTTAAAAAAATAAGAGCTATTATTATTAATATTGCATAAATAACCACTCTTAAATTTCAACTACTGAAATATAATATAACCTAAGTACTCAAAAACAATTTGAGGGCGCCTGGGTGGCTCAGTTGGTTAAGCAACTGCCTTCGGCTCAGGTCATGATCCCGGAGTCCCGGGATTGAGTCCCATATCGGACTCCCGGCTCTGCAGGAAGTCTGCTTCTCCCTCTGACCTTCTCCCCTCTCATTCTCAGTCTCTCTCTCTAATAAATAAATAAATAATCTTAAAAAAAAAAAAAACAATTTGAAACTGTTATGTTCCTGTTCTTTATCTTTAAAAAAAAAATCTCAATCTATTTCAACATAAAAGATTTTCCTGCTTAAAGTAGCATATGCGAATACAGGAAAAAGAACACTGCAACTTCATAAAATGAATCCATTTTTCGGTATTACTCACCCAAATAACTGTCATCAAAAATAGCTTGAGCAGTCCGAGTTGCTAACTGGTTATTATACTTGATGCTGTAAACTTTGGGGTCATATTTAGATACGATTTCTGCCACTTGATCTGAAATGAGCTGACCTGAAAAACATATATAAAATAAGTTTCTAATAGGAATTTATGATGCAAATCATAGAAGGTACCTGCACACACAGCATTAGAGATGAGTATTTCTAATTCTCAGTCTTAAATAACTCTCCATAACATTAAATCTGAAATTCAATTTAATACGTTTAAAGTCACAATTACTTCTATTCAAGCTAGTTCTTAAAATTAGTCACTGCTAGTAAATAAAAATTATGAATACAGGATTTGTCTTAATTCACACAAAAAAAATCAACGTTAAAGAACTGGAATAATAAAATCAAGGGCTATTTCCCAAACAAATCCGTTAGAATATGAAAAATCTACTGAAATAATTCCTTTACTTTTATAATAACAATAATTGGCTCGACTGTTTTTTTTTCCCTCCACAAATTATTTGTACCTTTATGAAGAGGCCTGAATGGGTGAGTTCACTTTCCTTCACAAGCTGAAGTTATCAGGTCAACAACAAATCTGGAGCACTACACAAAAATCAGATTGTTCCCTAACCCAAGAAAGGTTGGCGATTTTATCAAATGTCATGTCCATACATGAAGAAAATAATCTCTTCATTTCTGCTGTTTTGGAAAAAAATTTATAGCTAACGTTTATCAGTCTGTTCCAATCTGTCCAGTCCCAAAGGTTGAGTATAGGGTAAGAACACTTTCTAACTGGGTCACTACTTTATCCTCTGTGCCTAAACAGTACCTAACACATAGCAAGAACTCAATAACTATTCCTTGAATCAAAGAACACAGGAAAATGCCATCATCTTTTTTGAATAAAACATTGTAATTTTATCTATTTGTACAGAGATAATTCTGAGATCTATGGAAAAATTCATTCTGACATAATTATTAATTCGGAGTAAAACCTGCTGATTTTAATCTTACTAGAACAAAATATTCTCTGTCCAGCCACTGAGTCTTTCAGTTACATACCCTAGACCAATTATAATAAAAACACTACAATATCAATTATCTATATTGGTCCTAATTTTTAAATAGGAATAAATAGACACAGTATAATACTCAAAGATACTACAAGAATGAGTCATCTAGTTCAGTTGGTTAAGCGATTAACCTTTGGTGCAGGTCAAGATCCCAAGGTCCTAGGATCAAATCCTGCCTCCCTGCCTCAGCCTCCCGCCTCAGGCTCCCTGCTCAGGGGGAAGCCTGCTTCTCCCTCTTCCTGGGCCATTTCCCCTGTTTGTGCTCTCTCACTCGCTCTCTCAATTAAATAAATAAAATCTTTTTTAAAAAAAAAGAACTAGTCATCGAAACATGTTCACAGCTGTGTCTCTTAAGACAGAGGTTACAAGCGGTCCTGATGGAGAATCACAGAATCAATCCTTGGTTCCCAGGCATTCCCAGCAGATACTTCCCTTCCCTCCACTGAATGACATTACTAGCACTGAAGGAAAAACAAAAACAAAAACAATCCATGTTTTTTATCTTACTAGAAAACAATATCTCCTATCTTAATCTTGTATGAAATTAAACTGCTATTTTTGTTTTCATTTTAAAACTGTAAAACCCAAAACAATTTTCCTAAATCATTTCATTTCCCAATAGGTGTATAAATTCATAGAAATTCAAATTCTTCTGTTTCAGTTAGTATGTTGATCCTTCTTTCCCTGATTTTTCTCTTTTCTTCATTTTCTCCTTTGTCATCCCTATCAACTTTTCACTTACTCCCATTTCTCACCCCTTTTTATTTTCTTCCTTTACTATTTTTCTTCACTAAATCTTTCACTAGTTTCCTTTTCTATGAAGCAAAAGCAAGCATGGATTTTCCTACAAAAAAGCAAGTAAGGAAAGGATAGTATATAGAAGTAAAACTAGAAATTAGAAAGTACTTGCACATTAATGTAGTCAAGATTTTTCCGGTTCTTCCAAATACTGGTAATGCTTAAATATCAGAATGCCAAAAAACAAAGATCTGACCTGTAAACAGCACTTTTTAGCAGAAAACCAGCATGTGAATATATTAACTAAATAAAAAACCATGAGTACCTAATGATAAATGAAACTAGTAAAGCAAGTAAGCAAATTTAGTTACCTGTTTTCAAATTGTCAGCAAATAATGATCTGTTATGCATTTGTACAGATGCATAATTACAAATGGTAATTTTAGTGGGCCTCCCAAAATGACTGAAGCAAGTGTTTTATCTTTATACCGATGCCAGTTTAATTATACACTTTTGAAACTTAATAAGATCCTCTATTTTAAAAACTCCTCGAACACAAAGAAATCATTCTTGATTTCAGTAATTAATGAGAAAATAACCACTTAAATATTCTAATGAGCAAATTCGAAATACTTTAAAACCATGAGCTTTCAGAATGCCACAATTTGCCTGTCATGGATCAGTTCCACACCTCCTAATGCTTACATCATAGCCTCTGGAGTACAGAGATGAAGAAGCATATGCCACAAACAACAAAAATAAATTGTTTTAAATTACTTTATAGATTAGCTTTATAATTTACTTGAAAAACATTGTTTATTTTCTCCTAGGAATATATATACAGTATATATTACAATATGCTATATATTTTATTTTCTATATATCTTAATATATATAGGATACTATAGTCCTTTTAAAAAAAGAATACTGTGTCATAGTGATTATACATTTAAATTGTATTTTTTGATTTCTTTAAAATAATTTGAAAAATCTCATAGGCATATAAGCCAAGCAAGCATTAAACATAATCATCTTCGAGTAACTTAAAAAAATATTAACCTACCTTGCCAATAAAAGCTACCAGGACCACCAAGAAGTACTCTGTCAGCCTAGATTAAATCAAACAACAAAAAGATACATATTTAAAAACAGGCAGTTTGAAAACTGAAAGCAATGTAATACACATAAAAGCTATATATACATACACATCTAACATTTAATATATATATAAAAGCTATATACATATATATACATAAAACAAAATCATAAATCTCAAACTCCTTTAACTCATCCTTGGTAAATTTTCATTGCATCTTTCCTAAAATATAATAAAAATATAATACAAATCAAAAAAGAGTTATAATGATTCAATATATGAAAATACACAAATGCACACACCCATTATAATTCTATAGATCTGACTGTTTTGTATACTTGTTATGAAGTACTACTGCAAAATATTTTTGAGTTACAATAAAGACAAAAAGTCACTGATTCTATTACATTTGTGACTACATAGGCAAATTTCCTTCCTAAAAATCATTAAAAAGTCTTTGGCTAAGGAAAATGTATTTTTTATGTCATGCAGATCTAAACAGAAATGAAGTTAAAAGGTAAAATTTTCAGGGTATATTATATATACAAATTATACTTGACTAGCATTTCTTGTATCTGTAACAAACTCTAAGTATCTATTTCAAGAACTGTATTCAGCGTGAGCATATTTTAGAAATTTCTTCCTACTGGAGAGGAAAAAAAAATAGTTTTGCCCTCCAAACATACATATAGCCCTAAGAAGATTTCAACAATTTCCTGCCCTGGGTATGAAAAAGACACTTCTAAATTGTCTACTTTAAAAAGATACCTTTTAGAAATGAGTTGAAGAAAGTATACAGTTAATTAAGCAATGAATATTCATGGTATGAGACTATTTCTGGGGTTACAGTTGCATGGGCATAGGTACAGAAAACATGAACTTTTTTTGGAAACAACATCTATTTGAAAATATTTCATGAAAGTTTAAAGTTTAAATATTAATAAATATTGATATTTATTAATATACTTCTTGTTTTGCTTCCTCAAATTTTGAATTATTAGTAATTATGAGTAAATTTTGAATTATGATTCTCAAATTGAGTGATTTAAATCAATTAGGTAGTAAAGAAATACAGTAATTCTATTTCTATGTAATTATATTACTATATACTTTATATAGTAATAAAGTAATTATAGCCCTAGTCTAGAAAAAAATTTTTTAGTAAAGATAAAATATAAATTTTAAAAAATAAGAAAAGGCTTCATAAATTTTCTGAATTACATAATTGTGTAGTTTCTTTTTAATAAATTTAAGGCATTTTCTAAGAAAGCCATATTGAGCTTTTTAAGGACGCTCTACTTTTAATCAATATATGTAAGATTTCTCTAGGCATTTATTAATAGTCTCAATTGGATATTCAAAATGTTCATATATCCCACCCCCAAAAGAAACCACATACATAAAAGAAAATGATAGAAAGAAAAATACTTGAAAAAATTTTCCCTTGAGAACATACCCTGAATTGTTATTTTAGGAAAACAGATAGAAACTATCAACTCTGGAGAGCACACTAGCTTAGTAAAAAAAATACATAGAGCCACACAAATGAGATTTTTTACAATAATTAAGTTGTCCAGCTTTACTTGGTGCCTGTAGGCACATAATATATGGTAAACATGCACATTTCTCAGCTTTTATGTAACTAAACTACAATTTTGTAACAGAGCTCCCACTGATAAGATCTTGGAAAAAAACAATTTCAGTCAAACAGGAAAAACTTTAATATTATATAAATTTATCTAACTGGAAATTTTAATTTTAAGTCATAATGGCTATCTACATCTACTGAGGAGATTTTCTACTGTCCTCCATTCCCATTCTGATGTCTATTTCAATAAGCAATGTCTGCTAGGGAGAGAATAATATAAGGCAAAGAATATCAAAATACACGGGTCATTTTTATTGGCTGTTTTCATAAAACATGTAATAGTTTTAGAGAAGCTGAAGTATTGAGCAATTAATTTTTAACAATAGTTTAGATACTGAGATAGATCTGAATCTCATTCAGTCTTAAATGAGAACTTACTTTGGTAAAATCAATGCTGAATCCTCCTTGACAAAATCCCTGTCCATCAGCATCAATATTTTCTAAAATAAAAAGATTGGAAATATACATAAACCCAGAAACAAACAAATAACATAAAACAAAACATGAGAAAAGTCTCTATCACTGTAACCATAAGATAATATACCATGAATTGGGAATGTTCATTCACTCAAGCACTTAATGAGTTATTATCACATTCTGAAAAAGTTAGTATGTATTTTTATCAGCACCATTTTTTGATATGGCAAGAAAGATCAAAGTACCTGGAATAGTCACCAAGAAACAGAAACAACACCTAAAATGGGAGATTTAAAACTTATTTTTAACCACAACCCCTGGCAAGATTATATATCGTAACCCATAAAACCCAATATATACATGTTATGTATGTATATAATATAGACACATCGGTAAGACAAAATTTCACAAAACAGTATCAGTATTACCATGAACAATATATTCTGACATTTTCTATTTTATTTCATTCCATTTTTTAGAAAACTACGGGTTATGAACCACTATTTTGATTTCATAAAACAAAGATGAGTTATGTTCTATAAGTTAAAAATTCCAAACCTAAATTACTATTATTCCCCTACAGTTGCTAGCCTATAGTCTTCACAAATTTATTATGAACACTAGTAAGGAGATGCATACATTCCTAACACATATTTACTACACATACATTTTATAGCCAACAACAATAAAAAAATCTATTAAAAATGTGGTTCAGAATTTTTGGAGAGAGCCAGACCCTAACTTAATGTTCCGCAAAGGGCAAAATATGAAACTACCTTCCCAAGATATTTAGAACTGCAGTCTAATGAATGTGAACACCTTTAAACATGACACTTTCAATTATTTTCCAAATGATAAAAGACTCAGTAGTTAGACTTTTTTGTAGTTACCTTTTATTTGGTAGTTCTCACAAAAGGGGACAATTTCTGGACAATTAGCCAATTCATTTAAATTAACTCTAATCATGAGTAATTCTGTACCTAGAATACAGGTAAGGATGAACCTGAGGACTCTTCCTTGTTTTATTTTGAGGATAACAAGGAACAATGAAAACACTATTCTTTAGTTATCAAGGAATTCTTCTAGCCAATGTTACAATACGTAAATCATTATGCTATAATATTTACTAAATTGCCCACCCAAACACAGGAACCAAAAATATCTATTTTCAGTACAACTGAAAGGACAACTTCCAAAAATTTTTGTCAAATACTCCCACCAAAAATTTTGAACACATTTTAAAAACCTGGGAACTGCCCCAAGATTACACACTTAATAACTAAATTTAGAATTTGTTTTAGAAAATAGCCTCAAGAGCGTAATGCTACCCCAATGTAAATTTTTCTAACCAAGAGGGAATGGGAAAATGTGGGCTGGGGTTTCCAGTATCTAGTGAATCATACTGAGGAATTCTGCTCTGACCTCAAGTCAGCCGTTTATTTCCTTTATTCAAGTTGTATTCAGGGGAACTATTTCAGGCCATTTATAAAGACATCCCTTTTTGATTATCATACCGTATATTTATCTGCTTTATTTGGCTCCCAGAATGTCCAGCTAGAAAACATGACCATCCTTTAAAATTTTCTTAACAGGTACATATTAAACTGAGTGTTTATGCCAATGTAAAGAATTTTATGCTAACCACAAGCTATTTCAGTGAAGCCTTTTGTTTTCATTCCAACAGATGAATAATATTTTTCTCATTCATCAAGCCTGACAGCATATAAATAATATCACTGATTATGACAGTAAGAGCAGGGGTACCTGAGTGGCTCAGTGGGTTAAAACCTCTGCCTGAGGCTCAGGTCATGATCTCAGGGTCCTGGGATAGAGCCCTGCATCGGGCTCTATGCTCACCAGGGAGCCTGCTTTCCCCACCTCTGCCTGCCTCTCTGCCTACTTGTGATCTCTCTCTCTGTCAAATAAATAAATAAAATAAATTAAAAAAAATGACCATAAGAGCAGCTAATGTTTATTAGTCCCCTTCCGCGAGCCACATACTGTACTAAAGTATTTTCCAAGGCATTATCTTTTAAAATCTTATGCAATCCTATGAGAGATACTATTATTATTTACAATTTATAGATAAGGAAATGAAGGGTTACAGAAATTAAGTCATTTGACCAGAGTCAGCCAGCTAGGAAATAAGAGAGCATAGACCTGAGCCCAGTGTGTCCACACCATTAACCTGCATTATCTCAAATCCAACAATGTACTTATAATTTCCTGAGTAACAATCAAGGGGAAAGAAAAGGCAACTAGCTTTCGTAACTGAGAAAAATCTACATACAAATAATGTCATCAGAAAGTAGAAGGAACAAAGGCGGCAGCCTGAGCATGGAATTGAAAAGTATTTAAGTTACATGATTTGTGGCTCTGGAACTTTTAGAAAGAAAGGCACCTGGCCTATTGTGTAAAGCCATTAGGTCACAGATAGTTATGAAAAGTCAAAAGCAAACGTAATCAGGAATAAGGAAATTTTTCACAGACAGTGAAGTTTCATGCTCTGGGTGTCCACACAGGTCATGCTGAAAACAAAAGGAAACAAACAAACAAAAAGCCCCACAAACTACCCAAACAAGCAAAGTTATCGATTAACAATGTAGCCCTTCAAATTTAAAATAAATAATTGGTTGCATAATTTATTGAAGCATGAAGAAAATACAAAATATAAAAACTGTACCTCTAAAGTCTTTTACCCAAATCAGTATTTTACCAAGGGTGAAACAAAGGCCCAGGGTGATTAAGTAAATCAGGCATAGCTACAGAAGGTTGTTGACAAAATGTGAGAATATAAACCAGGTTCTCAGATCCCCTCTCCTGAGCACTTTTTTCCTCTGGTCATGTTGGCCCTTGTAATTTGGGCCTGTAGGTAGCTTCGTATTGCAAAAGTTACGCCAAAAAGCGTGTACAATGATCAAGGGAAACTGAAAGCCAGATTTATTAGGAAGAAGGGCATTCACTTTGATTTTTTAAGTCATTCTTTCGTTTTTTCTAAGATTTGAGGTATTATTATTTGATCAGGGATCAGCAAACATTTTCTGTAAAGGACCAGATACCAACTATTTTAGACTTAGGGGCTATATGGTCACTGTGGCAGCCACTCAGCTCTCCCTGCATACACAGCATGTAAACAAATGGGTGAGGCTGTATTCCAACGAAATTTTATTTCCAAAAAGAGGCTCACAAGCCAGTTTGCTGACCGGATTTGGATGTTAAATACTTTAGAAAATAAGGTTTAAAATGATTTTACAATTTTCTGTGCCGATATGTAAAATTTCTGTGCCTAAACCAAACAAAGAGAAGCATTATGTAACAGAAACATCATGCAAATACATGATGTTTAAATACATCATGTTTTTTAAAAATACACGTTAAGAAAAAAAAACTGGTCATCACTGAAGAGGCAAAATGACAAAAACTACTAGCCTAACCCGGCAGTATATCCACGATGGACCGTTAGAATGCTTGCTTTCAGAAGAGTACCGAGTACTCTTCTACATCCAGAAAAATCCAAACCTGTATTTGTAAAAGCAGGATGTACTCTTCATAGATAAGCTGTGGTTAACGCTGAGGCAAATGAAATGGAAAATATTTCCCATTGTTAGTATTACAAGGTAAGGATTCATTTGGAGTAAGATCTGAGTTCAAAACCTCATTAGACCACTCACGACTATAATATGTGGGAAAAAATTACTTGCGGCCATCTGAATCTCAGTTCCCACATCTATCATGTGCGAATAAGGGTGATTTTTACAAGTGTGTCCATCTTGTAAGTGGTAAGTTACAAACCTGGCGTGCAAGAGTTAGGTCATTCCTCACTGCTATAAAATCTTTTCACAATAGGAACATCTTTGCAATATAGCAAAACACAAATTTAGCTCTTGCATCTTCCATATACCACAAAGACAACAGTACTGTGACCAAGACAGCAACATAAAGGTGATGATACAAATGGCATCATGCACTGAGTATAGGGCTGCCAACCTCCTCTGGCCTGTGTAAGGGGTGCTTTCTGACCTATCCTAATAAATAATGCAGTTCTGGGGAGGTATCGTTCTTTTGATGTGTACCTCTCATTTACAACAAATAGGGTCAAGTTGGTGGGTTAAGAAATAAGTCTTAATAAAAATCACTTTCGGGACACCTGGGTGGCTCAGCCGTTTAAACGTCTGCCTTCAGCTTGGGTCGTGATCCCAGGGTCCTGGGATCGAGTCCCACATCAGGCTCCTTGCCCAGCAGGAAGCCTGCCTCTCCCTCTCCCTCTGCCTGCTGCTCCCCTGCTTGTGCACTCTCTCTCTCCCTGACAAATAAATAAAATCTTTTAAAAAAAAATCATTTGCAATTGCTTGGAGGTTCAAGTGCTTAGAATTTTGAAGACTGAACAATTCCTTAGGCCTGGTGCCCTAAGTCACCTAACATGGAAAAAAAAGAATTTAGCAGTAACGGTCTTACATGTTACACTTCTATTACTAATTCTCTCTACTAAACTATCTGGTGACCAATGGAACAAAGAAAGTATCAGCCTAAGGCGGCTCAGTTGGTTAAGCATCAGGTTTTAGCTCAGGTCTCGATCTTGGTGTCCTAGGATCGAGTCCCACGTCAGGCTCCTTGCTCAGTGGGGAGTCTGCTTCGCCCTCTGACCCTCTCCCCTGCTTGTGCTCTTTCTCTCTCTTTCTGTCTCTAATAAATAAATAAAATCTTAAAAAAAAAAAACCTGGAATCTCCTTTGGAAAAGCATTAGCAAAATGATAAGTGCTCAAAATCACCTTTAGTCACAATATGAATTTCATCTAAAATTTCAAATAATATTAGACAACAAAGTGAGATCTTTTTGATCCTCAAAAGAGGAGAAAGGTTGACAACAGATTGATAGAGAAACTCTGATTTAAAAGAAGGAAAGCTCAGGAGTGACTGGCTGGTTCTGTAGGTAGAGCATGTGACTACTGACCTTGAGGTTGTGAGTTTGAGCCCCAGGGTGTAAATATTACTTAAAAGAAAATCTTTTTAAAAAATTTTTTTAATTAAAAAAAAATTAAGGGACGGAAAATTCCAACTCAGGAGTCCTGAGCTCAGTGTTTCACCTTCCTATATAAACTCTGGCTCTTTAAAGACATTTTTTTTTTTTTACATTTAACATCATTATTAATATAAAGCTCTAGTTCTTAAACTTTGGTATCCATGAAATTGCCTTGTAGAGTTTTCCTAAATAGGAAGGTACCCAGGCCTGAGAGAGGCCTACTGCATCTGAATCTTTTATGGAGGGAGTCCCACATCTATGTTGAAGCAGCTCAATGGAGCACCTTTTGACTCACACACAATATGTCTGCAATTTTTTCTATACACACACACTTTTAACAGAGTAGGCTTCCCAACCCTCTTTTCAAAGCTGGTACAACTTCCTACACATACTTGATCTGCATGGAGCATACTCCACAGTCTTTGTTCCATCCTGAAGAAAGCATGTTCCAACAGGCTCTCTCTCCTGTTTCATTTCAGTCCTCCAGTGGTACAGCGGGGCACAGGCCTAAAATCAAAGGGGATGGTCCACAGTATAAAAATTCCCTGAAAAAATCAGTGTTTCAGACAATATATACTACTCTAGAATTCAAAAACACTTTCTAAGCATTAATAAAAATTAATCAAACCTGTCTTATACCAAGAATTCCTCATTACAACAGTGGATACAGATTTAAAAAGTACTTTCCTCATACATTTTTTTCAAAATAGTTAGCAAAACTATCTTGTGTAGCACTTTTCTTGATGTTATTAGCACTAAGCTGATCAAATCAACGTTTTAACTAAACATTCTCATGCACGTAGAATATACCCTTAAATTATAAAGCAAATAATTTGTTATTAAGAAAAAATAGGGACACCTGTGTGGCTCAGTCATTAAGCGTCTGCCTTCTGCTCAGGTCATGATCCCAGGGTCCTGGGATCGAGTCCCACATCGGGCTTCCTGCTCAGTGGGGAGTCTGCTTCTCCCTCTTACTCCGCCTGCTGCTCCCCCTGCTTGTGTGCATGCTCTCTCTTTCTCTGGCAAATGAATAAATAAAATCTTTTTTTTTTTTTAAGATTTTATTTATCTATTTGGCAGAGAGAGAGAGAGAGGGAGATCACAAGTAGGCAGAGAGAGAGGGGGAAGCAGGCTCCCCGCCGAGCAGAGAGCCCGACATGGGACTTGATCCCAGGACCCTGAGATCATGACCTGAGCTTAAGGCAGAGGCTTTAACCCACCGAGCCACCCAGGCGTCCCAATAAATAAAATCTTTAAAAAAGAAAAAGAAGAAAGACTTCGGAGTGCTTATTTTACCTACTTTCCAAATAATGACCTTTTTATTTTCAGTGTTACAGATTTTAACACCATGTACAAGCACTAGAATAATGCATATTTTAATAACATAGTAATTTACCAAAATGTAACATTTAATTTGTTGGAAAAAGGTTCAATTAACTTTCTGTAGTACTTTTTTGAAGCAAAAATTAACACAAACACTGCAGACATCAATAGCAAGTTATTTTATATTTACCTGAAAAAAGTGGAAGGAGATGATTATTGCTACTTTTCTACACGTAGTTGATGTTTCATGTACAAGGATTTGCTCCTTCAGCTTATTTCTGCTTCTGTGCTTTCTGCCTGGAGTGCCCCCACTCTCAACCCCATCCTTCATTTCCAACTGGATACATCCATTAAAGCTCCTTTGAAATTTCAGCTCCCAAACAAATTCTTTCCTAATGCCCCACAATCGGATTTTAAAAATCCCTAATAAACACAATGCAGATAATTAAAACACAGAAGTGCTTTCTGAGGAAGTGAAATTAAAGCTGAAATCAGAATGACAAGGAGATAGCCAAGTGAAAATCAACGAGATGAGCATAAGATAGGCAGAGGGAACAAAACTCCTGAGATACTAACTGCAGTGACTTGTCATGTGTAAGGAGTAAAGACTAGTGTAGCTAAAGCATGTGAGGTGGAATGACATGAGGCCAGAGACAAGAGCCAGTGACCTAATTACGGAGATGCTCCTCAGCCAAAAGAAGCAGGGATTTGTCCTCTGAGAGTGATGGAAAACCACTTAACTGTTTTTTTTTTTTTAAGATTTTATTTATTTATTTGACAGGGGGAGAGAGATCACAAGTAGGCAGAGAGGCAGACAGAGAGAGGGGGAAGCAGGCTCCCTGCTGAGCAGAGAGCCCCACGTGGGGCTCGATCTCAGGACTCCGAGATCATGACCCGAGTCAAAGGCAGAGGCTTTAACCCACTGAGCCACTCAGGCACCCCAAAACCACTTAACTGTTTTAATCAAGAAGATGAAATGCTCTGATTCCCTCTGGTCTCCCACGGAGAATGGACTGTAGTTGGGGCAGGAGAGGAAGCAGAAAGAGGAGGAGAGCCTCGGCAGTAACCCAGGCAGGCAATGATGGTGGCTTGATACAGGGTGGAAATCATGTAGATGAGGATTTATTGATAGATGTGGAATATATTCTCCAAGGCAAATTGATAGGGCTTGCTGGTGGATGAGGGAGAGTCATGCCTCTAAACAAGCTGGGAAAGTTTTATATGGAAAGTTATTTTTGTGTTTTTCTCCTTCTCTAATTTTTATTTACTTATTTATGTATTTATTTTATTTGAGAGAGATAGAAAAGACAAGCAAGGGGAGCTTCAGAGGGAGAGAGACAAGCAGGCTCCCCACTGAGCAGGAAGCCAGACATGGGGCCTGATCCCAGGATCCTAAGACCATGACCTGAGCCAAAGGCAGACACCCAACTGACTGACCCACCCAGGTATCCCTGTGTTTTTTCCTTTTTGATAGCGTGTAAAAAGAATTCCATATTGGCCATGTTCATTTTTAGTAATATAAGAGATATCCAAATGGAAATGCCACATAGCTAGTTTGGAAATATGACTCTGAAAATCCAAGGAGAAATAAGAATTAGAACAATAGATTTGGGGATTATGACATATAGGTTTTATTTACAGCCATGAGACAGGGTAGGAACAGCCAGCTAAAAGGTGCAGTTAGAGAAGATGGAGGTCAGAACACAGCCTGGGGACAACCCAACATTTAGAGATTGACCAAAGAGGAGACTGCAAGGAGCAGGCAAGGAAATGGGAGAAAACCAGGAAAATACAGTGTTCCAAAAGCCAAGGGAAGAAAAGCATTTCAAAAAGAATGGGCTAACTGACCTTACTAAATGGCGCTGAGAGGATGAGAAACATAAGAACAAGTATCACTGATTTCAGTGATCTGAAAGCCAAGGTGACTTTGGCCATGCCTACCTGAGCCTGACTGCAGTCATTAGGAAGAGAATGTGAAGAAGGCAGAGATGGTGACTGTAGAAAACACTTTCAAAAAGTTTCTGAAAAGAGGAGCAAAGTAATGAGGCATAGCAGTGAGGAAGAGGCAAAGGGAAGGCTGCTGTATTTTTAAAGAGAGGAGGTACTAATGTGTTTGATTAACCATAGACCCACTAGTCCTAAACCTGGCTGGAAAGAAACATACTGACGGGAAGTATCAACAGGGACAGGAGAAAGGAACAAGGTAGGAATGAAGGTAGAAAGTAGCAGAACCCAAGTCTGTGAAGGGTAGGATGGATGGGATCCGTAGGACAGACAGCCTTTAATCAGAGCTACCTTATCTCATCATGCATTGTGCCCCTGAACACACTGAGTTTTACTATCAGCTTTCAAACATAATCTTCTGTGTTTCCACATAAACTGACAAATTCACCTATGAGGAACTAACCAAAAGACTTACCAAAATTTTATCCTGTTTTGATCTCACAGATGCTCCAAACCACTGGTGAGACTTAAACTCCAACGGATCATCCTTAGCATAATCTCTATTACCTAAAAAAAATATTGTGAAGGGTGAAAAACAAAATATATATTCTTAGTAAAACAGTTTATTTCAATCCAGGCAGGTGTACAAATAGTGTGCCTTTCATTAATCAAACACCACATTAGCTATCTCATGTAGTTTATGAATGTCAGAAACTTTCAACTAATCAAAAACAAAACACAGGATGACTAGAAGTGTCTCGGGGTTGTTATTAACCCCTATTGATTATTATAATGTAGATGTGAAAAAGTAATAGTAAAGTTTCCCAACTGCTATAAGATAATTAACTATTAAACAAATACTAATAATCACCTACTGTACTCCCACAAGTTCTGTGATATGAACATATTTGTGAAAACAAAAGTCTACTGCCGGTTTGCCTGGGTGGCTCAGTCAGTTAAGTGACTACCTTTAGCTCAGGTTGTGATCCCAGAGTCCTGGGATCAAGTCCCGCATATGGCTCCTTGCTCAATGGTGAGCCTGCTTCTCCCTCTGCCTGCTGCTACTCCTGCTTACGCACACATGCTCTCTCTCTCCCTCTCTCTCTGGCAAATAAATAAAATCTTTAAGGAAAAAAAAAGGCTCCTTTATAAAACACCAGTAGCAAAAGACTAAAGTAAAAGACTGAGACAAAGTGCAAATGACATTATAACACAGGAGTCAGAATCTAGAAGACATGATTTGGCTGGTGGGAAAAGGAATTAGATTTGGCACATGCAAATATTTATTTTCAGTTTACATTATTAAGAAAATTATTACCAAAGTACCAGCCACTCATGTAAAGCACTGGAAATAAAAAAGAAAGAAAAGAAAAAAGGAATAGAAAAAAGAAAAGAGAAGAGGAGAGGAGAAAGGAGAGTGGAAGGGAGAGGAGAAGAGAGGCGAGGATTCTCTTCCTTTCCAATGAAAGCTGTTAAATTGTTCAAGAAAAAATTATGGAAACATATCCATAAAGCATTTGGGGAAAAGGAGACTTTTTTTTTTTTTTTGAGAGAAAGAGAGAAATTATTTTTAAAGTCTAGTCTGTTCCTCTTAAAATCTATTTATAATAATCATTCTTTATAAACATATATTCCAAGGGGCACCTGGGTGACACAGTGGGTTGAGTGTCCAACTCTTGGTTTCAGCTCAGGTCGTGATCTCGGAGTCCTGAGATGGAGCCCCGCATCAGGTTCTGAGCTCAGCCTGGAGTCTTCCTAAGATTCTCTTACCCTCCCCTCTGTCCCTATTCCCACTCACATGAGCACTCTCTCAATCTAAAATAAATAAATAAATCCTTAAAAAAGATATATTTCTTCTTTTCTTATGTATCTTTTCTATATATTTCTTTTTTTTAAAAAAAGATTTTATTTATTTATTTGACAGAGAGCACAAGTAGGCAGAAAGGCAGGAAGACGGAAAAGCAGACTCTCTGCTGAGCAGGGAGCCCAATGTGGGACTCGATCCCAGGACCACAAGATCATGACCTGGGCCAAAAGCAGATACTTAACTGAGTCACCCAGGTGCCCCCCTTTTTCATTATTTTGAAAAAATTTTCTTTAATGTGCCAATCTCCAAAGACCTCTACCTGTAGTTTAAATATAGCTGTTCTTTGTCAGTGGTCACAAACATACATTTTTAGAAGCAGAAGGAAGGAGAAATGGAACTTAGCTAGTATATACCTGTCACCATGAAAACCAAGGTTTCCCAACAGTGGTGGCTCCACTCTGAAGCCTATCTTTACCTTGCCATCAAAGTGGGAACAACACATACCAATGACCCATAGATCACTAATCCATCTGTCCACGGACTCCCTTATATTTCCCATTCTCCTACAGTTAGGTTGCCAATAAGATAAAAGTAGAAGTGGCAGACATCACTTCCAGTTCAAGTGAGTTAAAAGTGGGTATGAGCTCATTAATCCTCAAAGAAATGCAAATCAACACCACAATAAGATATCATCTCACACCAGCAGAGATGGAAATTACCCCAAAGCAATAAAACAAAACAAAACAAAACAAAAAAACCAAAAGCTAATAACAAGTGTTGTTGAGGATGTGGAGAAGAGGGAACCCCTGTACACTGCAAGTGGAAATGTAAGCAATTATGGAAAACAGTATGGAAGTTACTTAAGAAATTAAATATGCAACTGTTGTATGATTCTTCTGGGTATAAAGGAATGAAATCACTACCCTCAAAGGGGTGTCTGTATCCCCATGTTCACTGCAGCATTACTCATAATAGCCAAGACATGAAAGCAACCTAAACATCTACTGACAGGTGAATAAGACAGGATAAAATAGAATATTATTTAGCCATAAAAAAGAAAAAAATCCTGCCAATTGAGACAACATTGATGGATCTAGAGAATTTTATAGTAAGTGAAATAAGCTAGACACAAATACTTCTGTATCACTTATAAGTAGAATCTAAAATAATCAACTCCTTAAAAAGCAAATAAAACCCAAAAAAGTAGATATGGAATCTTCATGTTTTCTCTTCCCATCCATTAGGCTAGAATAGAGGGTAGCATCACATGATAAAAGCAGCTTTGGCCCAAGCTTTGAAATGGTAAAAATTGCCAAATGACCCATGCTACAGGACGATATGAGAAAGAAATTTGGGGTTTTGTTTGGAAATAAAGCATGACTGATTCCAAAAGGGCCTGACCAACAATTACAAAGAGGCTTAGCCTCTGGATGAAATGGGATTCAACTGATAATTTTCAATGATTTAAACCATAAAATTTATGGCTACAATTTACTTAATAGGATCTTCTTATTCCACTGCAAGCTAATTGTTCTCTTACTGTGCTACAGACTTTCTATTTTGTTCCTAACTACAAAGGATATGAAGGCATTTACCCCTCACATTAATGAAGGAGGAGAGATACAGCATGACTGTGAAATAGCTGGTGCTTGGAAAGATTCACTTCCACTCGGTGTCCCCGAGACCACAAATAAACTCAGGTAATCTTAGCCCAAAGGAACTGAGTTTATGAGCTAAGAATGCACGTGAACAAAAAAGTGCAACATTCTCAGAACTGCTACTTCCCGCTTCTGCTTTTATTTAAAACAAAGCCTTCTCAGCAAGACCCTAGAGATGTCTAAGCAGAAACAAAGCTTTTTTTTTTATTAGAAGAAATCTTTGCCTGTACCACATCAGAAAGGTTTGAATTAAGGCTCCATACATTTCCTCATAAGCTCTACAACTGCCAATTTCAAAAACAAAATAATGCAGAACTAGTATCACTATACTCTTTGTTGAGGGAAGACTTTTTATGTTTTTTTAATTTAAATTTAGTTAGTTAACATATAATGTATTAGTTTCAGAGGCAGAGGTCAGTGATTCATCAGTCTTTTTTTTTTTTTTTTTGAAGATTTTATTTATTTGACAGAGAAAGCACAAGCAGGCAGAGCAGCAGGCGAGGAAGCGGGGGTGGGAGAATCAGGCTCACCGCTGAACAAGGAGTTTGATGCAAGGCTAGATCCCAGGGCCTGGGATCATGACCTGAGCTGAAGGCATATGCTTAACCAACTAAGCCACTCAGGGGCCCCGTCAGGAGTCTCAGATAATAACCAGTGCTCATCACATCATGTGCCCTCCTTAATGTCCATCACCCAGTTACCCCATCCCTCCACCGTCTCCCCTCCAGCAACCCTGTTGATTTCCTATGATTTAGAGTCTCTCATGGTTTATCTCCCTCTCTGATTTCATCTTGCTTTATTTTTTCCCCTCTTCCCTTATGATTCTGTTTTGTTTCTTAAAGTCCACATATGAGTAAGATAATATAACTGTCTTCCTCTGATTGACATTTTGCTTTCATAATACCATCTAGTTTCAATCACATCATTGCAAATGGCAAGATTTCATTTTTTTGATGCCTGAGTAATATTCCACTGTATACATATACCACATTTTCTTTACCCATGCATCTGTCCCTGGCATCGGGGCTCTTTCCATAGTTTGCCTATTGTGGATGCTGCTGCTATTAACATTGGGGTGCAGGTGCCCTTTCGGATCACTACATTTCTATCTTTAGGGTAAATACCCAGTAGTGTGATTGCTGGGTCATAGGGTAGCTCTATTTTCAACTTTTTGAGGAACCTCCACACTATTTTCCAGAGTGGCCACACCAACTTGCATTCTCACCAACAGTATAAGAGAGTTCCCCTTTCTCCTCATCCTCACCACCATCTATCATTTCCTGACTTGTTAATTTTAGCCATTCTGACCTATGTGAAGTGGAATCTAACTGTGGTTTTGATTTTTATTTCCCTGATGCAAAGTGATGTGGAGCACTTTTTCATGTGTCAGTTGGCCATTCGGATGTCTTCTTTGGAGAAATGTCTGCTCATGTCTTGAGTTTGGTAAGTTCTTTATAGATTCTGGATACTAGCCCTTTATCTGAGAAGACATGTGCAAATATCTTCTCTCATCTGTCAGCTGTCTTTTGGTTTTGTCAACTGTTTCCTTTGCTGTGCAAAAGCTTTTTATCTTGATGAAGTCCCAATAGCTCATTTTTGCCTTGCCACTGGAGTCATGTCCACCAAGAAGTTGCTGCAGCTGAGGTAACAGAGGTTGCTGCTGGTGATCTCCTCCAGGATTTTGATGGATTCTTATCTCACATTGAGGTTATTCATCCATTTTGAGTCTATTTTCATGTGTAGTATAAGGAAATGGTCCAGTTTCATTCTTCTGCATGTGGCTGTCCAATTTCCCAACACCATTTGTTGAAGAGACGGTCTTTTTTTCATTGGATATTCTTTCCCGCTTTGTTGAAGATTAGTTGACCATAGAGTTGAGGGTCCATTTCTGGTTCTTTATTCTGTTCCATTGATCTACCAGTCTGTTTTTGTGCCAGTACCTTATCATCTTAATGATTACAGCTTTGTAATAAAGCTTAAAGTCCAGGATTAAGAGGCCATCAGCTTTGGTTTTCTTTTTCAACATTCCCTTGGCTATTTAGGGTCTTTTCTGGTTCCAAACAAATTTTAGATTATTTGTTCAAGCTCTGTGAAAAAAATTGATGGTACTTTGATAGGGATTGCATTCAATGTATAGATTGCACCAGGTAGCATAGACATTTTAACAATATTTGTATTTCTAATCCATGTACATAGAACATTTTTCCAATTCTTTGTGTAACCCTCAATTTTTTTCATGAGTATTCTATAATTTTCTGAGTTAATATCCTTAGCCTCTTTGGGTAGGGTTATTCCTATGTATCTTATGATTTTTGGTGCGATTATAAATGGGATCAACTCCTTAAAGTCTCTTTCTTCTGGCTCATTGTTAGTGTATAGAAATGCAATGTACAAAGATTTTATATCCTGCCAATTTGCTGAATTCCTAAATGAGTTCTAGCAATTTTGGAGTAGAGTCTTCTGGGTTTTCCACATAAAGTATCAAGTCATCTGCAAGGAGTGAGAGTTTGACTTCTTTGATAATTCGGATGCTTTTTATTTGTTTTAGATGTCTGATTGCTGAGACTAGGACTTCTAGTACTATGTTGAACAACAGTGGTGAGAGTGCACATCCCTACAGTGTTCCAGACCTTTGGGGAAAAGCTGTCAGTTTTTTCCCACTGAGAAAGACATTCACATTGGGCTTTCCATATATGGCTTTTATGATACTAAGGTATGTTCCCTCTATCCCTACACTGAAGTTTTAGTCAAGAATGCTTTCTTGACTAAAGAAAAGGATGCTTTCTTGACTAAAGGGTGCCTGGGTGGCTCAGTTGGTTAAGCGGCTGCCTTTGGTTCAAGTCATGATGCCAGGGTCCTGGGATCGAGTTGTGCATCGGGCTCCCAGCTTAGCAAGGAGTCTGTCTCCCTCTCCCGCTGGCTGCTGTTCTGCCAACTTGTGCTCTCTCTGTCAAATAAACAAATAAAATCTTTTAAAAAAATTTAAATAAAGAATGCTTTACTTTGTCAAATGCTTTTTCTGCATCTACTCAGAATATTGTGTGGTTCTTATTCTTTTAATTTCTTCCTGTTTCAGTTTTGGTGTTTATATGTTTCTAGAAATGCATCCATTTCTTCCAGATTGCCTAATTTGTTGGCATATGGTTGCTCATGATATGTTCTTTTTTTTTTTGATATGTTCTTATAATTGTTTTATTTCTTTGGTGTTGGTTGTGATCTCTCCTCCTTCATTCATGATTTTATTTGGGTCCTTTACTTTTTCATTTTGGTAAGTCTGACCAGGGGTTTATCTATCTGATTTATTCTTTCAAAGAACCAGCTCCTAGTTTCTTTGATCTGTTCTACTGTTCTTTTGGTTTCTATTTCATTTATTTCTGCTCTAACCTTTATTAATTCTCTTCTTTAGGCTTAATGTTGCTACTCTTTCTCCAGCTCCTTTAAGCATAAAGTTAGGTTGTATATTTGAGACCTTTTTCATCTCTTGAGAAAGGATTGTATTGCTATATACTTGCCTCGTAGGACTGCTTTTACTGCATACCAAAGATTTTGAACAGTTGTGTTTTCATTTTCATTTGTTTCCATTTTTTTTAATTCCATAATTTTTTTAATTCTTTAATTTCCTGGTTGACCCATTCATTCCTTAATAGGATGCTTTTTAGCCTCTATGTATTTGAGTTCTTTCCAAATTCCCTCTTATGAATGAGTTCAAGTTTCAAAGCACTGTGGTTTGAAAATACTGAGGGAATAATCCCAATCTTTTGGTACCAGTTGTGACCCATATTCTGGAGAATGTTCCATGTGCACTCAAGAAGAATGTGTGTTCTGTTGCTTTAGGATGTGATGTTCTGAATATATCTGTGAAGTCCACCTGGTCCAGTGTGTCATTCAAAGCCTCTTTTCCTTGTTGATCTTCTGCTTAGATGATTTGTCCATTGCAGTGAGTGGGGGTATTAAAGTCCCTTACCATTATTGTAATATTATCAATGTGTTTCTTTAATTTTGTTATTAATTGATTTATATAATTGGCTGCTCCCATGTTAGAGGCATCACTATTTATAATTTTTAGAACTTCTTGTTGGATAGACCCTTTAATTATCATATAGTGTTTTTACCTCATCTCTTATTACAGTCTTGGTTTAAAAGCTAATTTGTCTAATATAAGGATTGCTACCCTAGCTTTCTCTTGATGTCCATTAGCATGATAAATGGTTCTTCACCCCCTCACTTTAAATCTGGAGGTGTCTTTGGGTCTAAAATGCATCTTTTGCAGACAGGATATGGATGGTTCTTGCTTATTTATCTAATCTGATACCCTGTGTCTTTTGATTGGGGCATTTAGCCCATCTACATTCAGAGTAACTACTGACAGATACGAATTTAGTGCCACTGTATTCCCTGTAAAGTCGATGTTTCTGTATATTGTCTCTGTTCCTTTCTGATCTATGTTACTTTGAGCTCTCTCTTCACTTAGAGGATCCTCTTTAATATTTCTTGCAGGGCTGGTTTAGTGATCACAAATTCTTTTAATTGCTCTTTGTCCGGGAAGCTTTTTCTCTCTCCTCCTATTCTGAATGAATCCTTCCTGGTTAAAGTATTCTTGGCTGCATCTTTTTCTCATTTAGCACCCTGAATATATCATGCCAGTTCTTTCTGGCCTGCCAGGTCTCTGTGGATACATCTGCTGTCAAGCTAATGTTTCTACTTTTGTAGGTTAAGGTTAAGGTTGTCCTGAGCTGCTTTCAGGATTTTCTCTGTGTCTCTGAGATTTGTAAGCTTCACTATTATATGTCAAGGTGTTGACCTATTTTTATTGATTTTGAGGGTGGTTCTCTGTGACTCCTGGACTTGAATGCGTGCTTCCTTCCTCAGATTAGACAGGTTCTCAGCTAGAATTTGCTCCCAAATACCTTCTGCCCCTCTCTTTCCCTCTTCTTCTGGGATCCCAATTTTTCTAATAGTTTCACTTTATGGTATCACTTATCTCTTGAATTTTCTCCTTGTGATCCAATAATTGTTTTTTTCTCTTTTTCTCAGCTTCTCTCTTCTCCATCATTTTGTCTCCTATATCACTAATTCTCTCTTCTGCCTCATTTATCCTAGTAGTTAGGGCCTCCATTTTTTTATTGCATCTCAGTGGCCTTTTTTATTTTGACTTGATTAGATTTTATTTTATTTCTCCACAAAGGGATTCTCTAGTGTCTTCTATCCTTTTTTCAAGCCCAGCTAGTATCTTTATAATTGTTATTCTGAACTCTAGTTCTGACATCTTATATCCATACTGATTAAGTCCCTGCAGTTAGTATTGCCTCTTGTTCTCTTTTTTGTGGTGAGTTCTTTCATCTTGTCATTCTGTTCAGAGAACAAGAAGAACGAAAGAACAAAATACTAAAATGGCAACAATGACCCCCAGAGAAATATACACTAAACAAATCAGAAGAGACCTAAAAAACAACAATCTTTTTAATTAAAAAAAGAGAGAGAATATAATCAGATAGGTGAAAAGAACAGAAGAAGACACTGGATCCTGTGTGTATTTTGGTCTGTTTGTTAAAAGAAAGTATATCTCAAAATTGCAAAGAAAGAAAAATTTATATAAATACAAAAATAAAATTAAATATAATAAATGGATAGAATGTTAAGTGTAAAAATGAAAATTAAAAAGAGTTGATAATATAAGAATTTGGTTGAAAAAGCTTAGTGGGGAAAAATTATAATTGAGAGACTACAGAATTCTGGGGAAAAAAACCACATAAATTCTATATACTATTTTCCCCTAGTGCTGGAGTTTTGCAGTGCCCTATGATCAGAAACTTGGTTTTAGCTGGATGTTCTTGCTGATCTTTTGGGGGAGGGGGCCTATTGCTCTGAATTCTCAGGTGTCTTTGCCCCCTGTGGAACTGCACTATCCTTGCCAGGGGGCCAGGCTAAGTAAGCTGCTCCTGATTGCTCTATGTGGCTTTTGTTCCTTGAAGGCTTTCCAAGCTCTTTAGAGGATGAGGATGAGAATGAGAATGGAGGCCTCCCAATCTCCAGCCTCAGAGCTGAAAGTCCCACTCCTCAGTGCGCCCTCATGGAAAAGCTGGCAATCACTCCGGTCTCCCTGGTCTTCAACTGTACACAGTGCTCAACCAGACTGTGACCCCGTTTTGAGTCTCTAAACCCTACAAACTCCTGCCAAATGCACTTGTACAGCTTCTCCCAAGGGAGGGATGGGGGTCTCACTGAGGTTCTGCCCCTTGCTGGGCCCCTGCTCAGAGAGTGGTTGCCTAATGGAGCCATGATTCCAGGTTTATGGCAACCCTGAATTGAGAGCCCAGTGCTGGGGTCACTGATCACAGCCAGCTTCCCTTCTCCGATGCCTGGAAACTCTGCCACATTCAGGCAACCCTGATCTTCCTGTGACCCCAGGGATCTTGAGACCACACTGTTCCACTTAGGATTCTGCCCCACTTTGCCATCTGAGCACCTTTCAGGCAGGGACATCCTTCACTGGAGCAGACTTTTACTGATTTTGCACTCCACTGGTATATTACTTTCTGGTGCTGGCTTAAAGAGGCTCCTTCCCCCCACAGTTTATCTTCCCAAAAATCACCTCAGATTCAGTTCTCTGCACCTCCTACCTTGCAGAAAGTGGTTGCTTTTCTGTTTGAAAAGTTGTAGTTATTCTTTTCTTAGAAGTCTCATTGAGTTCACAGGACTTTCAGAATGATTTGACAACTATCTAGCTCAATTCCTGGGACCAGACAAAACTAAGGTTTCCTACTCCTCTGTCATCTTGGACTATCCAAAATCACTATATTCTTGGCAATACAATTATTCCTGCCTACAAGACCTGATTCAAATTCTTCAAAAGTGTCAATGTCAAGAAAAACAAAATAATAAGGGAGATTCAAGATTAAAAAAGAATGAAACACAGTAACCCAATGGAAGATATGGTCTTTGAATCTTGTGTCTAAAATTCTTTTAAAAGTTACAAAGGACTTTATTAGGATAATTGTGGAAATTTAAACTTTAACATGGACTGTATAGTACATGATAGTACTGCAATAATGACACATTTCTAGGATGTGATAATAGTGTTGTGATTATGTAAGGGAAGATCCTAGTTCTTAGGAGATACGTGCTCTGATGCTTAGGGAAAAAACGTTACCATATCTGCAGGAATGGTTGAATGTAGACAAGGTATATGTTGTTCACTGTATCACAGTTTCGAATTTTATGTTAAGCATAGCATAGCAACAAAAAAGTACACACTATATGTATTATAAGGCCCCAACAGGATATCTTCTATTTCTCTTTATTTGAACTCTTTATTGTATTTACTCTAACTATAAAATATTACAAAACAAATTAAGACATAAAGCCACATGCAAAGATGAATCTAAATTCCACAATCCCCCATAAAGAAATGACCTCTGCTAATATTTTGGTGTCTATCCTAAAGACTTGTTTCATGAATACATTACATATCCTTTTATTTATTTATTTATTTATTTTAAGCCAATATTTACAAAACATTAAAATTATTATATATAAATGTACATACTTTCCCCTCCTCAACAATACATCAAAAAAGTTGACCTACAGCATCATTTTCATTGTTGTGTAGAACATCATTATATAGCCATATAGTAGTTTATTTAACCAATCCTTATCTCCCTCGGTTTCATTGAAGAATATTTCTATTTTGATTTAAGAGACATACACATTCCCTTGGGTGCCTGTGTGGCTCCACTGGTTAGGCATCCGCCTTGGGCTCAGATCCTGGTCTGATCCGGCTTGGTCCTGGGAGCAAGTCCTAAGTCAGGTTTCCTGCTCTGCCCTCCCCCCAATTATGCTCTCTGCTCTATCTCATGCTCTCCCTCTCTCTCAGATGAATAAAAAAAAAAAAAGAAAGAAAGAAACATACACATTTCCTGGAAGTCTTACCTACTTTCTCTTCCAATATACATAAGAAGCACAGCATAAAGCCATTGTTGGGGTTTGAGATGGACTAAATGATAAATTAACAGGATTAACCCTCTAGAAAATGGTGTGTAATATGTAAAATTATCCTAATGGAGAAATTTTTTTCAAGCCTCCAAGATATACTTATTTTTATATGTTAACAGTTCCCTTACCCTCAGCCCTCAGCTCCTGAAACAAGTTATGCACATTCTCACCTGCAATTCCCCCTGCTCATTTCCCATCTGCCTTTGTAACCATGGCCTTCTAACCTGGAAAACCTTATTCCTTCCATTCTTGATTCAAACCCTTAAGTTGTAGTTGTCCTATCACGACCCTAACGCAGGATGAAATACAGGAGTTTGACCCTGAGGGAAGTATCTCACGAAGACACAAGCACAGGAACAAGCAATGATGGTGGAGCACTGGCAGAGGAATGTGTGAGATGTTACAGAAGAGGGTGGTGGGGTACAAGGAAGAGAATGCTTTCTGGACCAAGGGATAATCTGTGGCAAGAAATGAAAGAGTGGATATGACTGAGTTTTTTAGAAAACTGTGAGCTGTAGCCAATGAGGTTTATCCGAGGCACGATTATTGCTAATAGAAAACTGTGAGCTGTTGGCTATGACTAGAGAGAAGGGTCAGGAGGGGCACGGTTGTCAAGGGCTTTTTTTACTGCCATGCTAAGAATGGGTTTCATGGGGTTTTTGAATTGCCCTCTATGCTAAGCCATTTTTCTTTAATTATATTCCTGAAAAGTAGAAGAGAAGTTTCCTCTTTATAAACTATCTCTGTGAATTTCTTTTTTTCTGAAGAAACTGACTTTTCTCTAAATACGCATGTGACAGCAATAGGATACGACTCTGCATCGTCATGTAGCATAAGCTTCTCAATTGCTACCATGATCTATTTTCTTTTTAAAGAAGCACCAAAAACATTCACTGCTATAATGATTATGATATGTCTTTGTGGATAACAGGTTTAGCTTAAGCTAGAAAATGTCCTGGAAAAGAATTAAAAATTTTACAACTTTTTGGGGCACCTGGGTGGCTCAGTTGGTTAAGCAACTGCCTTCGGCTCAGGTCATGATCCCGGAGGCCTGGATCGAGTCCCGCATCGGGCTCCCTGCTCCATGGGGAGTCTGCTTCTCCCACTGACCTTCTCACCTTTCCTGCTCTCTCTCTCTCTCAGATAAATAAAATCTTTAAAAAAAAATTTTACAACTTTTTATTTTCATCATGAAGTATTGTGAAACACAAAAATCCGAAGTTCTTTCCATTTGGCAAGCTATTTCCAATAGTTTTTTTTATAAGAATGAAGGACTACCGGTCAAATGAGAAAAAACATCAAGGTATATGGTTCTTTTTGATACAAGAAAGTACATTTGAAAAACCTGGAGCTGGGAAGCCTGGGTGACGCAGTCGGTTAAGCGGCTGCCTTCGGCTCATCAGGGTCCTGGGATTGAGTCCCGCATCAGGCTCTCTGCTCAGTAGAGTCTGCTTCTCCCTCACCTTTTGCCCCTCCCCCCTGCTCAAGAGTGTGCATGCAAGCAACCTCTCCTTCTCTCTCTCTCTCAAATAAATGAATAAAATCTTAAAAAAAAAAAACTTAGGCAAGAGTCTTCAAGAAAATACATATTACCGATGGCTTTGAATGCTTTCAGTTTCAACAAGGTCACAACCTCAGATTACCAAATTTTCAAGAAGTTTCCTCAATAGGAAGTTTTCCTTTACCAATCAGAACTTCCTTCCCAGAGACCAAGCCTTAAAATACTTGATTCAGGCATAAGTTTCATTAAGAGGAAGTATGAACAGAAGGGTGGGTGGGGAGAAAGAAAAGGAAAGTGTGCTCTCTGAAGAAACTGACAGGAGGTTCATTCATAACCTGGCTGAAACTGGCAGCATTCTGGGGCCTGAGTGAAGTAAATATTTTGAGTCACAGCCCTGAGGTCACCATTTCAAGTGACACTGGAACTCCACACACTGCTTGGACCACACCACCAATCTTGAAAGGGAAATTTGACACAGACAACTGCAGAAACTGCAATGCCAGACGAAATGCTTCCTCAGGCAACAGTCAAGAAAGAACAAAAATTTATTTCCTTTTTTAAGATTGATTTATTTTAGAGGAGGGGGAGGGGCAGTGGGAGAGAGAAAATCCTGAAGCAGACTCCCCACTGGGCGCAGGGCCCCAACGCAGAGCTCTATCCCAGAATCCTAATTGAGCTCATGAGCTGAGCCAAAACCAAAATCAGACATTTAACCAACTGAGGCACCTAGGTACCCCACGAACAAAGATTTCTACCTTGGAAGACTAGCTCTGATCTTCCAAATAAATTAAAGGGGAAAAGAGTACCTCACAATGATAAAAATGAGAAGAAATTGACATGTGTTACATAACATAAAACTGTACTGTCACTTTCAAAAACACATAGAGGAAAATGTTGCTAGAGAAGCTTGATGTTAATTAGCAAGTAAGTCACTAGAGGGTTGAAAATTTAACGTCTTTTTTGCCTGCTTTTAAACTGTCAATTGCATTTTATCAGACTCCCATGACTGAATACTTCAGGACGGAAGCATAGTGAGCGGAGCAAACTGTCACAGATTTAGACTCTGCCCCCGATAAGTAGCCAGCTCTTCTCATTTCTTCTCATTTCCTGAGTGTTTCAAAAGACACTGCTGAACATTCAACTTGCTCTACAGAGGATTTTTTTTAAAGACAAACACCTTATCCCCCTAAAGATAATTTTTGTTGTTGTTGTTTCTTCTTTTCATACCTAAAGAATATCCTCTGGAGCAACAAGATTATGTCATCTTTTTTGAAAAGACCAAAGTCAAGAATAATGAACCAAGGAAATAAATTTCTATTTGGAAGTTACCTGTGTTTTTACATATTTGGTTCCTATTCATAATTAATATGACTCTATGGATAAAGAAATTATTTAGGTCCTCAGAGAATTTATTCTTTGCTCAAATAAGTGACTACTAAAACAATGTAATATATAGCATCATGGTGACTTTAGTCACCAATAATACTGTATTGTGTATTTTATTTTATTTTATTTTATTTTTTAAAGATTTAATTTATTTGACAGAGGGAGACACAGCGAGAGAGGAACACAAGCAGGGGGAGTGGGAGAGGGAGAAGCAGGCTTCCTGCTGAGCAGGGAGCCCGATATGGGGCTCGATCCCAGGACCCTGAGATCATGACCTGAGCCAAAGGCAGAGCCTTAATGGCTGAGCCACCCAGGTGCCCCTGTATTGTGTATTTTAAAGTTACTAAGACATTGGGGATCTTAAAAGTTCTCATAACAAAAAAATTTCTGTAACTATGGTGACAAATGTTAACTAATTGTGGTGATCATTTTGCAATATATACAAATATCTAACCATTATGTTGTATATCTGAAACGAGTATCATGTATCAATTATACCTCAATAAAAACAAAACAAAAAGAAACAATGCTACCCTACAGTCATCCTTTAATAAATAATTTACAAGCTTCTTTAAGCAACTTTTTACCTCAAGCATAACTTTTGCTCAGTTGCACTTCATATAAATTTGCCTCAAAGAAAAATCTCCCAATACTGTTTACTTATTTTGAAAATTAACAGGCCAGAGGAAGAAATTTCTTTGATTATTCAGTTAAATAAATAAATCATAGGTACCTCCTACATCTAAATGCAAGGCATATATAGCAGTAAATGAGACAGATAAGGTCCCTGGCTTTCAAGAGAGAAATAATAAGCAAATAATTATGTAAGATGTCTTCAGGGAGTTACAAATGCTATAAAAGATGTTTGAGAGAAAACATTGAAGAGGTAGCCAGACAGTGCTGGTACTTGTAATCTAATGCTATCGTGAAATAATATATTTCACTGATTTGGAGTTGCACATATTAAGATACTATTAACATCTTTGAAATCTGAGTATTACAGTCAGTGGTGACTTAAAATTAGCATGTTTTAGAAATACATATAATACATTTTGATGCCAATGGCACTATTACATTTACAGTCAAATGATTTTTTAAAAAGGTGCCAATAAAATTCAATGGGAAAGAAATATTGTTTTCAACAAATGTTACTGGGACAATTGGATATCCTTACATAAGCAAAAAGATTAATGAGAAGCCCTATCTCAAACCATACCACTCCCTGCAAAAAAATAGATCACAGACTTAAATGTAAGAGCTAAAACATAAAATGCTTATAAGAAAACAGGAATAAACCTTCAAATCTTAGATCAGACAAGATTTAGAAAACCAAAGTCCAAGAGATAAAAGGTTGATAAATTGGACTTAATCAAAATTTAAAAGTTTTGAGCTTCAAAAATCATCATTAAAAAAAGTGAAAAGACAACCCACAGCATGGGAGAAAATATTTGCAAAGCTTATATTCAATAGGAGACCTATATATATAATGAACACACAAACACACACCTCCTCCTCCTTGCAACTCAAGAACAAAATAGCAGCCCAATTAAAAATAGGCAAAGAACTTGAATAGATGTTTCTCCAAAGGGCATACACAGATAGCCAGTAAGTACAGGAAAAGATGCTCAACATCACCAATCATCAGGTCTACACAAATCAAAACCACAATGAAATATCACTTCACATTCACTAGGATGACTATAATAAGATAAAACAACATATGTCCATAAGGATGTGGAGAATCTGGAATCCTCACATATTGTTAGTAGGAATGTAAAATGGTGTGGTGTGGCCAATTTTTTAAATAGTTTGGCAGTTTCTTTAAAAAGTTAAACACAGAGTTACTATATGACCCAGTAATTCCACTCCTAGTATCCATCCAAGAGAAATGAAAACATATGTCCAGACAAAGACTTGCACATGAATGTTCATAGCAACATTATTTACAGTAACCAAAAAGTAGAAACAGCCCAAATGTACATTTACTGGTGAATGAATAAACAAGGTTTCAAGAATGCTACTGGACAATAAAAGAGGAAAGGAGCACTGGCACATGTGACCACATGGATGGACTGCCAAACACAAAAGACCACATAGTGTGTAATTCTATTTCTATGAAATATCCAGAGATGGGAAACACATAGACCTAGAAAGCAGATTTGTGATTGCTCAGAGTTAAGGGTGCAAATAGGAGAGTGGCTGACCATGAACATGAGGTTTTTTTTTTTAAGGTAAGGGAAATGCTCTGGAATTAGATTATAATAATATCTGTAAAACTCTATAAACACGGTACAGTTCACTGAATCGTACACTTAAGAACTGTACACCAGTGAATTTTATGGTAAATTACATCTCAATAAAACTGTTTTTGTTTTTGTTTTTTTTTTAAGATTTTATTTATTTGACAGAGAAAGGTCACAAGTAGGCAGAAAGGTAGGCAGAGAGAGGGGGGAAAGCAGGCTCCCCGCTGAGCAGAGAGTCCGATGTGGGGCTCAATCCCAGTACCCTGAGATCATGACCTGAGCCTAAGGCAGAGGCCTTAACCCACTGAGCCACCCAGGTGCCCTAGTAAAGCTGTATTAAAAAACAAATAATAGGGACGCCTGGGTGGCTCAGTTGGTTAAGCGGCTGCCTTTGGCTCAGGTCATGATCCCAGGATCCTGAGATCAAGTCCCATATTGGGCTCTCTGCTCAGCGGGGAGCCTGCTTCTCCCTCTGCCTACTGCTCCCCCTACTTGTGCGCTTTCTCTCTCTGACAAATAAATAAATACAAATCTTAGAAAAAAATAATAATAGGGGCGCCTGGGTGGCTCAGTGGGTTAAGCCTCTGCCTTCAGCTCAGGTCATGATGTCACGGTTCTGGGATCGAGCCTCAGATCGGGCTCTCTGCTCAGCAGGGAGACTGCTTCCCCCCTTTTCTCTGCCTGCCTCTCTGCCTACTTGTGATCTCTCTCTCTGTTAAATAAATAAATAAAATCTTAAAAAAAAAAAAAACTTGTCAAATGCAAAGGTAACTGCAATACTGAGCAAAAATATATGTATACAGTAAAGAATGCTTTTTAAAATTAACAGAAATAAATAGATGTCTTAGTAGGGTGATAGATCAAGAATAAGAATAGAGAATATAAAAAAAAATAGAAAGGGCTAATAAACATATGAGAAAAGACTTAAACCTCCCTAGAAATCAGAAATACAAATTAATGTTTCACCTGTGGGACTAAGCAAGACTAAGAAAGCTTGGTTCAGGGATAAGCTATATCATTTTTTCCTATTTAGCAAATATATATCAGAAGTATGTTAAAAAAAAACACATCTCACTGGCTTCTAAGTTTCATTTTTAGAAAACCTAAATAAATAAAAATATGAACAAAGACTTAATAAACATGTTCAAAGCTTCGTTATAATAGCTTTAAAAAAGAAACAAAATACTCCACAGAATAGGAGATAGATTGAGCAAATTATAATTTTATGTATACACACACACACACACACACACACACACGTATCTACACAGGCCATTGGGTACATACAAAAACATACTATACTCACACATACAAATATATCCTATGGCTACTAGTTTCCCCAGTGGTTGGGAATTGGGAGATTTTCTTTTCTTTTTACCTCTTGGTGTTTTCTCATTCATATTCAACCAATGAATATGAATTATTTATATGTTTTTAAAAGTGTGGGGGAAAGTAATGTGGATATGTATCAATCTTCACATACAAAAGCTTTAGTTAGGAGCTTCTACATCCCCTCCCCAACTTTTTGTGAGAGAGAGAACACAGGCTGGGGAGGTGCAGAGAGAGAAAGAGTGTGAGAATCTCAAGCAGGCTCTATACCCAGCACAGAGCCTAATGAAGGGCTTGATCTTACAACCCTGAGATCATGACCTGTGCTAAAATCATGAGTTGGATGCTTAAGTAACTGAGCCCCTCAGGTGCCCCCTAAATCCCCTCCTAATCAACTTTATGTTTACATTTTCTTCTCCCACACATAAAGCAGCTTCAGTTCATAAAATTCAAGAACATTTAGTAAATTGAGTAAGCATTACTATTCCTACTCCTCTAATCTATGTTTAAATTCTATGTTTTAGACTCAAACTATAGAGCAGAATATTGCAAAAAATAATTCACTAAAAAAATCAAAATTCTAGATATTACTGAAAACCAAAATGGAAGTTAATGATTTATTTGACTCAGTAACAAAATAGTTTCTTAATTTAAAAAACTCTGATAGATAATAGGTAGCAGTTATATATCAGTATTAAAGAGTGATTTGCTTTATGAACTTCAAAATGTCTTTAGAAGTCTCTAGAAGCATAATTGTATTGACTTAAAATGACATGAGATAAAAATCCCTACACTCAAAGTGTCTGGATTTGCAGACAACTGAAAAACTAATTATTTGTGAAAATAAAAGCAAGTTCTGAAATCACAATCTACAGAGAAAGTGTTACTAATTCACACAGAGGTATCGACAAACATTTTATGTAAAATTAGATTGTTTTCCAAAAGCAAACGAATCAAAAGCAGAGCCAGAAGAAAACATGATGAAGCTCGTTTCACTGGGATTTGTATTTATTTATTTACTGAGTTATGACTACCACAGGGAACAGAGAATCGAGATCTCCTTCTCCTTCTCCTTCCATGAGCAATTCTGATGGTTCTGTGGGAGCCAGCACAAAGAATACAGGCCTTTTGAAAACATCTATTGCTTTATCAATGCTGGTTTGTTTCCTCCTAGCAATGAGAAGGAAATGATCCTGAAAGCATCTAACAGTTTAAAACAAAAACTCTTTACTGAAGATTTAAAAAAAGAAAAAAAAAAGCCGAGTCAATGTTAGGTCTTAAAATAATGGATATGAGTCAAGTCAAAGAGGGGCAGGAAAAAGATGAGTTTTAAAGGTTCATATATGTTTAGTTTTGGTGAAACATTCAAAGTGTTAAAAACTAATTGCATGTGTATTAGTTGACTAGTAAGAAAGGAAATGGATTAATTGGATTAACTGATTTCTAGGTTGCCTCCCAGCTGTCCAATTGCAGAAAGGAATGCACCAAGGAATGACAGGTTATATCAGAAGAAACACTTTCACTTAAAAAAAGAAAATTCCAGGCGCCTGGGTGGCTCAGTTGGTTGAGCAACGGCCTTCGGCTCAGATCATGATCCTTGAGTTCCGGGATAGAGTCCCACATCGGGCTCCCAGCTCCATGGGGAGTCTGCTTCTTCCTCTAACCTTCTCTCCTCTCATGCTCTCTCTCACTTTCTCTGTCTCTCAAATAAATAAATAAAATCTTTAAAAAAAAAAATTCCTGGGGCGCCTGGGTGGCTCAGTCAGTTAAGCTGCTGCCTTTGGCTCAGGTCATGATCCCAGGGTCCTGGGATTGAGTTTCGCATCGGGCTCCTTGCTTGGCAGAGAGCCTGCTTCTCCCTCTGCCTGCTCTGCCTGCCTCTCCCCCTGCTTGTGTGCTTCCTCTCTCTCTGACAAATAAATAAATAAACTAAAAAAAATTTTAAAAAAGATTCTCTCCCCTCTACCTCACACATATGCACTCTCTCTCAATAATAATAAAAATAATGAAATAAATTTTTAAAAAAATTCCTGGGGTGCAATCTGGCTAGCTCAATAGGCAGAGCATGCAACTCTTGATCTCAGCGTCATGAGTTCAATCCCCATCTTAGGCCTTGAGCTTACTTAAAAAAAAAAAAAAAAAAAAACTTAAAAAAGGAAGGGAGACTATTTTTGTATGTGTTTTGACTTTCTAATCCGCAGTCCTGTCACGGCTGTAGCGATACCTAGACAGAACTCTGAAAGAAAATGCACAAAGAGGACAAAGTCAAACTTAGGCTATTCCGAGACTGCCCTATTATTTTAATTGCAGTGAATTACAAATTGAATGTCACAGAGGTGAGAGAAGCTGATAGTTTTCTATTTTCTATTAAATACAAAGTGCAGTAATATCCAGAAAATACTCCACAGTGTTTTTCTTGACCAGAGAACTGACAAAGCCAGTTTGTGGGTTTGCCCACAGCCTACAGCCAAGCCCTTCTGGGAATAAATGGTTTAAGTGTTCCAGCAAGCTGTTTTGGGTAGGGAAGGGAGTAAACTGACTTCTGACCTTCTCTAAGACAGATAGTGAGAGGTGACATTCATTCACTGAATTTGGAATACAAACACAGAAGCTTCTCCTTCTTTTAAGGGACTTTTTTTTTTTTTAAAGATTTTATTTATTTATTTGACAGAGAGAGACAAAGCAAGAGAGGGAACTTAAGCAAAGGGAGTGAGAGAGGGAGAAGCAGGCTTCCCAACGAGCAGAGAGCCTGATGCAGGGCTCAATCCCAGTACTCTGGGATCATGACCTGAGCCAAAGGCAGCCACTTAACCGAGCCACCCAGGAGGAGCCACCCAGAAGTCCCTAAGGGACATATTTAAAAACCATGCGGGGAAAGCCCATATTTCTAAATAAAGACTTCGGCGGAGTGCTAAATGCTCTCCTCCCTCAGTGCACCAGTCTAATCTTTTTGGAAAAGACTCACCACTGAGAAAACTAGGCAGTAGTCAGTCTGTTCACAACATCTGCTTTATAGAAGAGGAAAGCATGTCGCAAGGAGAAGATTTTCCCAAATGTCATTCTAACAGGTCAAATGTAAACCCAAATACAATCCATTTAAGAATATCTATAATTATCTTTATTTCTTTCATTTTCCTTAATTACTTCCCTGCAGTTGTTGTATGGGCATGAGACAAACAACCCTTTCTTCACTTGTGTACCTCTTCATCGTTTACAAAATACCTTCAGACATCATCTCATTTGATTCCCATGATAACCCTTGGGGGAAGGTTTATGTTTATTTAACAAATGGGAAAAACTGAGGCTGGCAGACAAGTAAGTCACTTGCCCAAAGTCGCATCTAAGAGTGTGAGCCTACCTCTTCTAAGTCAAATTTGCATTCCTCATACTCACAGAGCCAAAACAAAAACAACAAGAGAGGGAATAAGGCCGACTTTGACAAGCATGGCTCTTGTTCTAACGTAGCTTACAAGCTTACAGTATAACCAGTATCCAACAACAAAATATATAAAAAGGTAACAGAAAAAGATCTCCCCCTCCCCTCACTTATGCTCTCTCTCAAATAAACATATAAAATATTTTTTTTAAAAAGCCACCAAGTTTAAAGTAACTTGTTAGAACAACAATAAGAAACTAATTCGAGCATGAAGACAAAATTGAGGCCACGAACTAGATCTAGTGGGCTACGTGAATATTCTTGATATTGTTTTGCATCCCAATATATTTTAGAATATTTTAACTTCCTAAAACACATTAATCTTAAAGCATATGTTGAGCTTTGCTTAAGTCCTACTTTTCCACATCCACATTCAGATAGATTAACTATGTTTTCTACATTTCAATCATCTTCACGTAAGACAAACAAATCACACCCCAAAATGATGTTTTCATTTTCACTAATTCTACAATGGTTCAAAGTTCATATTATTCTATCAATTTAGGGAAAAATTCCTTTCAGACCTTGGTTAAAACCTACAAACAGTGTGCAGTCATTAGATCAATGGGTTTAAAAATCCAAGAGGGCAACTATTTCAAAGCAAGTTGTACTATTTCAATCATTATCCAAATACATAAAATAAGACATTGGGGTCTCCTTTTTATGTCCTAGTCATGACTGTTTACATATACTGTCAAGAAAATCAACAGGAAAAGAAAAACAAAGAAATCACACAAAGGAACACAACTAGGAATGCAATAAGGTTATGTTTACAACTTAACAACAATAAAAAATGGCAAGCAAAAGTCAACAGATTAAAAGAAAAATAACACAACGTGTTTGAGACCTAAATTTCATAAATCCAAGAGATAAGAAATTTTAGGCCTGAGGTTTCCTTTTGTTCCTGCAGGCTCAGTCATATCTAAATATCATTCAGAAATCAAAATAGCAATTAAGCTTGCCATCTTACACTGAATTTTCTACTAAACTTTCAATCACAGAATGTTGTATTTTCCCTTACTGTTTAAAAGGCATTATGTACAATATTTTGAGGATACCCATGATAATATCCATCATTTCATATAACTTATATATAATTCTACTAAATATAATGGCTAATAAAATGAATAAATCGGGTATTGAAAGTGTTATTTTCTCTGTAATGTTCGTGTCAAATCTACATAGTATGGCAAAGAACCAAGATCTATCCGCTGAGCTCTAGATGCTCTTATTTTTAATACAGTGTTCTATATGTGTTAGGCTTTATGGTCACTGGATTTGGCTAGGCTGCTGGTTTAGAGTTCCTTTTAAATTCATTTAGATGTTTCTTCAGCTTACTTTCAACTTCATTTCTCATCATGTCCTCAATGCCTTACTGCCCTTACACTGTACATAGAAACCTGATACTCACATAGATTCCACGTACGTGGGTCACACAGAATGACTTTTCATTTATAAATATCTTTTACCAATCTATGCACATACTGTTTCCTCTACGTGGAACCCTCTTCTACATCTGGTGAATTCCATCTCCTTTTTTTTTTTTGTAAAGATTTTATTTATTTATCTGAGAGAAAGAGAGAGTGAGAGAAAGCATGAGAGGTGAGAAGGTCAGAGGGAGAAGTAGACTCCCCATGGAGCCGGGAGCCCGATGCGGGACTCGATCCCGCGGCTCCAAGATCATGACCTGAGACAAAGGCAGTCGCTCAACCAACTGAGTCACCCAGGTGCCCCTCCATCTCCTTTTTCATTAGCTAGCTCAAATGTCACCAACTGCTTTGACGCCTTCTTCAAAGGTGCCTGCAGAGTTCGATACTTCCCAGTTACGCTTCATTTCGGTATAGATGTATTTGGCTAATAATCAAAGTTAAAATGAAATAAATGTAAACCGGTTTTCCAAATGTATTTTTGAAATCTTCCCTCCACCCCCATTACCCAAAATCATGCACTAGGGTAGGAAAAAAAGCACAGTAAGCATATTTATCTTTCTTCTATAAGAGCTTCCTTAGTTTCTTATAATAAGCATTATGCCATCTAAAAATCAAAATCCAGACTTCCTTCCTTTAGTTACTACATATTTTAATGCATGTGACCAGCTACAGTGAAATTGACTTCTAATAAATTATACACCACCTAAATATCCAGGGACATCTTTGGTAAACATTAAAAGTAAAATTAGCCCCTGAATTTATTGATCGGTAATATACACACCTTGTATTTGTATAGAATGTTTTTGGAATGGTCATCGGGGCAAACTGTGAAAGGTCCAACAAGATGAGAGATCCCAAGGGGCCACTGAGTAGGCAGCCACTAATGATTTAAGTTAGAGCCACTGCGGGGTTGCCAGACTGAAGTGCCTGGACATGGGACGTGATGAAGAGAATTCAGTATCCTGAATGTGATGAAAAGGAGAAAGGAAAATGACTAAAAGGAGATAATGTTCATGCAAAAGTTGTTTTGATTAGTTTATCGGGTAGAAACAATTTAAACATGTTTGAAAGTTAAAAGAGAAAAGAAAAAAAGAAAAAAGGCAAATGCAGGGCAGAGACAGAGAGATAAGTGAAGGAACAGGCAGGGTCCATGAGAAGGCTGAGGGAGCAGGTGATAACAATACAAAGCAGCGTGTATTTACTGAGCCACTGTGATGTGCCAGTTCCTGTACCAAGCACCTTACATGGCTGAACTCATACATTTTTAACTCATTCAGTTTAACGCATACCCAGGAGCAGGTTTGAGGAGGATACCGCAAGAGGGAAAAGACAGTAACCTGTGCAAATCAAACTACTATAAATGGCAGGACCAGCGTTTCAGCCCAGGCCAGCCGCCTCCAAAAACCACACTCATCCCCTCAGCGACTGTCTCCCTTGACATGTGACTGAGATGGCAGAATGACAGACAGAAGAGCCACTATGTCCCTTGAGATGCTGGAAAAGATAAAAGGCATCTGTGGTGTGGAGATGCTTACGTGTTTGGGCTTGGATGGAGTGAGAGCTCCTCAGGAGAGAGGTGTAAGGCAAGTTTAGGGCATGCTTAAATTATAAGCGTTTCCTCCACAGTCAAGACACAGTTTTCCAGATATACACTATCTTGACTAGATTTTTGCAATCTATATTGTCCTCTTTTCTTAAATTCAAATGAGTACTATGTGAACAAAAATTTTAACATAAAAAGTGAATGTATCCTAATGTAAAAAAATGAAGTCTTAATTTGTATATTCTTTTCATGAGGGAAGTCTCAGAAGTTCTACAAAATAATTACAGAATATCATAAGGAAAAAAGGAAACAGGCCAAAAATACATATCTGTACATATAAAACTAAAGAACTTTATTTCTTAACTGTAGTAAAAGCTTGTAAGATTCATTCATTCATTCACCCATCCAATTTATGGGGACCCAACCTGTGCTAGGCAACGGGCATTGTTCTAATAGGCTTTGGGGTTTCAGCAGTGAATAAAACAGATAAAAACAAAAAAACAAAACAAAACAAAAACCTGTCCTCATAGAACATACAAACTAGTTGAGAGAAGGAGACATTAAATACCTTTTGTAGCAATGTGAGTATTCCAGGGAAAAAAAAGCAAAAAGAGTACAGAGTACAAAGTGGGGAAGGGGCAACTGCAATTTTAAATAAAATGGCCAGGGAATTACTGAGAAGATGGTATTTGAGCAATTCTTGAAGCTAGAGGTGGAGGAGGCACCCAATGGACATTTGAGCAAACAATGTTCCAGGCAGAGGAAAGAGCCCACACAAGGGTGAGGTGGGACTGTGTCCTTGGTTTATGAGCCCCTGCCAAGCGAAGCTGGAAGAAAATAGAGAGAAGAACAGAAGATGAAGGTAAAGATACAAATCATGGGCTGGAATACTCAGGGACCTCTCAGCTACTACGAGACAGATGGGAAGATATTAGTAGAATACCGGCAGGAGTATTATAATCTGAATGTTTTAAAAGAATCACTCTGGTTGCTGTAAAGAATAGTCCAGAGGTATTCAGGGCAGAAGTGGGGTGAACAGTGAGACGTCCCGGCTCTCTTCCAACTGCCCCTCCAGGTTTCCTATGCACCCTGCTCTTTGCCCAGGATGCTGGCCAGTGTGAACTCTTGGGCTGACCCGCCTGCTGGCTCCCAGATGGATTCCAGCAGTGGGAGCACACACAGGATCACAGGGAGGAAGACGGGTGAGTCAGGATTTTATTCCCCTGCTCCTCCCTTCCAGTTACTCTGGGCTGGCTACTGCCCTCTAATAAAAGCCACAGTTCCTGTCTTGTGGCTCTCTTCACCTAATCCTCCGGATTCTGGTAACTGCTTCCTTTCCTTAACTGCTCTCTTTCCTATCTCCCTTCAGGCCTATAGGCCCAATTTTAGTGATACCTTGCACAGTACTTTTTGTAAATAGTCCTTTTACTAAAAGCTCCTCAAACTATCCCAATTTAAGTGTACCATCTCCTTCCTGGCAGCACCCTTACTAATTCAGGAGTCCAGGGCAACAGTCCAGGTGGGAGACAATGGTAGCTTAGACCAGGATGCTAGCAACAGAATGTCAAGAAGCAGTTAGATCTTGATTTGCTGACACATATAATGTCAAGCATAACTCCAGATTTTGGCCTAAGCAACCAAAAGGATGGAATGCCATCAACTGAGATTCATTTCTTAAAATCACAAATCAAGAGAAAATATGTGCAAATATATTAAAATTGGCATGCAGAAAAAGGAATACTATGGCTTACAAACAAATGCAAAGTTGCTTCTCTTACCATTAAAGGAATGCAAATTAATATAACCATATAAAACAGCATAACATATATAATATATAATATAGATATATAATATATAAAATAATGTGCCATATAAAATTGACAAATATAACTATATGGTGATATATGGTACTGTCATGGATGTCAGAAAACATAATTGAAGAAGTATAAACCTCTGTGCAGATTAATCTGCAATATCTATCAAAACTTTAAATATATATATTTAAAACTCCCCTACTTAGGACTTTACAAACATACTCATATGTTTGCACAAATACATGAGTACAAGATTTTTCACTACTGTAGTGTTTATAATTACAAAAGACTAGAAACAACCTAAATGTCCAGGAACAGGAAATATGAGTTGAATAAATTAGGTTATGTATACTAAAGAATAAAATACTATCAGTGATTTGCAAAGAATGAGCTAAATCCATATATATATCTATACATCAACTATGGAAAGGAAATATCTACAAAAGATTTATATTGCTGGAGGGGGTGGGGAGGAGTCAGGTGCCTAACAGAAATATTTAGTATATTCTTATTTGTGAGGTGTTTTTTTTAAAGCATATACACATATGTAGGAATAAGAAAATTCTAGAAAGATCAAAGAAATTGTTTAGCACAATTGCCTTTAAGCAGGCTGATGTTAGAGACTCCTGTTTTTCATTGTATACCCTTTGTGGACTGTTTGAAATTTTTTGACCAAGTACATATATTATTTTTTCAATATTCAAAATAGTACATAAAGCCAAACTTCAAAAAAATAATAAATTATCTTATACTGCATAAAAACCTATGGTGCTGAATATAAAAATATATCTGAACAGTATCACCTATCAAAACTGAACTACAGTTTCATTTTATTATTATTTCTATTTTGTTAGAAAATATAAATGCCCTGGCCATCAATATTTTGAATCACTGGTATTTCTCCATTTGTGGTAAAACTGAGCCTATTTACATACTCTTGGGGTTTTCCAAATGTCAGCCACATATGGAAAAAAAAACAGGGTTTAATGTAGATTTCAAGTGGAAAAAAACAAACATGACCTGATTTCTATTAAGAGTTAGTTTAATGACTGACACTCATTTTGGCACTGATCAGGATGTCAAATGGAACAGTCTACAGTATGATTCCTGTTTCACTAATATAATTCCCAGAACTAACATATTTTAGAACTAGCAGGAAACAATATGGAAAAGAAAAAATTAGTTATCTTCAGTCTTACCTTAAAATAATCTATCAAAGCCCAGCAAATCCGAATTGCTAAAAAAATTTTGTAAAACTATTTTACCAGAATGATGTCACGTTATTTCTTTGAAGATTCCCTAAGTTTTTATAAATGTATATAAATATACTAATACATATGAGTACAGGATTATATATATTTTCTTTCATAGGTATAAATTAAAACTCAACTTATTTCTTCCCATCTTCCTTATGTGATTTTTCTCCTCTCCACCATAATCCTGACTGACACAGAAATTTATCCCTATACATAAGATTTTAATGTTATCCAAACCATACTGTATAATTACCCAATAAATTTGGGGTACGAATTTTTTTTAAGTCAACCAAATCTACTTGAATATAAAATATTCCACAACTGGTATTGGTAGTATGACTCAAGACTTAGATTATTTCAAGATTAAGGAGTCAATTGTCAATGAGGCAACTGTCAGTGAGGCATTCTTCAATTTTGCTGAGAGAGAAAAGGACAGAAAACCTTGCTCCCTCTTCTTAGAAGAGGTAAAAGAAAAGTCTTTAGTCTTCATGTAACTTTCTCTGGAAGTTACATAACAATGCTTATATGCATTGTTTTATTAACTAGTTATATTTAAGTTAAAGTATGTTCTTTCAAAAATTAAATGATATTAAAACATACCAAATGGGTGGAATGAAGGGATTCAGGACAGCTGTCCCCCCATTCCCAAATGTACTACTTTGGCATATGGATTATTTTGAGCTAAAGGCACTTGAGATCCTGTGGCCTCAAGAGAAACTTTTGTGCCCTTAACCACACAGAAGAAGCTAAATTGAGGGCCTTTCCCAGAATAACAGTTATTAACAGAGATGAATTTTAGCTGAGTGACCCATCTGTATGGTAGGGCAACATCTAATTATCAAACATCTGGTTTTTTTTTTTTTAAAGATTTTATTTATTTATTTATTTGAGAGAGGGAGAGAGCACGAGCCTGAGCAGGGGAGAGGGGATGAAGGAGACAGGAAAGCAGACTCGCCGCTGAGCAGGGAGCCCAACACTAGGCTAGATCCCAGGACCCTGGGATCATGACCTGAGCCAAAGGCAGCCCTTAACTGACTGAGCCACCCAGGTGCCCCAAACATCTGCTTTTCTTTATTGTTCCATGAATACATTCCTTTCCTCTGAAATCCCAGGCCCCTACCCCCTCTCTCTCCTTAGTTCAGAAAGACATATATACCTCATTTTGCCTCACTATCTTTGGAATTTCCATGTCTCCAAGGTTTCCTGGTACTTATGCCTATTAAATCTGATTCTCTCCTGTTAATCTATCTCATATCAATTTGATTTTTAATCCAGCTAGACGGACCTTTAGAGGAGATAAGCATTCTTGCTCTCCAACAGCAGGGAAGGGAAGAGGAGGAAAAATATCAAATAATATAAATTAAGAAAAGGGACCACTTCTTCAACCTTTACCTGTTGCATCAAATTCAATTGGCTGGCACCCACGGTGAGAAGACCAGTCACACTTGAGGACTTGTCCTCCTTCCACAATCCCAGGCTGGGTAGTGTTTGCTTTGGGTGCTCCCACCAGAAGAAACATCCTGCTAAAATACAAAAGGGAAGATAAGATTTTAAATAGCACAAAGCATAAACAATAGCTTGTAATTTAGGAAGAAAAATCATTCTCTTGCTATTATCTACAATTTTTTAAAAACCATTCACTGAGAGCATAATCACTGTTCTAGATTTATTTGGTGCTCTTACATACATATATTATTTAACATAATTTACTCATCCTAATAACACATTATAAGGCAATTTCAGGGTTACATCTCATTTAGAAATGTGTGCTGGTCAAACTATACCCTTTAAATATAGATAATTTATCATATGTCAATTACATGTCAAAAAAGCTATGAAAAAATGCATGGGGCTAGAGTCTAGACTTTCGTTTTGATTTTTGGTATTATATTTTGTGTTTCGGGGGGTTGTCTGTCTGTTTTTGTGGTCAGCTATAGACTTTCTTCATACTGAATGCTAAACAAAAAACATATATATAAAATATTCTAAAGTATGGCAATTCTATGGGGCACCTGGGTGGCTCGGTTGGTTAAGCATCTGCCTTCGACTCACGTCATAATCCCAGGGTCCTGGGACGAGCCCCATGTTGGGCTGTCTGCTCAGCAGAAGCCTATTCCTCCCTCTCCCTTTGCCTACAACTCCCCCTGCTTATGCTCTCTATATCATATAAACAAATAAAATCTTTTAAAAGAAGTATGGCAATTCTAAATATTAATATTTTTCTTTTTGGAAAACTTATCTTGTTTTAGAACTGTTGTATTTCATTTTAAAGTGACTTAACAGATTTCTCTTTTCAGAGGATTGATCTAATCAATCCCTGGTCAAAGAATAGGATCAGTATTCAATTTCTTATCTGGATAAAATCAGCAGAAGACAAAATAATCAGGAGTTAAGTTTTTAAGCAAAAGAGAGTTTTTCTTTAGTTTTTCTCCTATTCATTCAGAAAAAGAAAGGCATTGTGTGTCTGCTCTCCATAAAGCGCAGTGCTGGGCACTGCAGGCACTAAGATGAATAATGTAACCTTGGTTCCTGCTCTCTGGTTCCTGCTCTCCCCATTCCTTTTGGGGAGAAACAGAAAACCTAACCAAGAAAATGAGTAGTGGTTACAAGTCCTGTGAAGGAAACCAACAACTGGCTGGGACAGATTATTTGGAAATAGGGAGAGGAAACCTTCTTTAGATAAAAGAAAGTTATCTTTAATGAATGGAGAAGAAAGACTTCCTTTAGATAAAGAGAAGTCTAAGGAAGTTTTCTGTAAAGAATGAAGAGAGACCTCATTTAGATAAGCCAGGACCTCATTTAGCAAGGAAACTTATTTCTAAATAAACCCAGATTAGAAGGTCACCAAGTACTGTTTGTGTGTTAGCGGTAGGGGGCAAGCGGAGAAAGGTGGAATTAGGGAATGGCATTAAGCTGTAGATGGGAGCACCCCAGGCAGGGGGACAAAGACCCTAGGCAAGAAAGGGCTTAGTCTCCAAGAGTTTCAAGAAAAGAGGTGTGGCTGAGGCGAGACAGCAAGCTGAGAGTGACAGAAGATAAAGGCGGGAAGCTTGGCCTGAGCTAAATCAAGCACGGCCATTCAGCCAGGGCAAAACTTTGGATATTATCATAAGGTCCATGGAGAGCCTTGGAATTTTTTTTTAAGCAAAAGAATGACACAATCTAATAATGAAAACTAAATTTGGTGCCATCTGGGGCTAGAAATAAGGAGGGAGGGGAGCGAAAAGGAACAAGGAAAGTAAGAGACTTTTAGCAGCGGAGAGAGGACAATGACCTAGATTGGAAGGGCGGGTGGAGAAAGAGATGGGTGGGCAGACTTGGGAAATATCTGAGGGCAGAATGAACAGGGCTCACTGGTAGCTTGAATATGGGGGAAAGGGAAGATTAAAAAATGTCACTTAGGTTTCCTTCAGGACTGCACGAATGGGGGAACCATTTACTGCACACAAAAAAGCTTCAAGAATAGGGAAAGCAAAAGGCAGATTAAGTGTTTACAAGAAAACCAAGAATTCAGTTGTCAATGTTAGTCTGAAACATCTGCAAGGCACCTAACTGCTAATCAGGAGCTCTGAGTAGAGTTTTGCCTTAGAGTTATTATACTGAGAATGTCAACTTAGAATAGATGGGTTCACACAGAGGGGAGCTTCAGAGAGAAGAGGACCAAGGAGCAAGCTCTGGGGAGCAAGGGCATTTAGGAGTCAGGTAGAAAAAGAGCAAAGAGTAAAGGAAAATGAGAAAAAATTGATTGAAGTAGAAAAGAAAACAGGATATAGTTATACACAGAAGGCCCTAAATAAAAGCTATCACCATTATTTCATTTCCTTATTAAACAGTCACTTAAATTCTAGCAAAGAAAATACTTAATTGCCTTTTACTTTTTTGTAAAGTTATGAACAAACCTACATTTTAATATGGAATGCACTCATTTTAACTTTTATGTATCAAGGTCATTCCTTGTGGGTGGTATTTGCTAAATCATACTTAAACTTGGCAAGGGCTGGCTGCATGAATGGCTGGGTTACAGAAATCCTGCTTGCTGATATTTATCTTAAAACTCCATACTCAAAGGCAAAACTCCCAACCAAACCACACCCTGTTTAATAAAGCTTTATGCAGTCATATTTGGCATCAGTAAAATATCAATGTTGGCTCCTTCTCATCATAGCCAACTGAGTTTTTATTCAGCAGGAAAAAAAAAAAAAGGCTACGAATAAGAGAGCCCTTACCCCCCATGAATAGGAGAGCACTAAGCACTGTCATACCATCCTTTACTGCAGCAGAGCTGGTTAATAGCTAACTTACATACACATGTAGGAAATTTTCCATTTCAACAGGTCAAAAATTTGGCCACAAAAATCATAAAACTTCCCCCATCCATCTGGATGAAATGATTTTTGACTGTATGACAGGCAAAAAGAACATTTCAGACCAGTGTACTTTTCAAGGTCTATACCTGAAAAGGCATGGGATCAATTCCTGCAAGAGTCCTAATAAGCATAATACAAGCGCAGGTACGCATATGATTTCAGTGCTATGGATAACAGCCAGGTTCCAGATGAGGACAGAAAAGGTGGTTTTCAGAATCTGCCTAGAAATCTACAAACAAAACTAATTTCTGGACCACCATCGAAGTGCATATTACAGAATCTTCAATAATTTTTTTTCAAAGCTATTCTTCCTACCTTATAATAAATTTCTTCCTTGAAAGTAGGGGGCTCTAATTTATCTTTGCCTCTGCCACATCACCAGCACTTAAGAAAAGTTTTTTACTTTTTAAAATTTTTTTGAAGATCTTATTTATTTATTTGAGACAGAGAGAGAGAGCGCATGAGTTGGGGAGAGGGGCTGAGGGAGAGGAAGAAGCAGGCTCCCCGCCACCACCACGGAGCAGGGAGCCTGATGCAGGGGGCTCAATCCCAGGACCCTGAGATCATGACCTGAGGTGAAGGTAGATGCTTAATTGAATGAGTCACCCAGGCGCCCCAAGAAAAGTTTTTTAAATTGACAGGTAAGTAGCAAGTAAATTGGATAGTTACAGGTCTCAATCTTACAATAGCCATGTATAAACAGGCCCTTTCTACTCTCACCAACCCCTTTAGAATGCAGAAATCATCCTCTATTAAACATCCAATTATTTAAATTACCCTTAAAATAATTTATGTAACATATCTCTTCTTAATCTTGGATTTCAGATACTTTCTTTACTATAAGACAGAGAGAGGGCTGAGAAGTTACTAGTGGACGCGGACTTCAGCAAAGACAGAAAAAGGACACAGTAGGAGAGTTCTGAAGGAAAACTGCACTGTATTGGCAGTACAAAGCTCACCTTCTTTGCATAAGACCAGGAACAAGGGTGCTGCTTTTCATCAGACCATTTGCACATTGTAGGCAAGAAATGATAGTAATTAGATGTACTAATATGAGTGTTCATCAGGTTTTCCTAAGCATACCTTCATGTGCAGTCTTGCACATTGGTGAAATGCCACAGAAATGGCAGGATAATATAAAAGGAATGTGTGAGCATTGTCAATTTGTAAATGCAATGTTAATGAGGCGGGGGGAGCTAAGGAATAAAAGTACTTTGTCCAAAGTGTCAACATGATATTTAGGTTACTTTTAAAGAGTATTACAGAAAGTTTATAAAAGAGAAAAATGGAAAGACAGAAAAAGTAAACTACCTTAGACAAATGTTAAGTCTTAAGAGGGAGTTTTATAGAGGAAAAATTAAATATTTGTAGAGAATAGGGTATAGGATGATAAAAGAGGATATTTGAGAAGTTTAAGGAGTATAAAAGCAACACATATTACAGAAAACAAAAGCCTGTTGATGTGTATTTAGAGGTTAAATTTTATGTCATGTATTTTTCTGCCACAATAGCAGAACAGCCTGTTAATGAAATGCTTTATAAAAATTAAGTAATTATTATTTTAAGTTCATCTAAGAATCAATGTCTACAACAGCTTAGTTAGGGTAAGGGAAATGATAGTGCGGAGAAAATTTTGCAATATAAGCAACACTGTCTAACAGTCTGATACTATAGGTTACAACCACCCAATATAAATTAATTGAGAAAGTCATTTCTAAATGTGAGCCTCAGTTTCCTCTTCTATGTAACAATGTCCACTATAGTTACTTTAAAAAAATTTCTGAATGTGGATAGTAGACAATAGAAAAATCATAACAGGTAATAGACAAACAGAAAAATCATAAAAACACAAGATGGTGGCACTGGAATTAAAAACAACAATTAATAAAACACTAATAAAATAGGAAATACAATAGGTAAAATCTGTTTTCAAAAGGGCTTTTTTCCTCCTGTTTCTTCAAAGGACCATTAATTAACTTAAATGCAAGATCTCAAGAGAAAAAAAAGAAGAGGAGTACCTTGTACCAAGTACCAAGGAGGTACTTGCAATATTTCCTGACAATGGTGAGGAGTTGGGGAAGATACATGGGGTTAGTTGAGGGTGACAAGAGATTTCACTGATTAGCAGCAAAATTCCAAAGCTGAGCAACTTAGTTTCATATGCCTGCAGCCTTCTCCTGCTGGACTCCATCTCCTTCCAAAAAGTTTACCCAAGAACAGTATTAGGATCCGCATCCTCACCATTCTTCTCAAATGACTTGAGACACTTCCATTATATGATTTCAACATTAAGGTTTACGTACATGAGCACACTATTCATTAACATCATGCTAATAAATTCTAAAAGATAAAGAAGGGCAGATTGTGTGCTGGGGAAGGAAGGAGGAGGAATAGAAGAAAGAGGTAGAGGGAGTGGGAAGAAAGTGAGGAAGAAGGTTCAGGGAGGCAGAAGATGGAAAAGAAGAGGGAAGAGAGGTAAAGGAGAGGTGGGGAGAAGAAAAAAGGGAGAGATGGGGAGGGAAAAGAAAGAGGAAGTGAGAGAGACAAGAGGATCAGAGAAACCAGCCAAGAGGATGCCCTTCGGATGCACTTCCTATCCAAAGTGTATTTTAAGGGCAGTTGCTTCAAGGAATGTGACCTTCAGTACCAAGGAGAGGCAACCAGCCAAACAAGGACAAGTACATTTTTTTAAACCCTCCAAATGAACTAAGTTATTTGGCTGCTTTCAGCAATGACTACTCTAAGATAAAGCATGTTTAATATAGTTGGCTGACTCTGGGCTGACCAATGAATGAGCCTTCATTAAAAGCAACTTTTGAAAAATTATCATCTACATATATAGAAATAATGTGTATAAAATAGCACAAATATTTTTTCAAACCTGTAATTCCAGTCTGTGATTTACTTTTCATTAAAAAAAAAAAAAAAGCTACAGAGTCAACATTTATATGATGTAAAACAGGCACAGTAACTGTAAATTCTATGCATTTTCCATTTTCTTTTATAAGGTCTTATAAATCCTGGGTCTTAATCAAGAGAAATCAGCAGAGTTTGGTTTTTAAATAATAAGGCTGTAGCCTATATATGTATACTATTTATGATAAGAATAAAGAACCAAAATAGCCAGATCCACACTAAGTTCACAAAAATGAGCTGTTATCACCTTGTAAAGGGTTAGGAAGATCGTTACAATGGTGAGGGGGAGAAATGGCACATGAACATTGAAAAGGACATGTGGATTGTGACAGACTGAAAGGGTTTTCATCAAGGTAAAGCAGTCTGGACTTCCACTGCTGAGGAAATTTTAGTAGAATGCCAGATCAAAAAGATGTTTCAGAAAGATAAAACTATTAGGAAAAAGTAAGATCTAAGAGCCAAATGATGGGCAAAGTGATGAGGATCTAAGTGCCACAGACCACACTTTGGACTGTGCTGAAATAAGGAGGCTGAAGTCGAAATGGAAGGCAGGGATGCAAGAAATATTAACAACCAAGAATTTCTAGGACCTTCTGTCTGGTGACTAATCACTGACTAATATTAGGGGAGTACAGGAGGAGAGACAAAGAAAATTAGAAAATGAGAGGGAGGAATATGAAATTATTTCCAGGGCAACAGAGAAGATGATGGTACCATTAATAGAAATAAAGGTGCAACTGACCCCACTTGGTGAAAGAGAGCACATTTTTGGTTGAGGTAAGATGTAGTCAAGGAGAAATGATCCACAAGCTGTTGGAATATGAAGGTGGAGCTCTATTTTTAAGTCTAAGATGCTGCTAGGCCAGCAGTTTTATTTTAAAAGCTCTCCAGGTGCTTCAAACAGGAAGTTGGGATGGAGAACTACAGAACGTTCTGCAAGACCTGTGATGAGGGCATACTCACCCTCACCTTGTCCTTGGGGTCATAGGAACATGAAGTAACGATAAATATGCTTCATTAGTGTTTTTTTTCTCTAATACTTACTTATTTATTCGAGAGAGAGCGTGAGAATGCACAGGGGGGTAGTGGGAGAGGGAGGTGAGAAGCAGACTCCCCTCTGAGTTGGGAGCCCTACTGGGGCCTCGATCTCAGATCTCGCCTGAAATCACGACCTGAAATCAAGACGCAGAATCTTAACTGACTGAGCCACCCAGGGGCCCCAGGATTCATTAGTGTTTAACAGAGAAAAAGGCAAGAACTCTAATCCAGTGTTGCTCATTATAGCATTATTTAAAAATAAATATAGATGTAAAATGAGAACTGTATAACTTCTATTTGAAGAATAAATAAGAAAATCATCCAATTACTTTCTTCTCAAAAATCTGAAACTTGAATAGGAAAAATCAATGGAATTTGAATTTCATACAGGGTCTTTTGATTCCAGCTTGCCCTCTACCCTACACCAATCCACCCAAACAAATAAAGACTGAAAAGTGGAGGTGCATGGGTAGCTCAGCCAGTTAAGCATTTGCCTTCAGCTCAGGTCATGATCACAGGATCCTGTGACCGAGCTCCACATGCTAAGCAAGGAGCATGCTTCTCCCTCTTCCTCTGCTGCACTCTCTCTCAAGTAAATAAACTTTTAAAATCTTTAAAAAAAAAAACAAAAAAACCCCACTGAAAACCCTTCTGGCCTTAGTGTCCTCATCTGTAAGAATGAGTTTATCTGCTTCCCTATATCCTTTGGTGGTTTGTGCTATATAGAGCGAAGTGAGATATCATAAGTACATAAGTAAAGTGCTTTGTAATTTATAAAATGGGCTAACCAGCATAAGATCATTATTATAATTAAATCTGGGGTACAATTTTTAATTTTTCCAATTATTCCCCATACGATAAATTTGACTTTACTTCATGGCCTATATGTGATCTTTAAATTTTATGTAAGTTTGGCAATATAGTCACTGTAAATTAATGCATACAAGAAAAAAATATGGAATGCTAACTCTTCATTTTTCAGAATTTTTAAAACACAATTTTTGTGACTTTTCACTTTAAACCTAGGGCTCATTACTGGAGGGATTTTCTTGAGTCCCCTTAATATTTGTCCTTAGTAATTTATTTTTCCCTTCCTTTAATAAACAGTGATTTATTACTTTTCACAACAATATGGAAATAATTCAATATGAATTTTTTATAACAAAGTGAACTAAGATTATTACTGTGGGTACTTATTATTTATTTTAGAGAGAGGAAGAGAGAGCACTTGAGGGAGCAGGGGGGAGGGGCAGGGAGAGAAAGAGAGAGAGAGAGAGAGAGAGAAAATCCCAAGCAGACTCCAGTACTGAGGATACAGCACAGAGTTTGACGTGGAACTCAGTCTCAGGACCCTGAGGATCAAAACAGGTGTAGAAAGCAACATTTCAGGTGCTCAACTGACTGAGCCACCCAGGCGCCCCACCCATAGGTATTTAGACAGAAAAAGAAACCAGAAGGGTCAGGAGAAGACTTCATTACTGTTGCTTCCTCATTAATCCAGGCATTCTTCCTTCAGAAGGAAGGAATCTTTAATTAACAAACTTTTTTATTATATGGATATTTTTTCTTTTAGAATTTATAATCACACCAAATAACAATAAAAGCAGCTGCTAATACAAATGGCATCCTCATATACCTTGGATTCCAATACTTGTTAAATTTAAAGGCATCTTTTACAAAATTAAGCATAATTTTACATTAATCTTTGTTAAATCAGAAAAGCTCAGTAACTAGAAATCTGTTTCTATGTATTTTTTTGTCTCAAAATTGATGTATTTTTTTTAAGATAGGCTACATCTAGAGCTCACCTGCCTATCAGTAGCAAAGTCACTGATGAACATTTCAAAATATTATCTGAGACAAACCAAGTTCAATTTTACATTACCATTGTAGGCCCACATGAGAGGCCATGTAACCTGTGAGTTCATAATATATTCAATGACTATAATGATTAGTCAAAGATTAGCCATCCAGCCTTATAATCAAAAACAGTAAGCATCTCAAGCCAACCATTCACTATTACTGCATTTTCCATAGTAACAATACTTAAAGTTTATCATCTTGTCATTATCTTTACACTACTAAACTCAGAGGGTTGCCACAGAATTACTCCCACCTTTTGCAAAACATTCCAACTATGAAGTATTTAAGCGCTAACTCTTGCTAGTTTTAAAGTACCAACTCTTGACAAGTCTTTTCAAAACTATTGAAATTTCTGTACAAATTAAATCTAGAAGAACACTCCTGAGAACTAAAATCTGTACCATAAAGGCACACACTTAACAATATGTGGCAGCAAAAAACCTTTTAAACAACAGATAAAGCTGACAAAATGATTAAATTAAATGAGAAGATAGAAAATGTTATCAAGTTAATGATTTTTTATCATTCTGGAAAATTTGCGCTCAACAGAAAGCATTGAAACTAGAGACAACAAACAAAACTGAGTTCACAACATAAAACGTCTAGTGTCCATAAGTGCTTCCAATCAATTTACTGCTGCAAAGGTTGTCACCAAAATGAATGATAATCAACACTTGCACGATTAAGAATAAATCCTGTCGAATGTTCTAACAGTCATGAAATGATACTTAGATCATCCTCAAATTAGGCACGAATGAGTTGGGAAAAGGGTCCTTTCCGAGTTCTGACCATCAAAATTATCCTCTCTCTCCTTCAAAAATAATACCACCAGTATAGAAGGAAAAAAAATGTTACAATTTCTAAGAGCTTGCAAAGAGCCCTAAGGATAGTTTTGTTTCTTGAAAACAAGATTTAAACATCAGAAGACATCTAGTGAACATTTATTAAATAGTATTTCCAACGCTAATATAGGGGTGAGGTGGTGACAATGAGGTCATCGTTTGGCAAAGTCAGAGACAACTTTGAATCCAATAATGACATTAACTCTTGTTACAAATCCTGAGAGCCTTTGCAACGCGAAACACTGGCAATTTGAAAACATAACTGAATTCTTAAATAGTGCTGTATTCAAATGACCTGGAGTGAATGAAAACTCAGCAAACACCCTTGTTCTTTCTGAACAATGACCTAAATAATGAATCACTATAAAAAGAACACATGACACATTCATCTGTTCACCCTCAAATGTGCAAAGGTCTGTCTGTAGCAGAGATAAGACACAATGAATTTACTACGACAGTCTGGTCATTTCAGTCATCAGAAAGTCTGTAAAAGGAGTAAATGAAAAACAGGCGGAAAGTGCGGGGGAGGGCTTGTGCAGGGAGAGCGAAAGCGACTGGTGTTTAAGTCGGGGACGCGGGCAGATTACGGGGAAGGCAAACTGGTACCCGAGAAAAAGAAGTTCGGAATGGGACCATACAAGTCCGGGACACCAGCAGAGGCCGAGCGGAGTCCGGCGGGACCACCCTTTGTTGCTTTCCCACTTCCCCCAAATTTTAAGCACAAGTCTGCCTCAAAGCTGTTCCTCTGATGAGAGCGGGGAACTGAGGAGACGGGGTGGGTGCCGGCGGGGCTCACGTCCCCAGATAGTTCATCCACCCAGAAGCTAAACTCCCGGCGGCGGGTGGGGGACACAGACAGACGCCGGGATCTCTCCCGGAGCCTCTCCCTCGGGAAACGCAGGGTGGGTGCGCGCGGTGGGGGAGGGGGCTGATTCCCCTTCCAAGTGCGGCCACTTACGAAGACGCGCTGGGCACGAAGAAATCCACCGCGAAGCCGAAGTAACTTCCCTCGGGGCCGGAGTATTCGGCAGGACTGTCCACGTCGAGGTTGAAGGCGCCGCAAAGAGGCAGCAGGAATCCGGGAAGAAGGAACAGGAGGCGGCGAAGGCGAAGGCGCAGCGGCCGCCGCGGCGGGGAAGACATCGCCGAAGTGCGCGCGGGGCGCCGAGGCCGGAGCCGCGGCCACCCCTTCCGAAGCGCACGGCGTCCGCGGCCCGCCGCCGCCGCCTTCGCACGCTGAAATTTGCCCGTCACTCGCTCCGCGGCGAGTCCCGGACACCGCCGGAGGAAGCAGGAGGGCTGAGCTGCCGAGCGGCCGCCCGGGAAGTGGGGCGCAGGGCACGCGGGGCGGGGACAGCAGCGCCGGCGGCCCCTTGCCTCCCTCCAGCTCGGCCGCTCAGCGCCTCGGCTCCCGCTGGGGACTGCGCGGGTGAGCGCCGCACCCCCCGCCTGAGCGCGGCGGCTGGCGGTGGGAGGAGGCGGGGAAGGGGGAGGGGCCGGCCCGGGGGAGGGGGGCGGCCCGGGGGGGGGGGGGCCGGGCCGCCGCGCTGGAGGAAGTGGAGGAGGAGAGTCGTCCCGCGACTGGGGAGAGCTGAACGCACTTCCGTGCGCGTTGTCGCCTCCAGTCCCGGGAGCGAGCTGCCTGTGCCGAAGGCCGGTCCCTCAGAGTCCCCGGCAGCGCCAGCGCTGTCGGACGAGGGCCTCAGACCCAGCTCCAAGGGGATAGTGGTGGACGAAGGGCTGGCCAAGCATCCCAACCCGCCCACGTCCAAGGGCACCCCACACTCCCGGGTCCCGCCAGGAACTCCCGTGCGACTTTTGTTGAGAAATGAGGAAAGCTTTATTCGCCTCTCAGTTTCTGCTCCTTAAAACCCTGGCAGGCTCTCACAAACGAAACTCTGTAATTAATGGTCGTTTTCCTCCCCCCACTCTCCCCCACACACCGAACTTAATTATAAACTTCCAGAGTGCTAGCACAGCCTCTTCCAGGAGAATTGTGTTAAAGCTGAACTTGAAAGATTGGCAAGGCAAAGAATTGGCAGTAATAGTTTAAAATCAAGTCGGACTAGTCGAAACCTTATAGTTTATTAGTTGACGTTGTGAGATTTCGAATAACTATCATTGATTTAAGACATGTGAGTAGAAATACCATTTTAGAGTCAGAAGAAGGAATGTGCACCTTTGAAGTAAGGCCTCTCTGGACATGTTGCTTTTGGTGTTTCATGGCGTCCAGGCTCCTGACAGTAGGATTGAGAGATTTGAGAGCAGGAACCCTGACCTCTTTCTTTATGGTCTGTAATCCTACCACCTTGCCAGGCAGAGAGTGAGCGATCAATAAAATGTTGAAAGGACATGAAATGATGGGTAAACTTTGCCCAGGGACCTGATTGCTATATCGTGTATCATGTGCTGAAGAATTTGGTGAACAGGACAGAGTATAAATACATAGTATAGGCCTTAAAAACTTACAAGTACTAGAACAGTAATTTTGGATAATTTTCCCAAAGTGGCTATTAAAATTCAATCACGATGCACATTAATCTCATAGCTTTTATTAATCCTGTGAAGGAATATGTATAGAAGGAGAAATGAGATGTCTAGTTTGAATTTATAGTACTTAATTGCATTATATATTTTGATTCTTAAATTTGTCTAAAAAATATGAAGCAAAATCTTGGCCATGTTTCACAAACCATGGCCCAGCACTTGCCTAAAGGAAATTACCGTGTGAGACAGGTGATCCTACACAAATATACAAAATTACAAATGCACCTTTCTCCTCACTGTGTTCCAGATGCACCAAAGAGGCATAAACTCAAAGGGGCTTTTATTCCTTAAAAGCCTGATAACCAATCCCCTTGGAAATCCATCCAGACAGGAAGGGCAGAAGAGTATGGAGGTTTAAACTTGGCTGAAACCAGTAAGCCCTCCCACTCCCCAACTTCTGATCCAGGACAGAGATCCAAAAGACCAGAGGAATGGAGGAAAAATACCAGGAAAAGGAAGAATCCAAACCAATGGCAACACCTCTATGTGCCCACCGAAACTGAGTAAACTCGGGACCTCATTTCTATTAGGAGACAATGAATCAGACTAACCCAGTGCCTTAAGGCACTCTGGGTTATAAATGCAGGCATCTTAGGGCACCTGGATGGCTCAGTTGGTTGGGTGGCTGCTTTTAGCTCAGGTCATGATCCCAGGGTCCTGGGATGGAGCCCTGCATTGGGTTCCCTGCTCAGCAGGGAGTCTGCTTCTCCCTCTCCCTCTGCCCCTCCCTCCCCCTTGAATGCAAGGGTAAGTGTGTGTGCTCTCTTTCATTCAAATAAATAAATAAACACAAACTTTTTTTTCTTTTATCAGAGTAGTCATGCTTGAGCAGTCACCTACCCAGCACCTTGCAAACTGAGGGAATTTATTAGAGTACGTATCAATTCAGCCAGCACTTATTCAGGATCCACAGTGTGCCAAGGTACAACGTGCACGGGAGAGGGAGAAGCATATTTTATTCTATGGAAGAAAAGCTATGCCTCTCCCCCAGTCCAATGACACTACTCTTTAACTACATTATAACAATTTCCCAACTTTAAAGAACTGGATGGTAATATATCTACATTAAGTATAATCACTTTCTTATAGAGGAAATAAAATATTAGCTAGTAAAAAAGAATGACTTCAAATTTTACCCTATACTAATGCTGTCCTTTAATTAGAAGTTTGATTCCATTGGTTTCTGTAAATTCAAATGCCTGAGTTCAATCCCAAAATTCATTCAGTACTAGTTCTGTGACCCTGGGCACATTCTGTACCTCAGTTTTCTTATCTACAAAATAGGAAGGATGATAGCACCTACCCATTGAATTGAACAGTACTTGTTGCTAGCAATACTTTTACTACTGTTAGTTCAGTAGTAACAGTACATTTGCATGACACTAAATTTGTATCATTACACTTTCTTAGTTCTCCTAGTACCTATCCAACAGTTCCTTCAATAACCATAATCGAACTAGGACTCCACTTGGCTTTGTCTCTGCCCACACAAAAGCACAGTCCCTTTACTCCAAAATAATGTAAGAGAAATATCAAATTTTTCTCTCTCAACATCAAGGTGGATTCAGGTCATAACTCATGGAAACCCTTCTGCAGACCCCTTTTTTCTACTCCCCATTACCCTATGACTTTAATCCACTAAACTCAACCCTACAGTGTCGCCATTGCTTTTTTTGTCTGGCATTCTCCTGCCTCTCCTCTCCCAGTTATTATTAATGAGGGAGCTTTACTTGACTCCTCAGGCTTCATCCCCACCCCCACCCCCAGCACTGCCTTTTCCTATCTGAAAAGATAAGAAAAGTTTCCCAGCCAGCACGGGGTATTCCCTGGGTGGCTGGGAAAGGAAGGAAAGCAGAAAACTTGTTTGCTTTTGGGGTTTTGCTTCCTAATCTACCCCCACCATGTTAGGATTATCCAAGTCTTTGTCTTGATCTACTGCATTTCTTGCTCTACACGACCCCTGCATGATCTTACTCATCACCATGCCCTTAGCACTCCCCACCTCACAAAAGTGGCTTTAGCCTTATTAAATTAATTACTTCCAGTTTCCCCAGAAGGACATCTTGGTTCACAGGGCTCTATCTTCCTAGGAAACATTGGCCTTCTCTTCAACCACATCCCTCAGCCTTCTTCCTTCTGCCACAAATTTACACAAGGTCCGCTAGCCAGCTATTTTCTCTTCTTCTTTCAAGACATATATCAGGCCATATCAAGTCCTCCAGGAGACCTATAAAGAACCATGACTTACTGTTTTTGTATCCCTTATGTTCAACACTGAGCCCAACAATGGAATTAATTCTACTGTCCAAAGATTTAATAATAACTAACAATTCTATTAAGTTTACTCATTATAAGCTGAGCACTGTGCTAAGCATTCTGATACATATTAAATGACTTATTAGTCTTAAAATCCTATCACATGGGTTCTATCAGTAGCCCAAATATAAAGATCAAGAAACCAATTCTTTAGGAGATTGAATAATTTTTCAAACATCACATATCCGTGTAGGCAAGCAAGGGAGCTAGTGATGATCTTCAAGGTGTTCCCTGTGCCTGAGAACCTGGACCTTCAGTGACCTCCCCAGGCCAACTAGGGCAGTTGTCCATAACCCCCATGAAATGGAAGTCATCTGGTCACATTCATGTATCTTTTGCCTACATGAGGCAGAATAAAAATGTCCACTGAGGTTAAACTGGATCACATCCATGAACATTGGGAATGAAAAGGAGAAATTGTTCTCGTCCTCATTTATAGGTCTAATCCTCACCATAACATTTTCATAATAGCCGGAATCAGTCATTTGTTGCCTTTAGATCAGACACTCCTTCCATATACTAGCAAAAGTTAGTTACAAATGTAACGTTCAGATAAATGCTGGGGAAAATGTGTAAATATCTTAGTTCTCCTGCTGAAAGAATGAGACAAAGATAACTAATCTTTTGAAGTTTCAAAAACAAATATGCAACTCTCCTCCTGTCTTGTTTTGTTTTTGTTTTTCAATGGGCTTAACTTACATAGGTTATTGCTTAATTGAAATATTTGCTATCCAGGAAGCTTCTTTTGATTTTTTTTCCCGAGGACTAAATATGTTGATAAGCCAAAGAAAATATGTACTCTTTTCTACTTCGATGAATAGATAACATTTCACCATCTGAATATCTCTTTTCTCACCAACATGTTTTCAGTTTACTCATTTCACCTGGTTTTAAAATGTTCATCTTTTCTTTTTAATACCATGGGACTTAATGATAAAACTGAAATAACCATATTGATTACTTTTGTATAAAAATCCTAAGACGGTAACATGTATAAATGCAAATATGAAAAAATTAATAATGATATCACTACATAACCTCAAGTGCAAAGAAAAAGTTAGTGAGTGGATTAAGAAATTATACATAAAACATATTGTTTCCACTAAAGTCAAACTTACATTTTATTTATTTATTTATTTATTTTTAAAAAGATTTTATTTATTTATTTATTAGGAAAGAGAGAGAGTGAGAGAGAGCATGAGAAGGGAGAAGGTCAGAGTGAGACGTGGACTCCCCATGGAGCTGGGAGCCCGATGTGGGACTCGATCCCAGGACTCCGGGATCATGACCTGAGCTGAAGGCAGTTGCTTAACCAGCTGCGCCACCCAGGCGCCCCCAAACTTACATTTTAAATATCCAGTCATCTTTCCTCCTGGGGATGTACGATTATTGAGCACCTTCCTTGTGGTCCTATTGCCATAAGAGTCCTTTTTTTTTTTTTCCAATTTAAATTCAATTAATTAACATATAGTGTATTATTAGTTTTAGAGGTAGAAGTCAGAGATTCATCAGTCTTATATAATACCAAATGCTCATTACAACTCATGCCTTCCTTAATGCCCATCACCCAGTTACCCCATCTCCCTATCCCCATCCCCTTCAGCAACCCTCAGTTGTCTTCTTATGATTAAGAATCTCTTAAGGTTTTTCTCCCTCTCTGACTTTGTCTTGTATTATTTTTCTCTCCCTTCCTCAGTGAGCCTCTGTTTTGTTTCTTAAAGTCCACATATGAGGGAGATAACATGAGAATCTCCTTTCTCTGATAAACTTATTTCGCTTAGCATAATAACCTCTAGTTCCATACATATTGTTGCAAATGGCAAGATTTCATTTTTTCGATGGCTGAGTAATATTCCATTGTATATACACATACCACATCTTCTTTATACATTCATCTGTCGACGGACATCTGGGCTCTTCCCATAGTTTGGCTATTGTGAACATTGCTGCTGTGAACATTGGGGTACAGGTGCCCCTTCGAATCACTACATTTGTATCTATGGAGTAAATACCAAGTAGTGCAATTGCTGGGTTGTTGGGTAGCTCTATGTTCAACTGTTTTCCAGAGTGGTCGCACTAGCTTGCATTCCCACCAACAATGTAGGAGGGTTCCCCTTTCTCTGCATCCTCGCCAACATCTGTCCATTTCCTGACTTGTTAATTTTAGCCGTTCTGATTGGCGTGAGGTGGTATCTTACTGTGGTTTTGATTTGTAGTTCCCTGATGCCAAGTGACTTTGAACATTTTTTCACATGTCTATTAGCCATTTCTGTGTCTTCTCTGGAGAAACGTCTGTTCATGCATAAGAGTCCTTTTTCAAACAATCTTTTAGGATTTGAATAAACTAAGATAGAAGACGTAGTAGAAAACTGAGATCCAAAGCACCAAATCAGAAGTCCCACACAAAGTAACTTTAATACCTGTAGATAGGAAAACAAGCATTTGGAATTCTGTGCCCGAAGGGAGCAGAGCCTGGTGGGCAGGAAGTTTGGTAAGGTAGGTACCTGTGCAGGTCTCCTCAAGTCTTCCAGATCTGCCATGCTCACCACTTCCTCTGTTCCTGATGTTCCCTTTTTTTTTTTTTTTTTCTTTTTCAACCTGGAATATCTTCTTTCATCTGCTCTCCCACCCCAATTCCACCCAAACTTCAGCATTCGGCCTAAGACTCAACTTTTCCAGGAAGCTTTACATAGGTTCAGTTTCTCCCTTCTCTTTAAAATGACTTGTATTTCCAAGTCTCACCCACCCACAACTTAGTATTTAATTATTCTTGTACTTATTTCCTGGGGTTTTTGACAGTATTTGAATAAAATTCTATTTAATATTAATTCTTGATGTTTTCAGATATCTGGTATTTTTTTCTAGTAAAATTATCAGTCCCTTAAAAATAAGAGCTATGTTTTCTTAATTTATATATTCTCTTACAATATTGAATACAGTACTGAATTCATATTTCAAAAAATCACAAAGAACTTATTGAAGAATTGTCTATAAAATTCCATGAGGGAAGCAAACATGTTGATCTCCCCCACACCTTTACTGAGGCATAACTGACAAATAAAATAGTATTTTAAACATGTTGATCTTACCCATCATTAAATGTTCAGTGCCAAGCACAGTTCTTACTGAATTGCAAGAAATCAAGAAGTATTTACTTAAGGATGAATAAAGAAATGTAAGAATAAAATAGCAACTGTCAACTTTATAAATTGAACACAGGAAGACAATAACTCAATGAGTATTCTTGTATGAATGAATGAATATATGTTCACGAAGTAGAAAAGTCCAAGAATATCTAGTAAGTTCATTTTATAACTAGCAAAGAAATAGGATTAAACTACTAACTTTATCTAGAATAGAGTTTCTAAGATTTGTAGCTGTTTCTCATTCCTGGTTGCATTTTGGGATTAGGGCTTGGAGCATATGAAGGACATAAAAATTAATCACAAATGGCAAGAAATGTCCTCTGCATTCCTGGAGTTCTCTGCATCTCACTGTGAAAAACCACTGTGCTCTCAAGATAGGCATTTTTTTTAAAGTTTATTTATTTAAGTAATCTCTACACCCAATGTAGGGCTCCAACTCACAACCCCAAGATTAAAAATCTCATGCTTTTCCAACTGAGCCAACCAAGGCGTTCTTTACTTTAAGGACATATCTGGTGGTTTTCCGAATTTCCCTTCGAATAGTCAATATGTTGTAAAAATGTGAAAGGAAAATTGTGTGTATTATTTTATTTAAACTAAAGATTACAGCATCCTTTTATAACTAGTTAAGAGGATTTAATTTGTTTTAAAGGCTTGAAGTGTTTATGTGTGCTAAGACATCAGCTACATTTCTCAGTACAGCACTTGTAATACAAAAAAATCCATGTTTGAAAAAGGGTAATGATGTCTAAATTGCGCCTCTGACACTGAAAAGTCAAGAGGCTCAGATAGATCCTTAGATACAGAAACAAAGTTTTTGTGCTATGTCCAGAATTAGCAAACACATTTTAAAAAATAATACATTGGAAAAACAGAGTTTCAAAAGAACACTATGTTTTATTTATATCATGAGTCATAAAAGAAATCACGGTATAATTTAAAATGTCTCTGGCACTTGATAAATGATTACTAATACTTTCCTCCTACTAATTATTTTGTATAAATGTAGCCTTGCTGTTACTGGAGATTATAACTCAAAACTTCTAATTCTTTTTTCCGTCAGATGAATGATAAACATAAACAGTCATAATCAGAAGATCTTTAAGTACTACGGTCTACAAAGTTTTACATATATTTACTTTTTCCTTGGAAAAAATGGCAAGAAAACGTCACTAATGACAAAACACATCATTTTCATATTGCATATGTATGTATGTATATTATGTGTATATAGTTCCTGAAATTCTTTTCCTTAGATACATGCTTTAATCCTACCATTGTTTAGTAGTAGGTCATTTAAATGATTATTGAAATTTTTTTAGTAAGTAAAAATAAACTCCATATCTCAAAAAGACATAGCTAGACCTATGTCTACAAAACAGAATTTTTCAGGAGAAATTTTAATATTAAGACCATAACAAGGTGATATTATTATATCTATACGATACTATTAAAGTATGATACTATGTAATACTATTGTAGTATACACCAGTGAATGCTATTGATGTTATGTAACTTAGTATCCATTATGTTGGTATTCACTTTTCCATGCCCTATTATATAAAGAGCTATGTAAATCTGATTTTTAACACAAAACATAAATTTATTCACATGACTATTGATTTATTTTTCTTTTGACTCAATTTATACTGGTCTTATTAAAGAATATGTTACTCATTCACTTATTCATTGGATATTTATTACTAAGTGTCCTCTATAAGCCCAACACTGCAATTAGAGCTTGAATTACCAAAACAAATCAGATATGACATCTGTCAGGAACTTACGGTTTAATTAGACAAATACTTAAGTAAATAATACTAGCTTCAATTTATTAAGGGACATGTTTTACTATGTGCCAAGAGCTCTATTAAAATTCTGTATATGGATTATGTCTCTTCATAAAGACATAATTATGTCTCTTCATAATTGTAGTAATACAATTACTAGATGTGGGTAATTTTACCTCATTTTACAGATGAGAACAGTAAGTGTGGTGATATTAAAAAATATGCTCCCTTTGGGAGAACTTGGCAGGTTCAGTTGGTAGAGCATGCAACTCGAGATCTCAGGATCATGAGTTCAAATTCCACACTGGGTGTGGAGCCTACTTTAAAAAAAAATGTTTAAAATATGCTCCTTTCACTGTGTCTGGGTGGCTCAATTGGTTAAGCATCTAGCTCTTAATTTCAGCTCAGGTCATGATCTCAGGGTTGTACAATGGCATGGAGTCTGCTTGGGATTATCTCTCTCCCATGGCACCCCCCCTGTGTGTAATCTCTTTCTCTCATAAATAAATACATACATACATAAAATCTTAAAACTAAACAAAAATAAAATAAAATATGCTCCCTTCAAGATGTGGAACAGAACTCCCCACCTCTTGAGTGTGGGCTGGATTTCATGAATTACTTTTAACGACTAGGATAAAAGGGGTGCCTGGGTGGCTCAGTACATTAAAACCTCTGCCTTCAGCTCAGGTCATGATCTCGGGGTCCTGGGATCAAGCCCCGCATCCGGCTCTCTGCTCCCCGTGCTTCCCTCTCTGCCTACTTGTGATCCCTCTCTCTGTCAAATAAATAAATAAAATCTTTTTAAAAAAATGACTAGGATAAAGAAGTGACTGCACTTTCGTTGCCTAGGTCATAAAAGGCACATGACTTCCTTTGGTCCTCTCTCTCAGTTGGGAAGCCAGATGCCATCTGGTAAGAACAAACAAGTTACCTACGGAGAGGTCCACATGGTGAGAACATGAGGTCTCCTCCCAACAGTCACTTGAGTGAGTTATCTTCACAGTGGATTTTTCTTCCCCATCTGGCCTTCAGATGATGACATCCCCTGACAATGTTTAAACTCAAGAGAGATCCTGAGCTAGACATTATCCAACTAAACCGTTCTTTAATTTCTGAGGCACAGAAACGGAAATAATCAAATTTGTTGCTTTGAGCCAATACATTTTGGGGATAATTTGTTACTGGGTAATAGATAACTAACACAATTAGTTTAGAGAACTTATACCATTTGTCATTAGGACCACAGAGCTAGAAAGTGTTAGAGCATATAGAGCCAGTCTATACAGCTAAAGTGACCATATAATTTATTGTCCAACAGGGACACTGTAGAGAGTAACAGGGATACTGATAATAATTCTATGGTACAACAGCTTGTCCTGGAACTATCTAGGGAAACCGGGGCATAGGATCATTCTAATTACAGCCTATGCTCTTTACTGTTACACTACTCTGTCTCCTGTATAAATAAGTATATACAGTGTGACCAGTCCAACACCAGAAGTAAAGTACAGGGAAAAGACAATCCATCTGCCCTGCAGAGACTGCTAGCTACCTACCCAATATTCATTGTCCCCTCCTTGTTTGGTAACAAAATTCTTATATCATGTGGTGGCAATTATGTATCTAGCTGGAAAAAACAAAGCCCCTAAACCCCTGCATTTCACAGCACCTTTATAGATGACCAGAAGATGTTAGTAGAAGTTGTTAAGTAGAGGGGCACCTTGGTGGCTCAGTTGGTTGAGTGTCCAACTCTTGGTTTGGCTCTGGTCATGATCTCATGGGTCCTGAGACGGAGGCCCATGTTGTCATTAGGCTCTGCACTCAGCAGGGAGTCTACTTGGAGATTCTCTCCCTCTTCCCCCCACCTCTCTTTAGAATAAATAAATAAATCTTAAAAAATAAAATGGGTTTATTAGCCTCTTAGAAGAGGGTTAACTTAACTATCAGGAGCCCATTTTCCCTCTGATATTTCTTTACAGTGGATGCCTGGGACATGGATGTGATGGCTGGAGCTGCAGTAGCCCCTGTGACAACATAAAGAGGAATACATGGCAAAAGAGCTCATGGTATGAGAATTACAGAGCAGAAAATCTGGGTTTCTGATAACCATGAACCCACCATTCCTGTCTTGGATAATAAACATGCAGATTATATTCTATGAGAGAAAAATATACCTCTCTTTGTTTAAGCAGATATTGTTAGTGCTTTCAGTTACACTTTGACTAACATAATCCTAGCTGATATACCCACCTTAATTCCTCAATGAATAGATTTAAATTTGAGCACCTAACATCTGTATTTTCACCCTATTTTATATAAATGATACTAGATATATTGACCATTCTTCCTCCTTCTACAAGTAGCTAAAACAGAAGCATTGTCTGACAGTTTTCTTCTGCTGCTTCTTCTTCTTCTTCTTCTTCTTCTTCTTCTTCTTCTTCTTCTTCTTCCTCTTCCTCTTCCTCTTCCTCCTCTTCTTCCTCTTCTTCCTCTTCTTCTTCTTCAGAGAGAGAGAGTGTGCATGAGAGAGCAGGGGTAGGGGGGTGGTGGGGGGATAGAGAGGGACAGAGGAAGAGGGAGAGAGAATCCTAAGCAGTCCCTAAGCTCAGTGTGGAGCCTCACCTGATGGGGTTCAATCTCATGACTCTGAGATCATGAAATGAGCCAAAATCCAGAGTTGGATGCTCAACCCACTGAGCCAACCAGGTCCCCCAACAGTTTTCTTGATGATACAAATCAGTTCACTTTTTAGTGCCTAATGGAGGCTTATATGCTCTGTGGAAGCTCTTTCAGTTGTTGGTTTCAATAAAACAAATATGAGTTAAGTTCTTGTGAGCAATAGTCTTAGATCAGCTGGTACCTTCACCAATTTTGTTCCTTCTAAATGATTCATTTGAGGGGTTTTCTAAACTCTCCACTCTTACTTCCTCTAAAAACTTGAACACCAATTAAGGATTTCCACCTTTCAGTCATTATGGAAATGTGCCAGGGGATTTTCATGAAATGTTAAATATTTGGATTTAATAGGAAATTATTACATTCACTAAGAAGTTAGATACAGAGCTCTTAATCACATAATTGCATTAGGTCTAGCTCATAGAAACATAAAAGAATGAAATAAAAGGCTTGGTGCATGTTCAGCATTGTTGTGAAGCCTAAAGGTATTTCTACAGTTAGTTTTTTTTTTTCCTTTTGAGTTTTAGAAAAAACAATTACTATTATGGGGATGGTTACATTGATGCTACCCTAGGCATAAATGAAATTCTTTAAGAAATTGGGCTAAATTTTTTATTCTAACTGTTTCAGGACAGTTAATCTATTTCAGTTTAGAATTCCTTTATCATCAACCAAATTTTTAAACAGTTACTATAGGGACGCCTGGGAGGTGCGGTCAGCTAAGCGTCCAACTCTTGGTTTCACCTCAGGCCCTGATCTCAGAGTCCTGAGATCAAGCCCCATGTTGGGCTCTGTGCTCAGTTCAGAGTCTGCTTAAAACTCTCTCTCTCTCCCTCTGACCCTCCCCAATGCTCTCTCTCTCTCTCTCTCTCAAATAAACCTTTAAAATACATATTTTAAAAAAAGTTACTGTGATAATATGCTCCCTGTAGAGAATAAATATTTTTATACATTGAAAAAAATCTAGGATAAGGTTATAGAAGAAATCTCCAAGGACAGTTATGTCTAAACCAAAATGCAGTGGTGAATGACATTCATTTAAAATAATTTAAAATTAACTAATGACAGAGATGATTTGATAGAGATATAATCTGTGTTGTCTAATAGAACTTTCAGCAGTGATGGAAATATTCTGTATCTATACAGTCTCAAATACTTGTATTAGCCATATGTGGCTATGGAGCACTTGGAATGTGGCTAGTGTGACTGAGAAATTAAATTTCAAATTCCATTTAATTTTAATAGCCATATGTAGCTAGTGGCTAGGTGGTATTCACACAGAGGCAAAACAATCAGATTTGTTGGATTCTGAAGTCTCTTCCAACTTGATACTACCACAGCTACAAAAATGTGTGGTTAAACTGTATTGCTTCCCCGTGTCTTTATTCTGCACCAAATTTTCCCTGTTTCTAATATCTAGAATTAAATAATTCATTAATTTAGTCATTACAGAACTACAAAGTGCCAAGTATGGTGAAAAAAAAACCAAAATCTGTTCTGGCATTAACATTTCTAACCTTCCTGATTTTCCTTCTTACCGCCCTCATTAGCCCTTCCTTTCTGGGATACCTTTCTTATCTTCAAATGTGATGGCTAGGTAGCAGGCTGTGGAGACCATACCCAAATGCTGGAATTTCCAGATTCCCCGGAGATATTTGTGCTCGGATAGAGCAAAGCCACAGGAACCCCTGGGTTCATGTAGGAGCACTAAAGATTCTGACTCAGATTCAAGGCGATTTAAAGTAAGGCGATAATATTTGCACATCTGAGATATGCCCCTGGTGGGCTGGCACTCCCACTCTTGCCAGCATCCTTCCCAAGGTTTCCCAGGACTCATGAAGGGGCTTCGGCCTACACGGAGTTCTCAATCTTACTTGCACCTCACTTCTGCATCCGGTCTGTTTACTCAAGCCCCACATACCCTCGCTCAACCCAAACATGGAACATGGTCCCTTTTACCTTGATTCCCCAAAGCAACCTAAAAGCAAGGTGGTCACATGCACCTTGAATTCTGTAGAAAGTTTGAGGATGATGGTGGATAGAGTAGGTTGCAGGGAATATTCGATAGATTTATTCCTAAAAGCCCTCAGCATTCCCTCCGTGGGAACCCCTCATGCTGTTTGCACCCACCTCCACCAGACACTCTTTTCTCTCCTCACCCTGCGGCCCCCATTTCTTTCCTCTGGGCCAAAGCTGTGTCTTAATCTTTCTCATTTCTATATCCTGAGCAATTCAGGTCTTTGTTTTGTCCAATTTTTCAAACCACGTTTGGGACTTACATTGCCAGACTCAATTTTCCAAGTAAAAAACTAACTAAAAACTATCTTCTTTCCCCCCAAAATATTCTGGTTCCAGATCTTAAAATAAAATTTTCTCTTTTTCGTATAACTATATATGCTATATAGTACTCTAAAGTAGCTTCAGAGAAGACTTGTCATAAAATTAATAAAAGGTGTTGTGGGGACTGGAAGGCAGGGCTCTTTCGAGAGTGTTTATGTTTTCATTATATCATAGCCATAACCAATGTGGGCTACATAAGATTTCGTAAACAGGTGTGAGATTCTCACAACCTACTTACAATATTGTCTTCAATAGGAAATATTTCATGAGCATTGGAAAATGGCATGACAAATATTTGGAAAACAAGTCATATAAAAATGAAAACTGTATGAATTCAAAACGTGTTCGAGAGGTGCCAAGTGGCTCAGTCAGTTAAATGTCTGACTCTTGATCTCAGCTCAGGTCTTGATCTCAGGGTCATGAGTTCAAGCCCTGTATTGGGCTCCACACTGGGCATAGAGGCTACTTAAATAAGTAAATAAATAAATTTATCTATTTTTTAAAAATAAAAAATAAATAAAATAAAATAAGAATGCAGCCATACTGTGAGGATACAATGTTATATAGAGAAAATGGAACTTTAAAAGGAAAAAAAAATATTTTTTTCTACTAGTTGACTTATAGAAGCAACTAGGTAATAACAATAATTTTGACAACATTATGCCATGTCACCTAGAGTACCTTTCAATGATGCCATCAGGAAGATTCACATATGCTTTCACTGAGTGTAAACCTTTCCTGAGACAGTACTACATGTAAGACACAATGTGGCAGATCCTACAGGGCCTTCAACAATGAAAGGTTTATTGGATTTCTTTCAATTGCAAGTGTCAATAACCCAACTCATGTTAACTAAAGCAAAAAGAGAATCTATTGGTTCACATAACCAGGAAACTCAGGGTTGGTTCCGGCTTTAAACATAGCGTTATTCCCAAGGAATGTTGTGAATACATTTTCCTTCCTCATTTTCCCCTCTGTTTCCTTCTTTGTTTCAGTCTTATCCTCTCCTGGGGCCTCAGGCTAGATTGCAGATAGTTAACTATCTGCAGATAACTTTCTACAATCTTAGGTTATGTGTCATAGTTTAGCAATCCCATCCTAGCTGAAAAAGCTGTCTTCCTCTCAAATAAATATATCCACTATAGGCAATGATTCTTAGTGACCCTATTTATAACAATTGCTCACCATTGAACCAATTACTATGCTCAGAGAAGTGAGATATTATGATTGGCCATGCCTTGGTCAGGTGATCATTCCTGTGGCAAAGCTTGGCAAAGCACAGTAGCAAATAGGATTTTCTTAATCATTCAGGATGGCGCAAGCGTGATTCTGCCAAGAAAGGGATGAAGCCACACATACAAATACAATATATGCCCACTGTGGATTAATAAGTAACATGTCTTGTCCTTAAGGAGTTTTCCTTGTATAAATCTTAGTAGTTATGTAAGAGAAAAAAATCCCCATATGTGCCCCCAAATTATTATTTATGTTTTTTTTTAAAAGAAAGCAAGAGAGAGCATATGCAAGCAGGGGTGGGAGGTTGGGAGAAGGGGTAAAGGGAGAGGGAGAGAGAAATCCCAAGCAGAATTCCCCCCACCCCAGCCCCCGGGGCTCTATCTCAAAACCAGACATCATGACCGAGCTAAAATCAGGAGTCTGACACTTCAGTGACTGAGCCAACCAGGCACCCCTGTGCCCAAAACTTTTGATTTCAATGTTAATCAGTTATCTTGATTATAAAACATTTAAATACCACCTCCCCGTCCTTGTTACTATTATGTAAATCTGGTTTTGTTAGTTATAAACTAAGTGTGAAAATTATTTGATCATTAGCCTAATATTTTTTGTGGTCAAAATGCAATGTTGGCTTAAAACTTTTTCTCTGGATGATAAATGATAATTTTATCTTTAGATATTGTGGAAACTATGTCAAATCTAACAAGCCATTGCCTCAGTTAACTCTGGTTTTGTGGTTGCGATAGTTTAAAAATTGTTTCTTGGTTTAGCCATACTTTGGTTGCTACTATATTTGGAGACAACTTATTTTAGCCTTGACAGAAAAACTTGCTATTTTTATAGGAACTTTATTGGCTAGAAAGCATAATTTGTGTTATTTTCTACTCATGCTGCCATGGTATATAGAAAGAAAGAAAAAAGCCTGATGTTTGCATCACATATTTTTACCAAATGTGTCTCACATGCAAGAAAGTGAAATACAAACTTTTGTTGGGTTAAGCCACTGAGATTTTTGAGTTCATTTGATACCATAATACATCCTAGGCAATCCTGACAAATACAGATGTGAACACAAGTAATCATAATTTCTAAGCAAAAAGATTCTCACCATTATTCTGTAAATATTGTAACTTTTGTCTTATTACAGTATGTATAATTTATACTCTAGGCAAAAACACCCATCGATTTGCACGATTTCCCTACCAGGAGGAATTCTACCTTTTTTTCCTAAGAGAAGAGAAAAAAATCACTACTCAGTGGGTGTCAGAGAGAGTCTTCAAACCCATAAAAGCAGATGGGTCATCTATACCAACTCTCTGAACATACCTATGACTTTTTTTTCCTTACTCTTTACTTTCCAACTGCAGTTCCATAATCTGAAACTAAGTAACTATTTCCTTCAGGCTTTAGCTCTCTCTTATTCAAATGTTTCTTGGCAATGGAACCTTCTCTTCCAGTGGTATGTTAATTCACACAAACAAGACAGATATAAGCGGGACCAGACACTTAAGTATCAGGACGCAGCTCAGTTGAGAGCCAAGGCCTTCCGCACTCAAACCAGATTAGCTGTGTGAGGCCCCTATGGTGCAGATAGGAGGAAGGGGGACCCAAAAGTAAAAGCCTGAGTTGTTTCTCTCAAGCAGATTCACCTTCACCTTTCTATCATGACTTCAGAAGATTCACCTACAGTTCATATTGTTCTCCACTCACTTACATAAACTTCCCCAAGCATCTGCCTTTCCCATTGTCCTGTCTCCTCCTTTCACAACATTAAGAAAATCTGCACACTTTTTCTGCCTCTGCCACATTTCTGCTGCATTTTTTATCCCTGACCTCTTACTTCAAGGCTCTAGGCCATATCACTTTCACTAAAAATCTCCCACAAAAATCTTTGTTTCCCCAGGAGAACCATTACTGTTATCCCATTCAACCCCCATGCCAATGAATCCGCATTAGGCAAATGAAGAGGAATAAAAGTAACCATATATATATGGTTCTCTTTTCTTATACAACATTTTTCAAAAATTCTGTCTGTACCGAGACACCGAATATGGTGATGCAAACGTGCACTGCACAAATCCAGGAGCACCGCTGGCGGGTGCAATGCACAATTCTGTGGCCACCTGCCTTAGGCCTCTTCTGTGCTGAAGGGCATGACCTCTGCATGTTTTCTCAAGTGGTAGTCTGAGGAGTACCTCCACCTGGTGTCCTTGTGTGAAAAGTATGACACCGAGATCCCAAGTCAGGCCTACCAAATTAGAATTTACAGAGTGGGGACCTGGGATCTGCATGCATTTATGTATGTATGCATGTATGTATGATGTATGTATGTATTTGAGAGGGAGAGTGCAAATGCAAGAGCATGAGCAGGGGAGAGGGGCAGAGGGAAAGCGAGAAGCAGACTCCCCACAATGCAGGGCTCTAGGACCCTGGGATCATGACCTGAGCCAAAGGCAGATGTTTAACAGACCGTGCTACCCAGGCTCCCATGCTTTTTTTAAAAAAAAACACTTTCCTTTGTGGACTTTTAGCTGCCTATTGCTAAATAACACTCCTCACCCCCAAACACAGTGGCTCAAAGCAATCTATTATTTCTCATGATTCTATGTAGGTTGACTAGCCATTTCTCTTGGACTCACTCAGCAGCCTCATTCTGGTGGATGCACGGCTGGAATGGAAGGGCCAAAGGGGTCTCACTCACAAAGCTGTCAGTTAGAGCTGGCTGTCAGCAGGGTGCCTCAGTTCTCCTTTTTTGTGGCTTCTCATCCTCCACTGGGCTCCTGAAACCAAGCACAGCTTCCTTACGTGGCATTCTCAAGGCAATGTTCCAAGAGGACAAAGGTAGAAGCTGCAAGTTCTCCTGAGCCCAGGCTTTACTAACAGAACATCATTTCTCCCACTCTCTGTTGGTCAATAGCAAGCTATAAGGCCAGACCAGGTTCAAAGTATGGGAAATAGACCCTATTTCTTTCCTTTTTTTTTTCTTAAGATTTTATTTATTTATTTGACAGAGAGGAGAGAGATTACAAGTAGGCAGAGAGGCAGGCAGAGAGAGAGGCGGAAGCAGGCTCCCTGCTGAGCAAAGAGCCCAAGGCCGGGCTCGATCCCAGGACCCTGAGATCATGATCTGAGCCAAAGGCAGAGGCTTTAACCCATTGACCCACCCAGGCACCCCTAGCCTCTATTTCTTGATAGTGGCAAAGCATTTGTGGCTCCTGTAGAGTAGTACTAGATATATATTAGGTACTTAATACTTTTAGCTTTCATGTCTGCAGTTACAAAACTCCAAGAGTATGCGATTTGTGAACTTTTTTTTTCATGCCTGACATGGGGCTTGAACTCACAACCCTAAAATCAAGACTCGCATGCTCTACTGACTGAGCCCTTTGTGGGCTTTGCTTTTAAATGGGATTTTCTGGAAAACGGTACGGAGTTTCCTCAAAAAGTTAAAAATAGAGCTACCCTACAACCCAGCAATTGCTCTACTAGGTATTTACTCCAAAGATACAAATGTAGTGATCTGAAGGGGCACCTGTACCCTAATGTTTATAGCAGCAATGTCCACAATAGCCAAATTATGGAAAGAGCCCAGATGTCCATCGACAGATGAATGCATAAAGAAGATGTGATATATATATATAATGGAACATCACACAACCATCAAAACAAATGAAATCTTGCCATTTGCAATGATGTGGTTAAAACTAGAGGGTATTATGCTAAGCAAAACAAGTCAATCAGAGAAAGACAATTATCATATGATCTCACTCAAATGTGAAATTTAAGAAACAAAACAGTGGATCATAGAGGAAGAGAGGGAAAATAAAACAAGATGAAATTAGAGAGGGAGACAAACCATAAGAGACCCTTAACCATAGGAAACAAACAGGGTTGCTAGAGGGGAGGAGGGTGAGAGAATGGGGTAACAGGGTGATGGGCATTAAGGAGGGCACTTGATGTAATGAGCACTGGGTGTTATATGCATCTGATGAAACCCTGAGCTCTACCTCTGGAACTAATAATACACTCTATGTTAATTAATTGAATTTAAATAAAATAAAAAGATTTTAAAGGAAATGTAAATGAATGAATGAATGGACGTTTTAGCCTATATTTGCTAGAAACAAGTTGGTTTGTTTTCAGGTCCTGAAACCAGATTGCCAATATCATGACTCATTAAATGTAAGGGTTCAACCTCAGCAGAAAAGACGTAGCAGCTCAGAAAAAGAGTCGGTATGTACACTTTCATTTTCAACATATTCAAAATCAAGTATGGAATTACTTAAGGAAAGTCATTATTATACAAGATTGCAGAATTTTCACAACTATTTTATTCAGATTTTTCTGATAAAAATTTTCTAAATTAAAAAAAATTCAGAATTGGCTAATGTAAATTTACTTTCCTCTTTTATCACAGCTTTATGATTTAGTGCTTTTGATAACAGCAAGGGGTCTTATTTAAAAATGGTAAAATTATAGGACAGAGTGAAGGATTGAAGCCAACCTGACAAGTTAGGCACAAGAGTTTAAAATTAAATCATCCTAGGAGAAAGGACTGAGATACCACGTTGCCTGTAGTTACCAAGCCTGTTGTGAGTCGTTGACAAAGGGAGGGTGGACATCTAATCCAGACCATCATCTCTGTTCAAAAATGTACTACTTTGGGGCACCTAGGTGGCTCAGTTGGTTGAGCAACTGCCTTCGGCTCAGGTCATGATCCTTGAGTTCCAAGATCGAGTCCCACATCGGGCTCCCAGCTCCACGGGGAGTCTGCTTCTTCCTCTAACCTTCCCTCCTCTCATGCTCTCTCTCACTTTCTCTGTCTCTCAAATAAATAAATAAAATCTTAAAAAAAAAAAGTGCTACTTTATTTGCCAACTACATGCAGTATTGAGAAAACGGATCTAAAATATATTCTTGGAAAGCAGCTTCTGAGGGGCTTAAATGCAGTGATTCTTAAGGAAAATACCAGCTTCTGAGTGCAATAGTGGAACCAACCATGAAAATGTCTTTTAATCAACTAATAGAAAACATGTGATTACAAGCCCTTGCCTTTGCCTGCAGCCTCAAGTTGAAATGTTTTATATACTGTACTGTCTCTAACATTTGCTTTCGAATTTTTTTTCTTTTGGTTTAGACCAAAGGAAAAGTTTGCCAAGGTTTATGTCTTCCTGAGTCAGCAAGTAAATTTCCCATTACTCTCCCAGTTGGGTGAGTCACCAGCCCGGTTTAGGAAAGTCACAGAGGGCTGGCTGTCTGGGCGGGATGAGAAACATTACAGTCAATCAGTCTAGACAGCTTAGGGGGCAGCTACTTGGCCATTTATGGTATCATTTCCTGTTTTATTACTGGTTCAGCCCGGAGAGCATAGGGACACTCCTGGGAATATAGACAGGGTTACCAACCTTCATAAATAGCAATACAGGATGCCTGTTAAATTTGGATTTTGGACAATGAATGCTATTTTTAGTACACATATGTTCCATGCAATATTTCTGACCCACTTTTACTTAAACAACAAACACCAAAAACATCACTTATTTGAAATTCACATTTAACTAGGCATCCTATATTCTATCTGGCAACCCTGAATATATGAATCTCACTTCATACCATCCACCGTTTATTACTTTGCAGAATGTCATAGAAGTGAAAGTCTGTTTCCTAAGTTTTAGAGGACAAAAGTTGAGCTATTCTTCCTTTCATGTAGTGACTGCCTAACATCAAGAAAGAAAAAGTCATCAAAGACAAGAATTCTGTAGAGCAGTGATTCTCAGACTTGAATGTGCATGTAAGACACATTGGGATCTGGCAAAATTGAAATTCTAATTCAGCATCCGGAGGTGGGGCCTGAGATTCTGCTTTCTTAACAAGGTCCCCAGCTGATAGCAACGAGGCTGGTCTGTGGACCACCCTTTTCAGTAGAAAAGGTTTTCGGTGTTTCTCAAACTTGGCTGCAAATTTGAATCACCCAGGGAGCTTTGAAAACTCTTGGTGCCCAAACTGCATCCCATCCAAGTTAAATCCAAATTGCTAGAGGTGGGAGCCAGGTGTCAGTATTTTTAAAGACTCCTCAGTTGCTTCCAGCACACGGTTAATGTTGAGAACCACTGTCTTTGATGAATCCAGTCTGCGCAGGTTAATGTTTGCTATCACTTGCCTGGGAAGCAAAGCCTTTAAAAAAAAAAAAAAAAAAATGGCCTGGTTATTACACATTAACTGTAATCTTGAGAAACTGAAATGTGAAGAATGGCTACCACGGTCTTCTCAATGCGTCCACTTTCAGTTATGCTTTCTAAGCAACTGAGGAAAGCAACAGATTTTATTATTTTAACTGTCAGATCGCTAAATATTTTCCGAATTTGGAGATTTTACGTCTATAACACACATTTTTCTGTGAGTCTAAAATAACGTATTACTCTTAATGTTTCTAATAAAAGCCAAACAGCCACCACCTCAGAGTCAGTCTGGCTTGGAAAACACTGGAATTTATCATCTGTTACTCTTTGTGAGGCTTGGCTAGAGTCAAGGAATGTAACTTAAGGTAAGAAATCAAATCTTGTTTTTTATATAAAGACATGTCAGTGAAAATGAAAGTATGCCTTCCAAGCTGTTGATAAAAATATAGCATGTATATAAGATAAATTTACATAAACTAGGTCCTAACATAGTTAGTTGTGGGAAATTTCTACAAGCCTTCTTAGCCAAATACCTTCTTCTTTCACCTTCTAGTTCTGTCATGTTAGTGTCATCTGTTTTTATCCTATCTTTCCTTAAATCACAATCTTTTCTGTAGTATTGCTTAGCTTGAAGAATGCTTTTGGCATTTCCTGTAATTTACACTGGAGTGTTATCTCACAGGTTTTTGCTTTTTGGTTTTTGCTTTTTAAAATTTTATCCCGTTTTTTGTTTTGTTTTGTTATTGCCCATGTCATTCCTCATGCATTTTTTTTCTTATGTTCATGCCTAACCTACACTCTCCATCACTTCTTTGCTCAATTTCCTACCTTGCGTCCAAACATTCTAGAGTCTGTGACTAGACTTTTCACTTTACCAGCCTCCCTCACCAGCCTCAGAAGTTACCTCAGAAATAACCTTAAGAATCTCACACATGTCCCTGACCCTGGGTGGCCCAAGCAGCCAGTTGGAAGCCTGCCAACTTGAACAGTTGTCTCAGAAGAGGCACAACAAGACCATTAGGGGGTGGATGGCAAATTGTTCTGCCAACATTTAACTGTGGGTTATCTCCTTAGTGTCCCCTTTCAGAGAACCTAGGAGAGCAGCTCTTAGGCAACAGAAGTCTCCCATGAGGAGGAAGTTAATCTGATCTGTCCAGCATAGAAAGTAGCCACCTAAAAATATTTTTGTTCTGAATAATGGTAGTTTACTCTTCCTGTCATGAGAGGATTGTGCACATTTTCTTAAAACTTAGCCAGTAGTATAGCAGTGTACAATATTAAAAAAACAGTAACTGAGCTAATATTCATAAATCACTATGTGTTTTTATATGTATTAGACCTCTTTTTTTTTTTTTTTTTTGAGAGGTGGGCAGGAAGGGCAGAGGGAAAAAGAATCTTAAGTAGGCTCCATGCCCAGTGAAGGGGCCACTCCATTTCACAACCCTGAGATCATGACCTGAACTGAAATCAAGAGTCAGATACTTAATTATCTGAGCCACCCATCAGGCCTTTAAATCTCTGTAACAACCCCAACTATGATTTTAAAGATGAGGAAATTGAGGGGTGCCTGGCTGGCTCTTGATCTCAGGGTTGTGAGTTCAAGCCCCATGTTGGGCATGGAGACTACTTTAAATAAATAAATAGGTATGGAACCACAAAAGACCTCAAATAGCCAAAGCAATCTTGAAAAAGAAAAGCATAGCTGAAGGCATCATAGTTCTGGACTTCAAGTTATATTACAAAGCTGTAGTCATCAAAACAGTACAGCACTGGCACAAAAACAAACACATAGATCAATGGAATAGAATAGAAAACCCCAGGAATTAACATACCACTATACGGGCAATTAATCTTTGACAAAGCAGGAAAGAATATCCAGTGGGAAAAATACAGTCTCTTCAACAAATGGTGTTGGGAAAACTGGACAACAACATGCAAAAGAATGAAACTGGATCACTTCCTTACACCACACACAAAAATAAATTCAAAACGGATGAGAGACCTAACTGTGAGACAGGAAACCATCAAAATCCAGAGGAGAACATAGGCAGTAACCTCTTTGACACAGTTATAGCAACTTCTTTCTAGATATGTCTCCTGAGGCAAGGGAAACAAAAAGCAAAAATAAATTATTGGGACTTCACCAAAATAAAAAGCTTCTGCACAGTGAAGGAAATAATCAACAAAACTAAAAGGCAGCCTATGGGATGGGAGATGATATTTGACAGATAATGACACATCTGATAAAGGGTTGGTATCCACAAAGACATGCAGAACTGGTAAAATGAATACCCAAAGAACAAATAATCCAGTTAAAAAATTGACAGAAGACATGAATAGATATTTTTCCAAAGAATACATACAGATGGCAATAGACACATGAAAAGTTGCTCAACATCATTCATCATCAGGGAAATACAAATCAAAACTACAATGAGATATCACCTCGCACCTGTCAGAATGGCTAAAATGAATGATGTAGGAAACAACAAGTGTTGGCAAGGATGCAGAGAAGGGGAACCTTCTTACACTGTTGGCGGGAATGCAAACAGTGCAGCCACTCTGGAAAACTGTATGGAGGTTCCCCAAAAAGTTAAAAAAAGAACGACCCTATGGTCCAGCAATTGCACTACTGGGTGTTTTCCCAAAGGATACAAACACACTGATTTGCAAGAATGCATGCACTCCGATGTTTATGGCAACACTGTCACCAGTAGCCAAATTATGGAAAGAGCCCAAATGTCCAGCAACTGATGAATGGATAAAAAAGTGTGTGTATGTATATATATACATACACACAATTTGATATGACTCAACCATAAAAAAGAATGAAATCTTACCATTTGCAATGATGTGAGTAGAGCTAGAGAGTGTTATGCTAAGCAAAATAAGTGAGTCAGAGAAAGACAAAACCCATATGATTTCACAGAAAAACCATACGATTTCTTTTTTTTTTTGAAAAACCATATGATTTCACAGAAAGATAAAAACCATATGATTTCATCACATATGAAACTTAGAGAATGATGACTTGCCCACAGTCACAGAGATAATTGGTGGTAAAGCCAGGATGTGACTCCAAAAAAAAAATCAAGTTAGAGGGGAAACCCTGAATAGCTTAGCTACCATGCATTTGAATATATCCAGGACCTCTGCTATGCTGTTCTACCTCTTACAGTTCTTGCAGGGAATCACAGGGTCCTAAAGGACTTTAATTTTAAGTATTAATGATAATGCAATAACTGTAGTAGTTTTCTCTAAACTCAACCAGTGTTAAAGAGGTAAATGCTATGAAATGTGTAAGCCTGATGATTCACAGACATGTACCCTGAAGAAAATAATACATTATATGTTAATAATTTTAAAAAAAGGTTATTAGAAGTGTTATGTAAGTGAATCACAGAAATAATTTATTTCCTTTTCAATTTTCCTTCAGTTTTTCTGATTATAACAAAAATCAAGTCTCAGATTGGTGCTAATTTATATTAACATCCCCACTCACATTTGCTAATCTTCCTTTTTTTAAAGATTTATTTATCTGAGAGAGAGAGAGAGCACAAGCAGAAAGAGAGGGCAAGCAAGAAGCAGACTCTCAGCTGAGTGCAGAGCCCTATGCAGGGACAGGATCCCAGGACACCAAGATCAGGATCTGAGCCAAAGTCAGATGCTTACGCACTGAGCCACCCAGGTGCCTCTCTAATCTTCCTTTTTTACAAAGAAGGGCGGGCCTTGGAGTAGGGATATTTAGTAGACAACAGTACATACTGAAAGTTTAGAAACACTATTTTATATTCGTTCTAAAGTTACTTTCTCTTTATGACAAATAATTCTGTTTTTCTTTGGTTTTGTTTTCCATTTAGGGCAGGAATGTATATGCTCTTATAATAAAACTTAAATACCTTTTTTTAATGTACACAATAGATTGGATATGCAGACATGTTAAAAATCACACCATTGGTACTTCAGCTGCTAAAGTCTGGAATACTTTAAACAAAATAATAAAAAAAAACAAAAACAAAACCAAATAGATTCTGCAGTCTCATTTCAGCTAGCCGCATGAAAATGTTTGTTAATTCCTAGCCCTAATGAAGACAGAATGTTAACTGCTTTTGAATTCCCTAGTGTCTAGACTTCAGGATTTTAAACTATGGAAAAGTTCATTATTCCTCCCTCATTCTGTGCTTTATTGTATTGTAGAAAGAGCTTTGGACTCACATTCAGAGACTACAGGTTGGGTCCAAGCTCTGCCACTAAACTTAGGCAGGTCCTAATACCTCCTTGAATTCAGTTTCTCCATCGAGAAATAAAGGCCCAAATTAAATTATTTCTTTTAGCCTTTTTTTTTTTAATTTCAAGTTTTTATTTAAATTCCAATTAGTTAACACATGGTAAAATTGTCTTCTAGCTTTTTAATCTGCGATGCCTCAGTCAATGTACTTTCAGTGATGTGCGCAAGCATTTGCCTTCATTGTGTGAAAATTAACAAAGGGAAACCTCACTAAAGTATGAGGAGAAGGGGGAACTATTCCACCCAACTGTCAATTACAGGAAGAATTGTCAGTTACAGACTCCAAGGGAAGAGTCATCAACAGGGAAGAATCACCAATTACAGGCAAACAGGCAGAAATGTACACTGAATCTTCTACAAGAAATCTACTACTTCAGCAACTCAGCTAATGAGAAGCCGCCAACAGACTTTCATTCAAAACAACCCCTCCCAACTTCTTCCCTCTTCTCCCTGACAGTCCTCTCCTTTGTTTGTTGGACATGCTTAAGGTTTTGCCATAGCTTTTATGTCCCAAATTGCAATTCTATGCTATTCCCAAATAAGACCATTTTTGCTGGTAAAATAACCATTTTCTTTTGAAGGCCAACCCTTCCAAAGCGCTTATCCAAGTGGATCTTTGTTTACGTTTTTTTTAATAAACAACGTTAAGGCTTAATTTTGTCAAGCCTCCGTTTTTATCTAAAAATTACTAAATTTAAGGGGTCCTTTGGAGGTGTGGGTAGGCTGCTCTTACAGGTCAGCTGCTGTTATAACCCGATATTATTCTGGGAGGAAGTGAGGCTTTCACTTCCTTTACACCGCTCAAAGAAACTCGCCTAAATTCCAAGAATGCCAGCGGCATTTACCAGACACTGCACTTTCCCCTGTGTTTGTTTATTTTTACGTTGGGCACAGAGTACAATTAATTGCCACCGGTCACTGGAACAGAATGTAATTATCGCCTGAAAGGATGACCAAACTGCCTTCTCTTTTTGAATGAATAACTGCAGAGAGACACTTTTCCAGAGCTGTTTACTGCGTGATCAGCTTAGCGAGTCGCTGAGCATGTTCTGGACTGGATGGCCCGATTTTAGTCAGTGCCCTTAAATCTGCCGGGTTCTGGTTGCCTGACAAAAACTAAAATCAATTTACATCCCGAAAATACAAAAGGGCAGAAAACACAAGACCAGTCCTTGTTAGCTAATGAGATCATAAACCCCTAGTCATAAAAGATCAGATTTCACTAAACACCTTTTTGAAAGTTGTAGCTTAGCTGGAGGAGAAGAGACACACTCTGCCCTATGATCAGGCATTAGTTAGAAAGAGGGATATATTGCGTTTATTTCATTACGCTTTGCCACCTGGCATCAACCACATAATGCTCCCATTCTATTCTTCTTTGTGTTCACTAACATTTGGAGCACTTTATGTATGAGATGGCTTTCATGAGACATCATGAGAAGTGTGGAAAGAACAGAATGAGCCTTAACGACATTGAGATCCTGGGAACACAGAGATAAATACCTGCAAAATAATGTTAATCTGACAATTAGCAGATAATAATGAAGAAAAGAAAAGAATGACTTTTTCATTAACAATAACCTTTATAGGTCCTTGTGCAGGAAACGATATTACTTGAAAACAATGAAGGATTGTTAAATGTCCCATACAACAAGCCTTGTAAGAAAAGTCTGATATAAGGACTCTAGCTCCGTGACCTGGAGACCACACAGGGTAACAGTGTTTCCGGTGATTGCCAGGCTTTAGAGCAATCAACCTGACCGAACCCTCTATTGCGGTTGTTGTTCCGTTTGGAGTAAACATCTGTAAATTGCCTGTTTGTCAGGATTAGTGGAAGAGCGAGGGAGGAAAAGGGAGCTAACTGGAGCAGAATCTGTATTTTTCAAAACAGTAAATAGCCTCCAGCTTGGTTGTGGATCACTTCCACCCAGCAGTCTCACCCTGCCTCCTCCCCCACTCATAACCACATATGACAAATGACAAGCAGTTCAGAAACTTAAAATGAATGGGTTGTGTCATTCATGGTTAAAGCCACTGATGGGTCGCGTCACTTAGTGATCTATAAAAATCTTCCCGGGGACCTTGCTAATTTCAAGACCTTTTTTGCCATAACTTGCTAAATCCCTGGGCAAGGATTTAGTTTTGTTTTACCTCAAGCTCCTGCATGTGATTTTTAGTAATAAGCTTACTCTAAAGAGGTTTTGCCATCAGAGTGAGGTTTTCCTATGGAATTCAGTAGCTTAGATTTTGGCCTGTAGGAAGCTAGTGTGGCCTGATGTTTAGAGCACGGTGCGGGACACACAAAGCTGGGTTTTGAAGACCAATTCTGTCACTCTCTGGCTGAGTGACCGCAGGCAAGTTACTTACCTCTCTATGATTATTTTCCCTTTCCAGTTGCTCTATCTGGTCATTTTTCAAATCCACCTATCCTTTTCTCCTTGTTAATTTTTTCTTTATGTTTCTCCTCCTTCATTTTTTTTTACTGTTTTCAAGAAACTTATTTCACGACCGATTTCTTATTATTCTCTTTTCTCAGGTTCACAGAGATGCTAATCTTCTCAATTATAGTATCTGCTGACTTGCACTCAAGACAAATTATTCTTTTTTTTAATATTTTTATAATTTTTTAAAGATTTTATTCATTTATCCGACAGAGAGAGAGAGAGAGATCACAAGTAGGCAGAGAGGCAGGCAGAGAGAGAGGGGGAAGCAGGCTCCCCGCTGAGCAGAGAGCCTGATTCCGGGCTCTATCCCAGGACCCCGAGACCACGACCTGAGCCAAAGGCAGAGGCTCTTAACCCACCAAGCCACCCAGGTGCCCCGACAAATTATTTTCTGATGTTTCCTAGAATTGATCAGGGATGGCTTTTGCTAGGGAAACTTCCTGTGGCTTTATTTCTGGAAGCGCTTCTCATAATGCTGTTTCATTTGTTTCTACCAGACATCATTGACTATCACTGGTCCAGAACCAAATTGTTTAGGCAGAGATAAGTTTCCTTTTGGGGGTTCCTGGAATGACTTTTTCTCATTCTCCTTTCACCAAGGATGGAGATCTTGGTGGGTTTTGGTGCATACAGAAATCTCTGTTTCAAACCTCTACCTTGTCTCTTGTCTCTTGTTGAATGGTGAGTTTCAAATCTCTAGCCTGTAAGACCTATTTCAAACTTAGAACTCCCATGCAGACATAGTGTCAGCTCACTTTACCACACCAAGTTTTAGTTCCCTCTTAATGCCTGGTGGTTTCCCATTCTTTTTTGCAAAGTTACCTAAGTCTTTAAAAAATTATTTATTTTTTTTTTTTTTTGTCTGATGGTGTTGGTAAGAAGGGCTCTTATTATTTAGTGCTCCATAAGACTAGACCTGTGTTCTTACCTCTTGAAACCTGGATATCTACATATTGAGAAATAGGAATAATGATGGCACATATCCTGCGTGGTTTTGGTAAAAATTAAATGAGTTAAGGATTAAAGTGCCAGGTACATAGGTAACCACATAATAAATGCAAGCCTTTAGTGGCTGAATGCTGTTGCTTCTATCCTCAGGATTCACCTGGAACTGATCACTGGCATGACTATTGATCCTTGATGAGATCAACGATTTGATAGGTCTACTGCAATTCACTGAATTAACTTGGTGGTTCTCTCTCCGCTAGATGCAACAGCATCTTTGGTTGTCATGGTTGGCTCCGAGCAAACTAGAGAGACCCGAGGGGTTGGGATCTACCAGTATACCTCTCCTCGTAAAGGTGGTGGGTTGAGAGTAAGAAAACTAACACTAAGGGAGGGAGGGGAATTAGCAAAAGGCCAGTAAGATTAGCTAGGCAAAATTTAGGCATCAAGCGAAAGTCTGAAATCCAGAATGTCAGAGTGGAGGGTTTGAAATTGCACACGGGTAGTGTATCAGGAAGGGAAACACTGTATTGCCATTGGAAGAGAAGGTTACCCAGGCCCTCCTCTTAGGAAGTACAGAGGGTACCTTTAAGGGCATAGAGTTTATTTAGACCCAGTTTAACATTCTTCATAAAATAGCTTGATATGAGGAAACCAGAACCTGAGAAGTATGAGTCTTGGTAGAAAATGACATGTATAATAATCACACTTAGTTGTGGAATACTTTCTACGTATGGCTTAGAATAGCAATTAAATGAAATAAAGGTTGTTAACATCTGAAGACCAGGCCCCATGTGGTTAAATCATGGCTCACCTAGGCAATGGAATATAATGATGACATTAACAATGTAATCACAAAGAGTTTTAACAACTTAAAAATGCTCTTGGTCGATGCTGCTTTCCCTCTCCCACAATAGCTCAAGTTCTTCTTTTTCCCTCTCCCACAATAGCTCAAGTTCTTCCTTTCCAACTGGAGCCCAGATGAATGGCTTGGAAAAAGAAGGGTAGAGAGAAAAGGCCATTCTGCCATCAGGGAGGTAGTGAATGGAGAATTCACCATCAATATCCACAAGCACATCCACAAAGTGGGTTTCAAGAGGTGTGCCCCATGGGCACCCAAAGAGATCCAGAAATTTCTCATGAACGGGATGGGGAACTCCATAGGTACATTTGACACTAAGGCTCAATAAAGCTATCTGGGCTAAAGGAATAAAGAATGTTCCATGCCACATCCAAATGCAGTTTTCCAGAAATGCAATGAGGACGATGATGCACGGAGAAAGCCACATAGCTGATTACTTATGTACCTGTCACCATTGTCAAAATCTACTGACAGTTGACGCAGATGAGAGCTAACAGCTGATTGTCAGTTAAAGTTCTAAAACTGCATAAAAGAAGCTTTGTATGTCAAGTGGATAAAGGAGATTCTTTACGGAATTTTAAATTTTATCCATTAGAAATTGTGCTCAGTTGCTAGTACTAAAGAACTAAAATGCCAGTCCTTAAACAAGAGAGAACTTTGCATTTCTCTCACACAAAATAAATCCACGGCAAAGCAGTTCTGTAGTCATCAGGCTCCCCATCTCTTTCCACAATCTTCCAAGTTGGCTCAAATAGTTGCCCATGTTCTAGCCCTTGTGTCCATGCTACAGGCAGAAAGCAGAAGAAAAGAAGAGCAAAAAAAAGTTCAGGCCATTGGCATGTCCTCTTTTGAAGGAGTGGTCCCAGAAGTCTTACTATTTTAGTTAGAATTAAATTGGGCAGAAAGTAACAGAAGCTCAGAACAATGGTGGCTTAAGTATAATCAAATTTTATTTCCTTGAGGAGTTTGGCAGCCTAGGGTCGATATGGCAACTCTGTTCATAAACACCCTCAAGAATTCAGGTTCCTTCTGTCTTGTTGGATATCTCTGGCTGACTTCCATTCCAGGACCACCTCATGGATCAAAATAACTGCTTCAGCTCCAGCCACTATGTGATATTGTGACATGTAGTAAGAAATATATATTTGGGGGGCACCTGGGTGGCTCAGTTGGTTAAAGCCTCTGCCTTCGGCTCAGGTAATGATCTTAGGGTCCTGGGATCAAGTCCCGAATCAGGATCTCTGCTCCGCGGGGAGCCTGCTTCCCCCTCTCTCTGCCTGCCTCTCTGCCTACTTGTGATCTCTCTCTGTCAAATAAATAAATAAAATCTTAAAAAAAAAAAAGAAATATATATTTGGTCTTCACAGTCTCTAGGACAGAGCTTCTAAAACCCTTGGAAATTCCTAAATGATCAGGTGATCAATATAGGTGTCCTTTGTTATTTGTAACAAACGTCTTTCAACCACATCAGAATTTACCTAATGAGATACTTTTTGAAAACTCATAAAGATGGGGATGCTTATTGTCAGAGGAACCAACCATAATTAGGTGCTGGGAGAGTAGCTGCCGGGGAAAAAACATGGAAGGTCTACACCTCTTCCCCCATACCCTGCCCTATGCATCTTTTCCATTTGGCTATTCCTGAGTTACATCTTTTTATAATAAACTGCTAATCTAGTACAGACACTATTTTGCTGAGTTTTAAGAACCACTCTAGCGAATTAATCGAGCCCAAGGAGTATGTTTTGTGAACCTCTGATTTATAGGAATCTGTCAGAGGCACAGGTGACAACCTGAGCTTTCACTTGCCATCTACAGTGGTGGGTTGGGGGCAGTCTTGGGACTGAGCCCTTAACCTGTGGGTTCTGGCACTATCTCCAGGTAGATAGTCTCAGAGTTGAGATAAATTGTACGACCCCCAGCTGCTATCGCTGAATTGCTTGGTTTGTGGAGACCCCACACTTCTGGTCAGAAGTGTCTTGAAGTGGAGTGTTCTGAGTGGAGGTAGAGTACAGAGAGCAGAGAGACACAGAAAGAGTGACAGAACATACCGTCCTGTATCTGTAATTTAGCCGGAGGAAAAGGGAGAGAGATATGGAAGAATAAGAGGTAAACAGCTCAGACCACATACCTTTCCAGGAAGTTTTCTGGAAGCTCCCGTACAGTCCTTCTGCTTATCTCTCATTTGTTAGAGCTTAGTCATACAGCCACACCTAGCTTCAATGGAGCTGGAGAAATAGTATTTTTAGCCAAGTGCATGAATAAATCAAATAAAATCAAGATTCTATTACTATGGAAGAAGGGACCATAGATATCAGCTAGGTAGTTGGCTGTCTTTGTCACATTTATACAGTATAATCACAACTGTACGATTTTAAAACAGAAAAGGCCTGGGGGATGAGACACAGACGTAAAGACATCTACATGTTGATTAGAACCTAGGATGGGAGAATGACCCAGAGCTTGGGAAAAGGGCAGGGAAGGGCAGGCCGGTTTAGGCAGTATGTTGGGTGGGTTGTGGGTGTGCGTGAAAGTGTTGAGAGGTTAAGAGTAAGAAAGGAAGGATGAAGGCCGAGTAAATGGAGGTGGAGCAAAACAAACGCTGAGACTGGGGGTCTGAACAAATGTGCTCCAAATATGTATCTTTTTTTTCTTTCTCTTTTGCTTAGCCTCCCTCACTGGCTACTTCTCCCATTGTAGACCCTCACAGATGTGACTATCATCTCTTTATTGAAACATTTATCTCAACACTGACTTAAAACTTATTTGTGTAACGTATAGATTGATGGCATAAGCTTCATTAAAGCAGGCACGCTGAACTTTTTTGCCAGTGATTATATCCCCATGCCTTACGTAGTGCTTGGTACATAATAAAAAAGCCAAAAAAAAAAATGCTGAATTAATGAAATGAATATGTAGAAGACACAGTGATAGGAAAAGAAGGCTGATAGAACGCATAACAACAAGGTCTGGAGCAGTGCCTTTCAAAGATAAAAGATACATGAAGTTTCAAGGGATCGCATCTTCCCAGAATAGTCTTTGCTATAAGCAATTACAAATTGGAAGATGCCAGTTTCCTTGTTATTATACATTATTCTGTTCTTTTCCACCAAAAGACAGATCTTACATATATTCTTTTACTTCATCTCTACTTGAATCATCTAGTCTCTGCCAGACCCTGAGCTCATTCTCTCCTACCCAGCCCCAGTTCTGTGACATACATAAATTGACATTACCTGACTGGAGTCCAAAACAGCACTTCTAAGACTCACAGGAGGATGCGATATTCCTTCCCATCTTACATTACTGCTACTTACTGGCTATATGATCTTGGGAAATTTATTTAACTGATCTATGTCTCTGTTTCCTAAACTGTAAAGTGGGAATAATAAACCCACACTTCAGATTGCTGAAAGGATTATATGAGGTATTCCATGTAGAGCTCTGAGCAATAACTGTCTCCTCACTTTTATTCAAATAGCATATGTTAACAATTACTACTTGGTCATGAAACGGAATGGCAGGAGATGCTGCTCACACTTTCCACGGGTACGTGAGACCCTTCTCAACACTGGCTGCACAAGAGAACTCCTGGGAGGAAGGACTCTAGTGGAGGGGACAGTGAGAAGGGAGGAGAGGAGGGAGGCAGGGTTTTCCAAAGTGCCACAGCCAGTAAGTGGCAGTACCATGAGGTGGTAAGGAGGGAGAGGGTGATGGATTCCCACCCATACTGGCTCGTGGGGAACTTCCAGGGTTAAGTGGAAGATAGAGAAAATCTGACTTAAAATTCCCTCACAGAGGGAGCAACAACCCTGGCTGTAACCACGTGAGTCATGGGTTCTGGAGAAAAAGCAACACTGACTCAATGGACTGAAGAGAAAGGGAGTTTCCTTAAGGACTAGCTCCTGAATCAGCCATTGTTTGGCTAAGATAAAATATACTGCACTTGCAAGTTGTGGTAGACAAAAACAAAACATATAAAACTCTCAAACACAAACTAGTTGAAGAAAGGAATTCACTGGTGCACATAACTGAAAAATCCAGGGGTAAGAAATTCTTTTTTTTGTTGTTGTTAAGATTTTATTTATTTGAGAGAGAGAGGGAGAGAACACTAGCTGGGGGGAGGAGCAAAGAGAGAGGGAGAAGCAGACTCCCTGCTGAGCAGGGAGCCCCCACATGGGGCTCCATACCAAGACCCCGAGATCACGGCCTGATCCAAAGGCAGACACTTAACCGACCAAGCCACCAAAGTGGCCCAGAACCTCTTGATTTCTCTCTTTAATATGCATATGAAGATCCATGTGTGACATACTCATGCTTCATTCTAAGGCTCCTAGTAGTGACAAGAGAGTTGCAGTAGCCCCAGCCTCACAACATTTCTGGTTAGAGTCCAGTATGAAAGAAGACTGCCAACTTGACAGCTCCAACAAAGCTGGGAGTTTCAGCATGACTGACATACTTGTGAATTAGTAATGGGCACCATATAAAATAATGCTCCGGCCTAGTCTGGGTCACATGACATACTCCAGAGCTGAAAGTGGAATTAACTGCATGTTAATCACATAGACTGAGAGAGGGAAGGGGGTCAATCTCCAAACATAATTCGTGGGCGGTCACCAGAAGTAGGGTAAATAGATGTTTGCTGGGCAGCCAGAAAAAATGTTTCCCACACTATCCATTGCCATGTGTCATAGGCACTGGTAAAATGCTACTGTATTGTATACAGTGGGAATCCTGAGAAAACACCCCTGCTTTGGCAATAGGAATGAAATTCCCTTAAGAGTTAAAGGGTACCAGTAATTGTTTCATACTCCAGCTTAGAGAAACTTAGCAGGGCTGTCCTACTCACTGGCATGTAATTCAGGCTGTTTTCATGGTGAAGCCATTGTTCTCACTGAGAACTTTGTCTCTCTCTTACGCTACAAGCTGCTGGGGTCTACCCAGTGCTGCCTACGTAACGTCAGTATCTATACATGATTTTGGTCAATGATTCATTGACTTAAGGGTTCTGTTTCCAGTCAGATCTGACAGTCAGAAGCATCTGAGCTTCCGTTGGCTTCAAAACAGGAATTATAATTATTTTTGGCAAGTGTGAAATCATCGTAACTCATGTTCTTTGGAAACATATTTTGAACAACATCCTGCTGACTGGAAAGATGTATACAATCCCTCCACAGAGCAATTGCTCATTCAACAGTTACCTTTTAAATAAAGAAAATTTTAAGTAATTAATTTAGATCACTTACCAATTGGTTTTTAGCAATTAGGTCCATGCTACCTTTCTTTTGAATATGGACAATTTTTCTAGAGCAGGAAAAGGAACTTTTTTCCCTTTGAATTGTAACTAAGGTGTCAGTCAATTTAAAAGTTGAGAAGCATCTACTTAAATTTGAGGCATCTGAACCTAAGCTCTGATCTCGGCAATGGGGTGTCGGGCGGCAGGGTCGGGGGGGGGGTGGTGGTTGAGAGATAAAAAGATAGAAGAAAGGGACAGATAATGATCAAAACTGATCAATTATCTGGGGAACACAGAGTTCAGGGTGTTATAAAAAAATGCTAAGAAACAAAATCAAAGTCTGACCAAAATATGAATCTAAGAGAAATAAGCAGAGAGGTTGAATCCAAGCAGGAGGCAATAGGAAGATTACTACTACTACTACTACTACTAATATCATGCACAATATATTACTAATAATGTCTGTATGATTCTATATACTTATGAGGTAAGAACTATCTAAGTGTTTCACACAGGAATGCATATTCTCTATTCTAGACTATAGCTTTAATGAGGGTAGAGAATGTGTTTATTTTTTTGTAGGTCCCCTTGCTCAATAAATATTGTTGAATAAAATGAGGCTGGATTTGCCAAAACAAAACAAGTGGGATAAGGTATGGAGGATCATGATACAGGGACAGTCACTGAGCAGCTAACTGAAATTGCTGACCCTTCCTACAGGGTATCCCAGGCTTGGTTGTGGGTAAGGAGGGACTGTTCAAGTGTGTTAGAGCATATCAGACTCTACCCAGATTTTGTCCATGGTCCAAAGATAATTTAAACCTTGATTTTCATTAAATCAGCCATCAAAAGGCAACTACCTGAATGACATTATCGAATCAGTCCATGTGTGTTGTTTTCTTTACCTTATCTTGCTTCCCCTCGCTAACCTCCCCTAACCTACTCATGCATCCCAGGTTATTCTGGGAATTCTAAAGTGGGTGCACTCCACCTCTGCTTGCCATAACGCTGGGCAGAGTTTGTTACTGGTATTGGGCTTGTGTGGGGGTGTTTTTTCTGGAGCTTCAAACTGGTAGCAGCAATGGAGGCAACTGTCCTCAATAACTGAGTGTTGTATAAAGCGCCTTCTTTTCATAATGCATTGCTCTTGATTCGTGCTAACTCAGCATGTCCCAAGAGACAACCAGTTTAGTCTGCCAGGCCTGAATTTAATCAGCAAGGAATTTTTCATTCCCATATGAATGCCTTCATGTCACACAGCCTCTATCATGTTTTATTAGCTTAGCGAAATGTCTTAGTAGTAAACTGAACTTTTTAAAGAAAAATACAATGCATTCCTGGGTTAGGGGAATAGGAGTGAGGGCAAAGAGGCATCTCTAGACAAGAGACTAATACTTAAAAACATATTTTATAATGGAAATCAAGTTAATGAAAAATAAAACAACTGAAGCATGTTCTTCGCCGCTTTTGGAAAGCCATCTAGATTCTGGAAAGTAATCTGGGATTTCATTATTGATGCAATCATATAATGGTTTGATCACACAGTAACAGATAGTTTTCATTTGCAAGCTACCAAATCAATAATAACCTATTTGTGACCAAGAGAAACCTTGAGTTGTTGAAATTGCTAGGAATGGGGAAGTGGAGTATGAGTTGAGAAGGTTTCAAAAGCAAAGCAGTATGAAAAGGGCCATTAATATTTTTCAGCTTATGAATAGTAGGGTTCTAGAGGGAGGCTGTGTGTGAATTCTAGCTCTACTACATACTAGCTGTGTGAGTTTGGATGATTTTTAAAATTCTCTGTATCCCAGTTTCTTTATAAAGTGGAGATAATATTAGTTCATGTTTTATAGAGTTATTGGGATGATAACTGAATTAATACAATGAAAAATCTTAGAACAATGCTCTAACCCACTGTAAAATTCAGTGCATATTGCCATGAGTATTATCATTATTATTACATTCACGTACATCTCTGAACTCTTCTATGTAAATCGTTTCTCTTCTATTCCTCATTTCATGAATCTGATTGGGTGTTAGTCAAAGATAGACTTTCCTTTCAGATTTCATCATCTTCATCAAGGCCAATCCTCATGTTACCAAGTGGAGAGAATTCAACAGGTCTCAAATATCTCAGATCCCTGCTTTGTCATTCATTTCTTTCCTGGGAGGGTTTGGGAGAAGGACATAGGCTGTGTGGTCCATGCACCCGTCATATGCCGAACTGGTACATTCTGGTCTGGCTCTCCACCAGTCAGTCTTGGTCTTGGGGAAGATTTGAACTTACATAGCTCTTCCATGAGAGGGTAGATAAGCCTACTATTTTAGACGTATAATATCAAGTCATTTGGTCATATTTTCTAATCTAGTTTTTATCAATAACGAAGCTGATATTTCTCCATCAGTATGATGGTTTTGACTCAGTTGGTTTTTGACTCAGGGAGAGAATGAAACATTATTTATTGGATCCCCAAATTCTCAAAATCTATTGTGTGTAAGGTTCTAGGAGGTTACTATAGGTGATGCATTGATGATTAAGATACCTTCTCTTCCTTAGGGAGCTTGAAATCTAATAAAAGGAATGACAACCTTTTGTAAATAACTATAACACAAGATTAATACTTAAAATAGTAAAAGCAAATTTTACGGGCAATTCAAAGGAGGGAGAAATAATTTCCATCTGGAGACATCAAAAAAAAAAAAAAGGAAGAGATAGTATTTAATGTGATTATTACTTTGGCACATTGCACTGGGGAAGAGGAGAGAATTTTAAGCTAACAGCAATGACATGAAGGCAGACAACCATAAGTGTGTGTATCAGGAGAGGGAGGGTGGTGAGGAGATATCTGTGGAGAAACAACACATAGTTCATTCTGGCTAAAATTTAGAGTGTAAGTAAGGAAGTAGGGAAAGAGGCTGGGCGTGCGTAGGCCCTATAGTAGAAACTGATGGAAAATTTTTCAATGGGACACTAACTTTAGAAGGGCATTTAATGAAGATTAATCAGGAAATATACATAAGGCAGATTCAGTTCAGAGGCTGAAGAATTGGAGTGATTGGGGTGGTTTTTGATAAACCAAGGCTTAGAGTCAAACAAATAGAAAATAAGCATTTTCTATTTTCTTTTCTTTTTTTTTTTTTAAAGATTTTATTTATTCATTTAACAGAGAGAGAACACAAGCAGACAGAGAGGCAGGCAGAAGCAGAGAGAGGAGCAGGCTCCCTGCGGAGCAAGGGGCCCGATGCGGAGCAAGGGGCCCGATGCGGAGCAAGGGGCCCGATGCGGAGCAAGGGGCCCGATGCGGGACTCGATCCCAAGACGCCGGGATCATGACCTGAGCCAAAGGCAGTTGCCCAACCAACTGCGCCACCCAGGCGTCCCGCATTTTCTATTTTCTATTTCTATTTTCTAATTTTATTTATTATAAATATATAAAATCTTTAAGATTTTATTTATTTATTTGACAGAGAGAGAGAGAGAGATCACAAGTAGGCAGAGAAGCAGGCAGAGAGGCAGGCAGAGAGGCAGGCAGAAGCAGGCTCCCCACTGAGCAGAGAGCCCTGATGCAGGGCTCGATCCCAGGACGCTGAGATCATGCCCTGAGCCGAAGGCAGAGGCTTTAATCTGCCGAGCTACCCAGGCACCCGAATATGGCTTCTTTAAAGAATTTTCTCAATACCTATCTTACTTACAAAATTAGGTAGGTAGATAGATAGATAGGGAGATATTTTAAAATATACACTGAAGATATCTAGTGGGCACTTTACTCTGTGCACTAGGAATTCGGGGGTGTTTGAGCTTAAGGTATGAAGTTTAGAGTAGTATGCACAGAGATAATACCCAGAGGGAGTATAGGGAGAATCCAGAGGGAGTATAGGAAGAAAGGAGGACTGTTGATCCTCACTAGATGTTTGCTTATAGCACTTAGGAGAAAGAAGAGAAGCCAGAAAAAGACATATAAGGAAAGATTAATGATCCAAAAGTAGAATGCTACTAGTCACAATCCCAAGGAAGGAAAAAATTACACAAATAGAGGGATATCCAAGGCTGCTAAATGGTTCATAAAAGCTAGAGAAAAACTGGAGGCTTTGCTAATTATGGGGTAATTGGTGATATTGAGAGAACAGATTTATTTGTTTGTTTGTTTGTTTGTTTTTGAGAGAACAGATTTAGAAAGAGAATCAAGGGTGGAATCCAAATTCCAAGGAACTGAAGAGTGAGTGGGTAGTGGGAAAAATGGACGCCATAATGGTAGCCTATTTTGAAAGATGTTTTGCAAAGAGAAGGAAAAAACATGGCAGCAACCTAGGCAGTAGTAAAGTCAAGGGAAAGATTTTTATAAAGAGAGAGCATATATGTGGGAATTCAAATAGGAAAAGTAATCAAAAACACCATCAAGAGAGATCCTTGATGAAATAAGATTCTAAAGGAAAGAGGGAGGAATGGGAATAGAGCTTTATAAAGGCAGACCCATCTTTCTGGGAGGCAAGAGTAAAGAAAGGAATGGGCAGATTAAAGTTGCCAAGTAATACTGAGATAATGCAAATGGAATTGCATGAGGTCTATATCAGATATCTTGGATCTTACTTGTAAATGAGAAAGTAACTAGTATATTCTGAGAGATTGCCAGGAATAAAATGGGAGCTGAAGGGCAAGGAGAGCCATATGGAAGAGCTGCTGTGGAGAGTTGACTGTAGCTGAATGTAATAATTTCTGGGCAGCAACGAAAGCTTAGTTGAAATTAGATACATTAAATTGCTGTAGATCCAACCTACTGACTTTCCCTAGAAATGTTTCGTGTCCAGGAAGTTTGAGTAGAGAAAGCTTGTTTTGTATGATGTCAAGCGTGATAAGGCTGAGGCAGGAATGAGAAGATAAAAATGACAAGGAAACCATGTGGCGGCTAATAGTATATTCTTGACATGGCTAGGTATATTATTGATACAACAAGTGAACGTAGAAAAGAGAGGATAAATTGAAGAAATGAGAGACTTCAGGACACACATGGATACCATTAGGTTTAAAAACAAGTTAAGATCATGAAGAAATGGAAGGACCTGAAGTTAAGGTTAGAATGTGAATTTTTAGGGTTCGAGATCTTAGAAGCAGACATCAAGTAAGATGAAGTCAAGGAAGGCCTTGTGGAGTGGAACTCTGCTTTAGGAAGTCCAGAAGGCAGTGAGGAAAGGCAGTGTAAGAATATGATCTGGTGGGTCAGTGAGAGTGGCCTGGCCTCAGGCCCCAGCCCAACTTACTCTCTAGTTAGGTGACTCCATGGAAGTTATAAGCCTTTCCACATCTGTTTTCTCACTGGAAAATGGAGGTCATATTAGTGCCCAACTTCTAGAATTGTTGTGAGGACTAAATGGGATAATACAAATAAAGTGTCTCACATCTGATACCTAATAAAGGTTCGAAGTATAGTTTTTATTAATATTTAGTGTTATCTTCCTACATTGTCATGAATCACATATCAGTGTCTATCCTTGGGAGGATGACATGGCTTAAGGTGAAGAGGAAGACTATGAATTGAGCACTAAAATCAATGAAGAAAATACCGGTTTTAGAGATAAATGCATAATTGGGTAAGAAAGGTTAGAAAGCCCAACTAAAAATGCCTTCTACAATAGGGATTGACTTCCTCAAAACAAAAAATTCCCAAGTAGACCTCCAAAGGTTAGTGCCACTGGCTTAATGATATCCTGAAAGACCTAGATTCTGTCTCTCCTTGTTAACTTGTCTTAGGCTATTTTCCATTACATCCCCTGTATCAGCAGCTTCGGTTTCAGGTATTGTTAGGAAATGAATTTGAGAGATCATTAGTGGATCTCTTTAGGATGTGAGGGGGTTAGCACCTATTGATTTCAGGTTGGGGAAGAAGACATCAGAGAAGCACCATTTCATACTTTGTTACACAAATGATACTGCAATGAGCACCCTTGTAGATGCCTCATTCTACATGTGTGAAGTATTTCTAGGATGATCAAGGAGATACAGTGTTCCAAAGAAGGCACATTTTAATGTTGTTGAATCTTACCGATGGCATTACTGCTTTACTCTTCACGCTCATTAGTGGTATATAAAAGTAAAAATTTCCATACTTCTCATCCAAATTTTGGTAAGATCAGACTTATAGATATTTGCTAATCTGGCAGATGAAAATGTATTTCATTGCTCTTTCAGTGTGCATTTTCCTAGTTACAAATGAAGTTGATCATCCTTTCAAATGTTTCTGGGTCATTTGCACTTAATTTTCTATGAGTTTCCTGATCATAACTTTTGCTTGCTTTTCTGTTGGGCTGTTCATATTTTTTCAATTTATAGAAATTCTTTAGATAGTCTGGATACTACATAGTAATCCTGTTATTGCTATTTCTTTTTTTCTAAGTAGGTTCCATGCCCAGCTTGGAGCCCAATGTGGATTCCAACATGGAGCCGAACGTGGAGCCCAATGTGGAACCCAATGTGAGGCTTAAACTCACAAATCCAAGGTCAGACCTGAACTGAGATCAAGGGTTGGATACTTAACCAGCTGAACCACCCAGGTACCAGTAATTGCTATTTCTACCTTTTGTCATTTTGGTTTGTTGAAGGTGTCTATGGTAGGAAACAACTTTTCATTTGCACAGAACTTTTTGCAATCTTAGGTTCTTAGGCTCTTTTGCTGGCCTAGTAACTAGTTATTTCATCTTTAGGATCAACCCTGCCCAAAGTCAATCCCGGAAGCTCCCTACACATTGTTACTTATAGGATAAGGAGAGAAAGACTCAACTCCTTAAACGTATTTTAACCCCTGAGTCTGATGCCATCAAAATTCCCCCCATGAGTCATTCCCAAGGGACTTTCTGGGAACTTGAATTTTAACTGAGTAAAGAGTGTTATTATCCTGCTCAGACATATTAACCCATTAACATATTAGCACTGATTGTGTTTTCTGGTTACATGTTTCTGCAATTCATTTTTATTGGAGGGAGCAAGGTGTACAGGAAAAGTAGAGAACATCTCAAACACAGTGCCTGGCCCATGTTATTGAAGCACTTTTTATGGAGGGCTTGGATAGCAAGAGGTAGCTTCAAAGCACATATTCTCTTGGCTAGGTAGGGAGAAAGGAGAAAGACAAAAGGGAATACTCTCAAAACAAACTATGTTTTTTTTCTTCCTTTGGCCAAGTTCTTTTCATCTTCTAATACTATTGGGCTACTTGATAGGTCAATATCAAAATGTGATAGTTCTCTACTGAAATTAGATGGTATTTTGATTATTCTCTTATTAAGCATTCTTAAATAAGGAGTTCTACAGTTATGATTTAATAGATCCTTTTGAATATTCCTCACAAAAGAGTTCTACGATAGAGAAAATTATTTGAGACTGAAAATGAGGGGACTACAAAGAAAGTGGCATAAAAAGTTTGTCTTTTGCCATGTGTTAAACTGCAAGAATTTATCCCATCCTTGTAAGTGGTTTTAATCTCTGAGAGAAAAAAATATTTAAAGAAGGCAGATGTTGATGAGTCACATTTAAGCTTTCAGTTTGAAACACATGTTTTAATTGTATAGAGAGTTGTTTGGAAGGTGGTTGGCTGAAATCCTCAACTAAAACCCTAAATGGTGGATTTTCCAGTGCTGTCAATACTGAAGAAGTTGGGACTAGATGATCTCTAAGAACACTCCCAACTCTTCTATCCTACAGTTTTTTATGAGCTTTATGCCTTTTTTGCTTTTGGTCCCATTACGTAGCTACCAGATGATACTGTCCCCCAGAACTTGTTCTCCTCTGGCTACATCACTGTTTAAGCTTTAACCGTGAGGGACTTAGGAAGAAAGAGAAATTTTCAAAATGGGAGAATGGGAGCAACTCATTCACTGTCTAATAAATACTTGTAGATTTCTTATCATGTATTGGACTAACCACAAGTAGACAGACTAACCACATCGTCATAAGCATGACTATAGATAAAGATCACTGCTAGGAAGTTTCCCTATAAGGAAAGACTGAAGACCTGACTGAGGAGTCACAACAAGCTTCTCTCAGGAGGAACCAACACCTGGGCTGAGATCTGAGGAGGAACAGGGGTTACAAAGTGAAAGACGGTGGGTGGACAAAAGCATTCCAGTCAGAACAACAAGCATTCACAGGAGGAGGAAGCACAGGGTGTTCAGGAGCTTGGAGGCAAGGGGATACCTCCCCCAAGGTAGTTAGGAGAAAACAGGCAGAACTTCGTAATGACTTGGATAATTGGAGATAGTTCTCTCTCAGATTACTTGCTACTCTCTTCCTCCCTCTTTCTTTCCTTGCAGAGAATACTTTAGCCAGGCATCGTTTTAGCACTTTATATGTATTAACTCAACAATAGCCCAATGAGTATGTGGTAGAATACAGGAACTCATGACCCCTACTCAAAAACCTCCTCTTAGACCTTTTCTGCCCCTCATACACTGAGCTATCCTTAAGATAGCAGACAGTTTTTGTAGGGACAAGCCCAGGGTTATTTGAGAAAAGAAACAAACAAGCAGAAAAGATAGGGGTATGCAAATGTGTTTTGCTCATGCTGAGTCCCAAGGCATGGGACTTAAGGAGAAAACTACTGAAAACCACAACCCATTCATGTGTTATTTATTTAATTGTGATATATAATATTTATTGAGTGTATATTGTGCCAGGTACTGTTCTGAACACTTTCAAATATTAGTTTATTTAATCTTCACTCCTACGGTACTATTATGGCCATTTTACAAATGAGAAAACCCAGAGAAATCTCCAAAGATGTACAGTTATCAGCATTGATGGGAAGTGGGAGCTGATCCCACCACGGGGCAGTCTGTCTTCCAAGTCCATGCTCGCTCGTAAGCACTAGGCATCACTGGCTCGTTTGCATGACTGCCACAGCCTTGCTACCTCCTAAAATTATTCTCTTCTTCCTTCTCTAAAAGACTCCCTTATTTACATTAGGGAAGAAAGATCCTCATGACAAGCATAGTATAGTCACTGAATTAACAGGAAAACAGGGAAACTCTGGTGAACCTCTCTCTAAGAACAACTACTGAAATTGACTTTACTTCAACAAATGAGAATATGGAAGTCATTTTGTGGCCCAATGAACATAAAATACTTAAGATACGCACCAAGTTACCATGTAAGTCTAGATTCCTGAAATGGGTAGTATGAAAACAGCTCCAAGGCTGCTTTTGAGCAGGGATGATAGTCAATCCTACACCACTAAAGTAATTAGAGTAGAAAAAAGAAGGACCATTTTCAATAAAGTTGCAGGATTTCTCTAATTTGCATTATTCGTCATTTTCTTGGCATATGTTTTTCCTTTCATCACCAAACTGTATGAGAAATCACATGTTTCAAGTCTGCCTCACTTTCATTTGGGTTCAAATCAAATTCCACAGCATTCTTTTGGAAGAAGGGGTTTCCCTGAAGTTGAAGAATTTCCTCCACTTTTGCTGAGATCTAAGGCAGGATTTCAGTTCCTCTCATCACTTTAATCACTTTCTTGCAACTTTCTTCCTCCATCTTACTCCCCCCAGCAGGTAATAGAGCATTTCTGTTGTATTTTTTTACATGCTAACCACTGCTCTAAGCACTGCACACCTACTAACTCGACAACACCCTATGAGAAATGCCTATGAGTATATGGCAGAGTATGTGGGTCCAAATGCAGAGGGGTTGGAAGACAGTGTGGTGGAAGCATACAAAAGATCTCTTCTAACTGCTTCTAGTCTCTCTGTAAATGAGAAGCAGGCTGTATTCATTTTACAGATGCGGAACCTAAAGCACAGAGAGCAAGCAGTTTGTTCAAGACCACATAGCTGCAAAGTGGCAGAACCATGATTCAAATCTCAACAGTCTGACTGCAGAGTCCATATTCTTAGACTTCACACACTATCGTAAAACTCCTCCTTGGTTAAACCAACTCTGTACTTCCCCTTGCCTCTCCTTGGGAAGTTGAGTGTAACTGAACAAAAATGATCATGCTGAGTGTTCTCCCTTCACATTCAGGCCTTGACATAGCCCTGAAAGCCTACTTTACTTTCTAAGTCAGTTCATTTGTGGATTATTTCATACCTTCTCTCTCTTCAAACCTTTGCTGCCACTTCTCCAATCTTCATTCTGCTGAAGTCTTATTTCCCATTTCATTGAGAAGAAGGAAACAGTCAGCAGAGAACTTCCACATGCTCCCACCGACACATCTTCTGATTTACTTGCATTGGGCCCTACTGACACTACCTGACCTTTTACTGTGGTTGAATGTCTATGCTCCTGTCTAAATCCAATAGCTTCTTATTGTGCACTGCATCCCATTTCCTTACCTTTTCTAGGATTGGTTTCTTTCACATTTATCCTCTTTACTGTATCAATTTTCCCACCTACTATGTTATTTCTATCAGCATATAGATATTCTATAATATTTCCTATATTAAAAACAAAAGCAGACTTTCTGGGTTTCTGGGCTGGCATGTAAAAAGGTAGGCACCTGGGTGGCTCAGTCAGTTAAGCATCTGCCTTCAGCTCAGGTTGTGATCTTGAGGTCCTAGGATCCAGCTCCACTTCATCAGGCTCCCTGCTCAGTGAGGAGTCTGCTTGTTCCTCTCCCTCTGGCCCTCTTCCTCCCCCGCCCAAAGTGTGCCCACATGGCTCAAATAAATAAATAAAAAATTTTTTTAAAGAGGTAGGTAATTATCAGTCTGTCCTAACAATAAGTAAAAAGCTGAAAAAATTGAAAAATCAACAGCTTTTCATAGATCCACCAGAGAAGTGGGGTCATAGACAAACTGCTGTCTCCAAATTTGAGAGACAGACAGGCAAATACAGAGAGTAACAACTTACTGGAGCAGAAAACTGTATAAGAACCATTGCTGTGACAGGAAAACCTGAATTATAATTGATGAGTTACTGGAGGCTCAGTGTAGACAAGGCTGAGAGTTAAAAACTCCAGAGAGACTCTGTCCTCAGAGGCCTCCACAATTTTGTGAGTTTTATCTCTAAAAACTTGACTTGGTTCTCACAGTGAGTATCAGAGAAAAATCAGCTTGTGCTTCTGGCAGGGAGAAGAGAAAAGAAACTATTTTTGCAAGAGCATTCTCTTCTTAACAAGGCCTGCCCACAAGAGAAACTATTTTATAGATCCTAAACTACTGAGATTTTATCAGAAGGGAAATGCTCAATTATAGCCAGCTCCAGCCTTCCACGTGGGAGAAGGGAAATACCCAACACAATCCCTTTTAGTCTTCCATGTGGGGGGAGGGAAGTAGCCCACTCCAGCCCCCATTAGCCATCTTGTCCCACTAGGGGGCAAACACAAAGATGCATTTGTGGAGTTCACAATTTAGAGGGACTTACAAAAGACTGAGACCTAGTAGGACTATAGAACACTTTCCCTCCCCCCAAACCTTACTACCACATTACTAAAGGCCTAGTTACCACAGTTAATTTTACCTAGTATATCATGTCTGACTATCAAGGAAAATTTAAAAGCGTACTAAAAGGCAAAAATACTATTTGAAAAGACAGCATGCATTAGACCTAGACTCATATCTTAGGGATGTTGGAACTATCAGACCAGGAACTTAAAATAATTATGTTTAATATGCTAAGAGCTCTAATGGATAAAGCAGGTAGCATGCCAGAAGAAATGGGCAATGTAGGCAGAGAGGTAGAAATTCTAAGAAAGAACAACAAAAAAAAAATACTAGAGATCAAAAAAGCTATAACAGAAAGGAAGAATGCCTTCAGTGTACTTATTGGTAGACTGGACACAGCTGAGAAAAGAATCTCTGAGTTTGAGGAGATCTTAATGGAAACCTCCAAAACTGAAAAACAAAGAGGAAAAAAAAAGAGATTGTGGGAAGAGAGCAAAAGAATATCCAAGAACTGTGGAACAATTATAAAAGGTGGAATATCTACATAATGGGAATATTAGAAGGGGAAGAAAAAGAGAAATGAAAGAGGGACTATCACTTCAGATTCCATGGACATTTAAAGGATAATTAAACACTTCACAAAAAACTAACTCAAAATGGATTATAGACCAAAATGTAAGACACAAAATCTTAAAACTCCTAGAAGATAAGACAGGAGAAAACCTGAGTCACCTTAAGTATAGTGATGGTTTTTCAGATGATAGAAAAAATTGGTAAGGTGGACTTCATTAAAAATAAACACTTGTACTTTGCAAAAGACAATATCAAGAGAATGAGAAAACAAGCCTCAAGGTAGGAGAAAATATTTCCAAAACCTATCTGATAAAGGACTGTTTTCCCACAGACAAAAAAAAACACCCAAAACTCAACTATAAGAAAATCAAGAACTGCATTAAAAACTGAGTCAAAGACCTGAATACTCAATTGAAGAAAATATAGGCGGCAAATAAACATAAAAAAGATGCTCAACATCATATGTCATTAGGGAATTGTGAATTGAAATAATGAGAAGCCACTATATACCTCGTAGAATGGTCAAAATCCAGAACAAATACCAAAAGCTTGTAAGGATATGGAGGAATAGGAAGTGTCATTGCTGGTGCGAATGCGAAAGGCTTTGGAAGACAGTGTGACAATTTGTTACTACACTAAACACATCTTGTCATACGATCCAGCAATTACACTCCTTGGTATTTACTCAAATAAGTTGAAAAGTTATATCTACACTTGCACATGAAGATGTTTATAGCAGCTTTATTCATAACAGCCAAAATGGAGAAGCAATCAAGATGCCCTCCAGTAGGTGAATGTACAAACTGTGGTACATCCAGACAATGGAATATTACTCAACGCTACAAAGAAATGAGTTCTTGAGCCATGAAAAGACACAGAGGAACTTTTTAAGTACATATTATTAAGTGAAAGAAGCCAAATGGGAAATTCTACAGTCTGTATGATTCTAACTATGTGACCTTCTAAGAAAAGGCAAAATTATGGAGGCAATAAAAAGACCAGTTGTTTCGGGGTTGGGGGTTGGGGATATGAACAGGCAGAGTACAGAGAGGATTTTTAGAGAATTTGGTTCTGGAAAAGCCAAACTATGGAGAAAGTAGAAGGATCAGTGGTTGCTGGGGTTTGGGGGAGAAGAAGATAAACAAGTGGAGTACAGGATGTTTAGGTCAGTGCATCTATTAGGTAGGACACTAAAATGGTGGATATGTGCCAATATACATTTGTCTAAGTCCATAGAATGTAAAACCAAGAGTAACCCCAATGTAAACTATGAACCTAGAGTGATAATGAAATGTTAATATAGGTTCATCAATTGTAATAAATGTACCAATCTGATGTGAGGTTTTAATAGTTGGGAGGGCTCTATATATGTGTAGTCAATGGGTATGTGGGAATCCTCTTACCTTTCTGCTCAATTTTGCCATAAACTTAAACTCGTCTTAAAAATAAAGTTAATTAAAAGCAAAGCAAAACCAAAAGAAATACAAAAACAAACAAACAAAAGAACCTCCCTAGACCTCACGTTCCAGCTGCCACCTCACTTCTCTCCTCCCTTTTAGAGGAAAATGCCTTAAAAGAGCTGCCTATGCTCACTCTCTATTTCTCCTCTTCCCTTCTCTTGAATCTATTCACACCAAGCTTTTGGCCTCATTACTTCACCAAAATGTGGTCAGTTCTCAGTCCTCATCTTGAAATATGAGTAGCTTGGGACACAGTGATCATTTCAGTTTTTTTGGTAGACTTACTTCACTAGGTTCCTCCTTCCTTATGCGTCATTCTTTCTTAATCTCCTTTGCTAGTTTTCCCTCCTGTTCCCAAATGCTAATCACTGGAGTGGACTGAGCTCAGTCTTTGGTCTTCTTTTCTGTATCTATACTTAACTTTCTTGGTGATTTAATCAAGACTTATAGTTTTAATTACTATGGAAAACTGAGGATGCCTCAATTCAAAACACCTAATTTATGGGGCTGTGGGAGGGATTAAGTAAGTTAATATATTTAAGGCACTTAAATCTGTGTCTGGAACAGAGTAAGTACTTTACATAACCAGCTAGAAACTTGCTAGCTGTCTAATAGGCATCACAAATGGTACATGTTCAAAACCAAATTTCCAAGTTTTCTTTCTTAGGTTCCCCGTCCTGTAGACTTTTCCAAATATCACTTACTTCCTAACATATTCACCATCTAGTCTGTGAGAAAATTTTGGTGGTTCTACCTTCAAAATACGTTCAGGACTCAACTCTTCCCATTCTCATCACTATATCCTTGCCCAAGGTACAATCATCACCTTCCACCTACTCTTGCAAATTTAAGGACCAGTCTCCCTGCTTTCTCTTATCACCCTTTGGTCTAGTTCAACACTGCAACCAAAGTGCTCCTCTTAAAATGTGAGTCAGATCCTGACACTCCTTTGTTCTAACTCCTCCAATGGCTGTATGCACATCTTACTCAGGGCAAAAGCCATTATCGGTGCAATAGCCTACAAGGCCTTAGATTAATTGGCTTTGTGCTCCTCTGATTTCATCTATCACTCTCTGTGTAGTTCACTCTACTTCAGCACATGAGCCTTCTTGCTTTTTCCCACTATACCAAATATATTCCTACCTCCATTACTTTCACATTTGATTTCCTCTGCCTGGAATGTCCTTCCTCCAGATAATCTACTCAAATGTCTCTGCTTATCCCTTCTTGCCTTCTTTAGTATCTCCCTCAAAGAATTTTCCTCTCTCATGCAGTATCATAGCCACCAGGAGAGGACCTAGCCTGTGGATTAAGTTAAAACTTCAAAACCAGGTTCTTGATGATATCCTTTGAGCATCCAGATCAAGCCTTGCCTAATGACAGCCGTACCCTTGGACTATTACATGAGGCAACCATGCCCTTTAGAGCTGATTACCATTTCTGGCAAACAACTTGGAAGGCATTGTATGTGAAAAATATTGCTATCATTACCATATTTTAATCATAATTTACTATTCATATTTTAATGTCATAGAATTGCATAATGATGCATATTAGCAAAAAGAAAATTATAATTTGTGTAAATAAAGGATGGAGAAATGTATTCCTTAATCTTTTCTTTTAAAGACATTATTATGTTGTATAACATGAAGAGAAAAGAGAAAAGACAGGGGAAGGAGACAAAGGGAAGAGAGCTGACAGTTATAAACTGTTAGGCTTTGTGCTAAGTGCTTCACATGCATTTTCTTCTCTGAAACTCAGCACCCACCCCCGCCACAAACGTTTTCCTCCGCATTTTACAGATGAGGAAGAGCAGAAAGTTAAGGTCATCTAGCTATTAAGGGGAATAGTTAGCACTTGTAACTAGGGCTGTGTTACTCCACAATCTATCCTTTTGCCATTTTCACTGTGCTGGGTTTGGTCTTTAAATCTTTCTACAATAAATAAGTACTATTTATTGAGTCAGTGAGTGAAGCCAGAAACCAAGTGGAAAAAAAAAATTTCTTTTCAGTCTGCAAATGTCAAGGGTGATAATATGTGGCTGTGTTCTTACCATTGAGCTTAAAATCTTGTAACTCAGGCTTTTGTAAAAATATGAAAAACAGAAGAAATTTCCCATCAGCACTTTTAATGAATTAAAGATTGGTAAAATGTTACTGCACATAGGGACAATAACCCACCTATTTCTTGGAACCAAGTTTATGAGGGAGAAGGATATGAATTAACCACAAATAGAAAAATCAGCTCATCTGTTTTTATCAGATGCAGTCAAATTTAGCATCTAGAGTAAGAGTTAGTTTAAGAGTCCCCCTGAACTTGTTTTTAGTGAGCAAAAATTTTTGAATAGTATATGTTTAAAAAATTATGATTATTCACTGCTATTATATATTGTGGCCTAAACTATATCACATGAGAAACATTTAAAGGAGGATAATTTGATATCTGTCCCAAGAGAAATTAACTTTAAACTACAGTAAGATATCAGGTTAATTCACTCAAGTAATATTATTTATTAAGTGTCTATTTGTGCTTTGAACTCTGTTGGATACTATGTACAAAGAGAGGATGGTGTACTCAAACTAGTCCATAGTCTCTAGAAGTCCTTCAGGGGTCCCTTCTTTTGTGAGTTCCCAGGCAAAGCAAAAGCTATTTGGGATGAACTATATCCTGGCCACAAAGCAGGCATTTAAATTGGCCAGCTTACCTTCTTCATGGAGTAGGAAAATGGAAATAAGGGCAGGGTATTCTTTTAAAATCCTTTGCATAACCAACCTACAATTAATCCTTTAAGTGTCTTTTCAATTAGTCTTCTTGCACATAAATTGCTTTTATTGCTATTCTTTGAATCTATGCCAAAATACTTTATCTATTCCCATTGCTGAGATATGGACAAATGGGCACAAAAATTTTCCAGTAATTCTTATGAAAACATATATTTTTAAAAAAATTATCATTTGGGGTTTTCATTAGGAGAGCTGCCCTATGAGGTTTATTGTTGATACTCCAGCCATGTTAGTTTGGTATCTACTTTTTCTGTTAGATCCAATGTTTAGTTTATCTGTTGCTGAAAATGTTCTCGCTCCCATTAACATTTTGTGCTGTGCCAATTAAAACAAGTTTTTAATCTATATAACATTGTTTGTTTGTTTCTGCTCTCTCAAGAATTTGCAATAGCAGCCAATCTCCATTTAGGACCACCAAGGTGTTACCATACTTTCCTTTTATATAATAAGGAAGTTGTTTACGGTGTCATACAGTTAAAAGATTCCAAGAAAATGTGTATTCAAGTCCAAATTAGCCACACCTTTTAATACACACATACAACAGTATTTCTGTACATGGATGGGAAAACCACTTGGCAAATAAAACTACAACACAGCTGGGGAAGGGGAGGGATGACACATTGGCTATGAATTTTCACTTCTGAAGCCAAGAGGGCCCTTACGCCTGCACTTTTGTATTCTTCAATCCACTCTAGGTTTCTGAGGGTCCAGATTCAAGAAACCCTTATTAGTGGTGGTTACCACGCCTTGTTTATGTGGTTTCTGGAGATTGGGTGAGGCACCTACGATTGTTGTGAATATGTTCAGGCATCAGGCAGGTTTCAGGGACCCAAAGAAATAAGAAATCATGACTACCAGGTAATTTTAATCTTTCTTCTTTATCCAATTATGGAATATACAACTTTGTCAGTTTGTGGTCTGGGCAAAAGCATGGTGGACAAGGTGGAGGAGTGTAAGGAGAGAGAAACATGTCTTTTATGTTCAAACATGGGACTTCAAAACATGTTTATAATAATACCTTCCAATTTAGTAGGAAATATGAAGCTCTCACATGTCACTTTACTATTTTTTAGAAAGAAAAACCCAAGGTAATTGTTGAAAGACCTTCACAGTTGCTACAAATTAACTTGAAATTAAAGTCAACTCTGGAAATAACATTTTTTTCATTTTAATGTTGAATATATGAAATAACTCAAGAATAAATTTTGTAGTTTCACACCGGATATGCATAACAATCCATCGCTTCAAAATTTTCATTTATCAAGTTAATTGGACAGTTCTATTTAATTCTTTTTTCTGGGTCATCTAATTCAATAAATATAAGAGAATTTGATCAATGTAGTTCAATCGAATCTAATTTGTGCTTTACAAATGGGCTAATGTCTACCTAATTATAACATATTAGACCAAAACATTAATAACACCTATGTTTAAAAGCTATTGCTGAGTAATTCATTAAGGATTGGAGGAAGCTACAGTGGGCGGGATATGGAAATAAGGGGAAAAAAATGCTCATTTTGGAGATCAGAATCTGACCCTTTCTGATGGTGTAACATAGTAGCATTAACTTGGCTGCTGCTCTGGTTTGATGAAACTGACTGCTAAAGATCACCATCTCTGGTAACATTCAAGATTTAGAAGGCAGCAAGGCCTTTTTAGCCATTTTAAGAAACAGAAGCTGATTAACTCTTTGCTGTATGCGTGCTTTCTTGAACCATCTCGGGAATGAGCCTTTCTGTAGTCTTTTATCTTCCTGCACATGCTACCTCAGGACTTTAAATCTTACTTTCTGGGCTTAACTAAAGGCCAGCAGTACTAGGTTGACTTAAGTCATTAAAAGCCTTAGAAGAATCCAATAATTTGATTATTTTGGAAAAAAATACCAAGCCTAGAATATTCCTTTATTTTTAGCAATATCATTTGACTGTGAAAACTTGCTTTTGGATTTTTAAGACCCTGAATCTTAACTATGGTTTTCTTTCTTTCTTCTTTCTTTCTTTCTTTTTCTTTTTTAAACTATGGTTCTCTTATGTCTAGAATGTTTTCAGCCATGAAATCAGAAATCTCTCATGACTCTGCTTCTCCTTTGATTAAAATGAACTATGAGCCATACTTACTCATGTTTCTGTCCCTCTGCACTTCAAGATTTAAAGTATTATTTTCTATGGGATACCTTCTTGATCCTCCCTGTTTTGAGTTAGGTGCTCCTTTCACACGCTCTCAGAGCACACGTGCATATCTCTGTGACACTATATTAAACTCATCCATTTATTTTCCATCTTCCCCACTGGACTGGGGCCCCATGAAGAGTTTTGTTTTGTTTAACCTCTGTTATCCCTAAAATCTAGTGTAGTGCTTGCACATGGTACCTGCATAGCAAGTGTTTGTTGAATAAATGAAAAAGCTGAGATGCTTAACAAAAGAACAAAATTGTGGGGCTTTACTTTTTTTTTCTTCATTCTTGACTGAACTAGTCATTGCTAAGTAAACACAGCATGCAGATGTGTTTCTATTCAGATTCCTTCTCCTCTAATGATTTCACGTGAATTACTGAGCAGTTAATGCTATATATAATAATAGTACGTTATTAATGGGGATGTTTTGGTCATTCTAATTAAAAAGTTCTCGTTATAAAGACGATTGTGAGGATAATGTTACCCTGAAAAGAAGGGAATGACTACATCCAAAAAATGGAACAAGTGAATTCATTAAATGGCTAAGTTTTTGCCTTAGAAGTTCACTGGTATCACTGCATAATCATTTGGGTCCCATAATCATTGGGTTGATCCTGAATGAATCTGCTGTTCCTTGGCCCAATTAATTCATCTTGCAGATCCACTGCCTAGAAGTGAGTAGTTGAATAGACTCAGATATTCTTCTAATTAAATCACAGTAATGTTGATTTTTATATTGATAATCACAATAGCCCCATAGTATACTAGCTAAAGTTAAAAATAAAGAACTATTCATAAAATAATGTCCAAAAGACTGACGGAGATTTAATTCTGCTTCTGACACAGTGGCTATTTTACCTTGAGGCATTTTCTTTTGTTTTTTTCTTTTTTAAGATTTATTTTTTAATTTAATTTTATTTATTTATTTTAAGATTTATTTTTTTATTTTAGAGAGAGAGAGAGAGAGCATGACTGGGAGTGGCAAAGGGACAGGGAGAGAGAATCTCAAGCAGACTCCCTATTGAGCCCAGGGCTCAATCTCAGGACCCTGAGATCTCAGGACCCTGAGACCACGGCCTCAGCTGGAACCAAGAAGTTGGGTGCTCAACCAACTCTGCTACCCAGGCACCCCAGGGACATTTTCTTAACCTCTCTGAGACTCATTTGGTTTTTATGGAACAGAGGGATAAGAGTACTCAGCTCACAGAGTTCTTGTAAGGAATACATGGGATTAGAATGCAAAGAATTTAGCATAATGCCTGCTACACAGTAAGTGCTCAATAGATATAAAGTGCTATCACCATCATCATTACTACTACTGCTTCTACATGTGAGTGTTATCTTGTAAGTGTTGTTCCTCCTCATCTCTACAGGGTTTGAACCCAAGTAGAGGAAAATCAAATCTAAATTTAGTAATTAACAAAATTCAAATAGGTCAAAAAAATCCTTCACAGTACTTTTGAGTATCCAGTAACAATGCTAATATCTTGGGGTTTTTTTTTATATTTTTATTTATTTATTTGTGAGAGAGAGAGAGAGACAGAGAAAGAGCACAAACAGGGGGAGCAGGACACAGAAGGAGAAGCAGGCTCCCCACTGAGCAAGGAGCCTGACGCGGGACTCTATCCTAGGATCCCGGGATCATGACCTGAGTCGAAGGCAGACGCTTAACCGACTGAGCCACTCAGGCGTCCCTCTAATATCTTGTTTTTATAATTATAATGTATTTATAATAAAATATTAATCTAAATATTTATTTATACACATACTTTGAAAATATTTTAGGAATTTAGGCATAGTCTCATGAAAAGGAAACTTTGTGCCACCCAACCTATTGATATGATGTGAAAATAGGGGTTTTTTTTTTGTTTTTTTTTTTTAGTGATTTCTACATCCAACATGGGACTCAAACTTATGACTCCAGGATCAAGAGTCATGTACTTTTTTGACTAAGCTAGCCAAGCACCCTGAAAATAGTTTTAAAACAAGAAAATACTTATTTCAATTGATGCAGAATAAATATTTGACATAAATCAATACACTTTCATGATAAAAATGAGGAATAAAGTATTTCAACATATTAAAAGCCATACATGAAAAATTCACAGTTAACATCAAATGTGGAAGACTAAAAACTTTTCTTCTAAAAAGAACAAGGCAAAGATGCCCACTCTTGCCACTGCTATTCGGTATAGTACTGATGTCTAGCCACGGCAATTAGACAATAAAAATAAATAAAAGTCATCCCAAATTATAAAGCAAGAAGTAAAATTATCTCTGTTCTCAGATGACATGTAGAAATGCATGTATATGTAGAAAATCCTAAATATTTCACACAAAAAATGGTTAAAACTAAAAAACTGTTTTAGCAAAGTTGTAGGATATAAAAGCAACATGCAAAATTCAATTGCATTTCTATACAATAACGATGACCAATCTGAAGAAGAGGAACTTAAGAAAACAATCCTATTTATAAGAGCATCGAAAAGGATAAAATCTTAGGAATAAATTAAGGGGGTGAAATACTTACATACCAAAAACTATAAAACACTGCTAAAATAAATTGAAGGAGATACCAAGAAAGTGGAAAACTTTAGAAGTGACTTACCATTGTTAAATATCCATACTACCCAAAGAATCTGCGGATTTAGGAAATCCTTATCAAAATCCCAATATCCTTTGAAGAAATAGAGAAAAAACTAAAATTCATATGTAATCCCATGGGACCCTGACTAGTCGAAATAATCTAAAAGAACAAAGTTGGAGCCCTCACACCTCCTTACTTCAAAATATACTACAAAACAACAGTAATGGTATATACATACAATGGAACATAATACAGCCTTTAAAGAGATGAAAATACCGTCACTGCTACAACAGTGATGAACCTGGAGGACGTTAAACTAAGAGAAATAAGCCAGTCACAAGAAAACATTTACTGTATAAATGCCACTCATATGAAGTATCACAAGTAGCCAAATCATAGAAACAGAAAGTACAAAGGTGGCTTCCCAGGGCTTGGGTTGTGGAAAGGTGAAAGGGGAAATTAGCGTTTCAGTTTTGCAAGATGAAAAAGTTCTAGAGATCTGTTGAACAACAATGTGAATATACTTAATACTACTGACTGTTACACTTAAAAATGGTCAAGATGGTAAATTAAATGTTATGTGGGGTTTTTTTGCTACACACACACAAATCTGAAAGTCAAGGATCTCTGTAACTACACTTCCTCCCTACTATGATTATGCTACCTAAATACCATAATACAAAGACAATTACTGTTAACAGGTATATAGGTTCAACACCTTTTCTTTTTAACAAGATATACACACATAAATACACCTATACACACTTTTCAGTATAGTTTTCATTCTTGCCTTTCTTCTTTAATAGTCAATGTAGTATTGTGGTCATCTTTTCATGTCAGTACATGGAAAAATCTACTTCATTCTTTTTTCTTTTTTAGATTTTATTTTTAACTAATCTCTACACCCAGCATGGGGCTTGAAGTCACAACTCCATAACTAAGAGTCACACTCTCTAGGGAGCCAGCCAGGTGTCCCTCTACTTCATTCTTTTAAATAGCTGCATAGAATTTCATTGTATGGATGTGCCATATTTGACAAATGTAGAACCATAGGTCTCAGAGACTTAATATCACCAAAAGAACAAGCACTTTAATGATAAAAATTTTGACAATGAATAAATATTAATTGCCTAAAAGCACAGCACTGGGTGGGGGGAGTGCTAAAATTAATGAGTTCCTGTCCTCAAGCAAATAATACTCTACTATGGAAGCAAAGATATATACATTAATAAACAAGGTAGAAAGAGTCGAATGTGAATTTTAAACCACCAGTTTGGGGGAATCAAAGGTTGTTTCGAGGGAATATGTCTTCAGAATATTCAAGGATAGGAAGGATTTAGGAATGTGGAGATTGGGAGACTGAAAAAGAGCAAAATACTTCACAGAGTAGGAACAGGTAGAGAAGACATACCAAATTACAATACAGTAACATAAAATACCATATTCCACCAGTAACATGGAATACCAATTCCTCACCACTTATGTACTAAGTACTTGAGCAAGTACTAAGTACCTATATACCAAGCTACATTCTTTACATATAATACCATATTTTAGCCTCACAATTGAGGACTATTTTATTACTATTTTACTAGTGAGGTAACTCAGGATCAGGAAAGGTAAACATTAACATTTTGAGTTATTTGACTAAAGAAATGATAATGTTGTGATAACATGGATGAGCCTTGAGGGCATTATGGTAAGAGACATAAGTCAGAGGAAGACAAATACTATATGATGTCACTTATATGTGGTATCGAAAAAAACACAACTCATTGAAAAAGAGGTCAGATATCTTGTTACTGGCTGTGAGGATGGGGATGGGGAAATTGGATAAAAGTGATTAAAAAGAACAAATTTCCAGTTAGAAGATAAATAAGTACTAGGGATTTAATGTACGACATGGCGATTATAGTTAATATTGCTGTGTATTATATTTGAAAGTTATAAGATGGACAGAACATGAAAAGAATGAAACTGGATCACTTTTCTTACACCACACACAAAAATAAATTTGAAATGGATGAAAGAACCAAATGTGAGACAAGAAACCATAAGTATCCTAGAGGAGAACATAGGCAGTAACCTCTTTGACATCAGCCATAGCAACTTCCTTCTAGATGTGTCTCCTGAGGCAAGGGAAAATAAAAGCAAAAATAAACTATTGGGACAATAAAATAAAAAAGCTTCTGCACAGTGAAGGAAACAATCAACAAAACTAAAAGGCAACCTACAGAATGAGAGAAAATATTTGCAAACCTATTAATAAAGGGTTAGTATCCAAAACCTATAAAGATCTTATAAAACTAAACATACCAAAAATGAATGATCCACTTAAAAAATGGGCAGAAGACATGACTAGACATTTCTCCAAAGAAGACATACAGATGGCCAACAGACACATGAAAAGATGCTCAACATTACTGATCATTGGGGAAATACAAATCAAAACTACAATGAGCTATCACCTTACACCTGTCAGAATGGCTAAAATCAACAACACAGGAAACAACATGTGTTGTTGATTTTGTTGTTGACACAACAGGTGTCAGTACAAGAAGCCTTCTTGGACTGTTGGTGGGAATGGAAACTGGTGCAGCCGCTCTGGAAAACAGTATGGAGGTTCCTCAAAAAGTTAAAAATAGAGTTACCCTATGACCCAGCAATTGTACTACTAGGTATTTACCCAAAGAATACAAAATACTAATTTGAAGGGATACATGCTCCCCAATCTTTATAGCAGCATTATCATCAATAGCCAAATTACGGAAAGGACCCAAATGTCCTTCGAATAATGAATGGATAAAGAAGTGAGATACAGGGGTATCTGGGTGGCTCAGATGGTTTAAGCGTTTGCCTTTGGCTCAGGTCATGATCTTAAGGTCCTGGGATGGAGCCCCACATTGGGCTCCCCGCTGAGCAGGGAGCCTGCTTCTCCCTCTCCCACTGCCTGCTGCTCCCTCTGCTTGTTCTCTCTTTTCCTGTGTCAAATAAATAAAACCTTAAAAAAAAAAAAAGAAATGAGATACACACACACACACACTGGAATATTAGTCATAAGAAAATGAAATTTTGACATTTGCAATGACATGGATGGAGCTAGAGAGTATTACACTAAATGAAATAAGTCAGAGAAAGACAAATACCATATGATTTCATTCATACGTGGAATTTTTTTCTTTCCTCAAAGATTTTATTTGAAATTGTGAGAGAGAGACAGAGAGAGAACGAGATGGGAGAGGAGCAGAGGGAGAGGCAGAGGAAGAAGCAGACTCTCTGCTGAGCAGGGAGCCCAGAATCCTGGGGATCCCAGAATCCTGGGATCGAGCCCCACATCAGGCTCCCTGGTCAGCAAGAAGCCTGCTTCTCCCTCTCCTACTCTCCCTACTGGTGTTCCTGCTCTTGCTCTCTCTCTCTCTCTCTCTGCCAAATAAATAAATAAATAAAATCTTTTTTTAAAATTGGGTATTTATATGAGCTGATGGATGTTAACTTATTGTGGTAATAATTTCACAATATATTTAAGTGAAGTCATCATTATGCTATAGACCTTAAATTTATACAGTGCTGTATGTCAGTTATACCTCAATAAAACAGGGGGAAAAGAAATGGTAATATAGGAGAGGGAAGCTGGAACCACACCAACGTAGACTTGGAAGATAATGCCTGGATGTCTAGATTTTTTTGTTAGACAATTTAGAGGCAATGAAGAATTAGGAAGATAATTATGAAGGCAGTTGAGTGCCTGAGTAATACAGAATAGTAATAGAGGATAGTTAAATAGAAAGGAGGATGGATGTGAAAGAATCTTGATGTGGTTAGAATAATCAATAGGTATTTTTTAGTTCAAGTTGATGGATAATAAAATCTCAATAACAAGGAAGATAAAGGAGAGAAAGAAGAAATGATTTAGGAAAGAAAATGATGACCTGGAATCTGATGCAGTGGCAGGATATTCATGTTGAGCTGTGTGGTAACTTATTGGAAACGTGAGGCTGGAGATACAGTTGCCCATATGGAAGTGATTATTGAAATCATGAAAGTGAATGAGATTGCCAAAGAACAGGGAATAATTAAAGATGGCAAAGAGACCTGGAGGACTTCAAGGAAGGCCTATTTAGAAAAACTCTCAAATTGTAAATACTAAATGAAGTTAACAGAGAGTTAATAGATAATTCTGCAATTACTTGATCATGTTGAGCCCAGTCAAAATGATCAACAGCTGCCCGTGGGGAATGATGAGTTTGAAAGTAGCTGGTCAAGAAACCAAAGGGCAACTTCACAAACTTCCCTGCTTGTTATCACTTCGTGATATTTGCATTAACATTTTTCTTGTGAATGTGAATTCCTCCCAAGTATTATGTTATAACCATAACACATATTCTTAGCTCAGAACTAGATTGATTGATATGCAGGTGAAGAAAAGTTTTCCCTTCTTCCCTTCTAGGTTCCTCGGCTGGTCTTATAATTAAATTGGCATAAAACAGATTAACAGGAGAAAAACAAATTTAATTTCATACTCATGGGAGCCCCAAAGATAAGAGACTTCAAAAAACTTGACCAAAGCAGGCAGCTTTTATAGTTTTCAGACAAAGAAACAGTATCAGTGAAGATTTGACAAAGGAAAGAGGTTTGGGCTTAAGGTAACAAATTAATGAAGAAGTAACAAAGTTTGCTTATCCGGCCTTCTTGGCCTTGAATTCCCTATCTCTGGCAATAAATGACAATTTCTACCTTCCTGGTAAAGAAAGGATAAATTCACATGGGAGATTTATTTCCTGCTTTCAAGGGGCACAAAGAAGGATCAGAGTGTCTTTTTCACATTGGCTATTTCTTAAGTACTTTAGTTCAAAATAATCAATGTGCCAAAGTGGCATATTTTGTGACCCTTCAGATATAAGGAGGTAAATATTGCAGTAGGTGATGTGGGACACTTAAGTGTCTACATTCTCTGTCACTCACTTCCCTGTACATGACTAAAGAACAGAATTCATCTCTGTACTATCAGTACCTTCATAACTACAAGGTACACTGGCGAATCATCAAGGATTCATATGTAAAAGCCCATGACTTACTGTTTGATTTATATCTAAAGATGTAAATTTCATCCAGGAAAGACCAGATACATCTTAAAATTATTATATGAATTGATAAACATATAAAAAAAGAGATTTGAATTTAATTTTAAGACTACTCTGACAATTGAGAAAAGGGTTCCTTAAAAATGTTTATATTTTAGAGGGCCAATTCATATTCTTTTTCCCTCAAAACAAAGCCATACGAAAGCACTTCGAATGCAAAACTTCATGTGCTGTGCTGGAAACTGAAATTAAACATGAGCACCCCCCATGGTTTTTAGCTTGTGTCTTTAAAAAAACAACAAACTTTGATGTTTCGGTACCAACAACATTTATAATCACAAGTCTAACTGAAAACCGCTTTGCAACTGCTGTGCTCTTTTCCTTCATTTAATAAAATTCACTTTTTGGAGTAGAAACAGTTTTAAAGTAAAGCACATATTTTTCCATATATCTGAAAACAAATGGCACAGTCAACTGGAGTTAATTTATGAGGAAGAAAACAGAGGAGTATAATGAATCTTTCCAAGCAATTTCAGTACATTCCAAACCTTAACCTACTGTCAAAAAGACAAATAGTGCAGCAACTCTGCTAAGACCCTCTGAAAAGCAATGTGTTTTTAATACCTGCTTGGGAAAAAAAAAAAAAAAAAGTATCCAGTTAAGAATTCAGATTCTTTGCCAATATTGTGAAATGAATTCAGGCAGTATGGTAATCTACAATATGCAGACTTCGTCACTCATCAATGCAACTGATTTTTCCAGGTTGGTATTAGGACTTTCACATGTAAAACTGAAAATTTTTAATACAGTCATCATGAGAAGCTTGTGCCTGATGGTAAAACACATTCAGTATTAAGTTGTAGTCAATTAATGGCTAGAATCTAGCCAGACACTATGTTGTTTGACATCATTAGTGGCTTCATTTTTTTTTTTTTTTTGAAAAAGGACTACCATATTCTTATGGTAAACCATTTTTGGCGATATGTCTAGTAAAGAATAGCCCATGTAGAGGCTGAGAAGTTTTCCTTCCCAGGATTATACAGCTAAACTGTTTCCATGATAGGTTCAGAGGATGAGGCAAAATAAACTGTTGTCTTGCATGTTCCCTGAATTTCCATAGCCTAATTTTTAAGTGGAGATCTTGAACAGGTTACTACCACTTCAAATACCACTTCAAATGTTTTTCCCATTTTTAGGATGGTGTTAACTTCAGTCTTCATCATTAACATATAGGCAAGTAAATGAACCAAGAAACCAAAAGTGGTCAAATGTGTCAAAATATTTCTTGAGATCCAATTTAAAGCAACAGCTTTTAACCTAAACATATGGAAATAAAAACAAAGCATAAAGATACATCTGTATCTTCTCTGAGAAGGTAATCCACTAAATATTTTAGCTTCTATAAATTTATATAGTTTTAAAGAACTTGTTAGTTATTGTGGCTTTTACATAGAAAGTCTTAGGAAAGATTTGAAAACAGTAATTTGGGGGAAAGTTTTTTGTTTCCACATAAGCATTTAAATACAGATACAACTTTTTAACAGTGAATTCAGAAGAAGTATGTACAGTAACAAGATCATTCTTTCAGCCACTCAGTAGACCTCTTTATTAATTTCCCCTGAAGTTCTTGACATTTACTTATATTTGAGTTGTTTTCATGAGATTTTAATATTTTATACTATAATCACACAGAGCATTTCTACTCAAATGTTTAACCACTGAAAAGAACCTTAACAGAATAAAGCAAATTGTTCTTTCCTGAATATGAACATTCTTAATATTTACAAAGCTACTTCTGTCAAGTAGATTTCACAAATAGTATTGACTAAAAACATAAGCTACCTGGGTAAACATAAGGATCTGTGGTGAAGAATTAATGGGGGGCGGGGGTTGGTACTTTGTGAACCCCCACACTTCTGCAAGATTTTGAAGGTTCAGTCAAATTTTCCTGTAACAAAGAAGTAGTGCAAATCTAAATTTTGACTTCACTTCCACTTTTGGCCAAGATGTCACAATGAATCAGATTTACCTCCTGCTTGAAAAATGGTTTTCAAGGCACTGAATATCAGACATTAGGTAGTGATCCCTAATAGATGGAAAACAAAGGTGAGTCCTGTGATTGCTCCCAGCTAACTACATGGAGTTTCCAGGCCACAGGGCAGGAAGGCGAAACCCCAGAGGAGATGGCATCTAGGAAGGCCAAGGCAATTACAATTTGCAAGACAGAGTACCAGAGACAAGAAAACCATACACAAGGCCGCTCTAGAGATATTTAGAAGGTGTTCTCAACTGAGTACTACTGACAAGCCCATGCATTTCGGGAAACTATTCAAGGCTGGAGGAAAAAAACCACCTAAAAGTTTGAGAGAGAATAATACTCAAAGCTCACACTGAGCCAGAACAATTCCTGCTCTCACCAATCAGAAAGGAAGATCTCCTAATTCATGGGGCATCTGGCATAGTACTCAGAAAGGTTTTGCCTTGCTTCTGAGGAAAATTACACCTAGACTAAATCTGTTCCTAAGTAACTTAACTACATACAAAACTCAAGTAATATTTACGGAAATACAAAAATATCTAACACTCAACAAAGAATAGTTCAAAATATCTAATCATCCAATAGAAAATTATCAGGTGAAAGAAGCAGGAAAATATAACCCATAATGAGAAGAAAACTCAACCAATCAAAATTAACACAGATTACAGCTAATAAGTGAAAGGAAATAAAATTAAATCATAAACTCAATCTAAAAACAAGGTAGTAGAAGAAAAAAGGGACACAAAGAACAAACAGAATCGAGAGCGAGATGGTAGACTTTAACCCAATCAGATGTGTAATCATATTACATGTAAATGGTTTAAGCACCCCAATTAAAAGGCACAGATTAGATAAAAAACCAAGACCTAACTACATGTTATCTAAAAGAAACCCACTTTAAATATAAAGAGATAAATAATATAAATGTAAAAGGATGGAAAAGACATGTCATGCTAATACTTATCAGTAATGATACAAAAGGACTAAAAAAACACTATTGACCAACTTGACCTAATAAACATTTATAGAACATAACAACCAACAGCAGAAATACACATGGGACATTCACCAAGATTAACCATACTCTGGGTCATAAAGTAAATCTCAATGATTTTAAAAGGATCCAAATCAGGGCGCCTGGGTGGCTCAGTTGGTTGGGCGACTGCCTTCGGCTCGGGTCATGATCCCAGAGTCCCGGGGTCGAGACCCATATCGGACTCCCGGCTCTGCGGGAAGTCCGCTTCTCCCTCTGACCTTCTCCCCTCTCATTCTCAATCTCTCTCTCTCTCATAAATAAATAAAAAAAATCTTAAAAAAAAAAAAAAAGGATCCAAATCAAAAAAGTATGTTCTCCATTCAAAACAGAATTAGGAATCAGTAACAGATGATTCTTGGAAAATTTCCAAATATTTGTGAAATAACACATTTCTAAATATCTCACTGGTCAAGTGAAATTAGAAAGTATTCTGATCTGAATTAAAATGCAAATTTATGGGATATAACATATCAGAACTTATGAGATGCAGCCAAAGCAGTAATTAGAGGGATATAAGTAAATATATGCTAATACATTAAAAACATATGAAATGGCCAAATTCCTTGAGAAACACAAACTAACAAAGCCCAGACAAGAAGACATAATCTAAACACCCTTCTATCAATTAAAAGATATTGAATTTATATTTGAAAACCTTTCCACAAAGGGTTTCACTGGTAAATTCTAGGGAATATCTAATACACAGCACCTTCCAGAAAATCAAGGAGATGAAATATTTCCCAATTCATTCTGTAAGAACAATATTACCCTGATCCCCAAAGCAAAGACATTATAAGAAAACTACAGACTAACTCATCAATTACAAACATAACCATAAATACTCTAAGTATAATTTTATCAAATCAAATTTAACAATGTATTAAAAAATACATTAGGATCAAGTAGAGTTTATCTCAGAAATTCAAAGTTGGCTTCACCATATTAACCATGTTACAAATAAAAAAAGTCATATGATCACTTCAGAGGATTTAAAAGCCAACACCTATTCTTAATTAAAATAAAACAAAAACCCCTCCAACTCTCAGTAAGTTAGAAAAAAAGAGAACTTGCTCAATCTTACATAAGGAATCTATGAAAAATCTACAGCTAACATTACTTACTGGTGAAAGACTGAATGCTCTTCACCGAAGATCATGAACAAAGTAAAAATGTTTGCTTTCACTTCTGTTTAATACCTTACTAAAGGTTCTAGCCAGTACAACAAGGCACTTTGCCCTTTTTAAAAAATACCTAAAATTTTTTTTTTAAAGGTTCAAGTAGGGGTGCCTAGGTAGCTCAGTGGGTTAAAGCCTGTGCCTTTGGCTCAGGTCATGATCTTGGGGTCCTGAGTTCGAGCCCCGCATCGGGCTCTCTGCTCATGGGGAGCTTGCTTCCCCCTCTCTGCCTGCCTGCCTCTCTGCCTACTGTGATCTCTGTCAAATGAATAAATAAAATCTTTAAAAAAAAAAGGTTCAAGTAGTAAATAAGTCAGGCTTTGTGCGGCCATTTCATCTTTGTAGTTGACTACTAAACTCTATCATTGTAGCATGAAAGAAGGGAAGATAATATACATAAACAAATATATTTGAATAAAACGTAATTTACAAAAACAGGTTTGTTGACTCATGCACAATAATGCAATTATGCAAGAAAAAGAAAGAAAACATATCCAGATTGGAAAGGAAGAAAACTGTCTTTATTCACATGTGACTCTCAGATCATCTATGTGGAAGACTGAAATCTACAAAAGGAGCTACTAGAATAAGTGAGTTTAGCAATGTTGCAGAATACAATCAAAATGCAAAAATCAACTGTGTTTCTGGACATTAACCACCAATAACTGTAAACTAAAATTTTAAAAAATACCATTTATAATAACATCAAAAATATGAAATACTAAGGATAAATATGAAAAAAAGTGTAAGAACTGCATACTGAAAACTACAAAACACTGAAATTCAAAGACCTAAATAAAATGGAGATATATATCATATTCATGGATCAGAAGATTTAATACTAAAAAAAGGCAAAAAAAAAAAGATTCAATACTGATATGTTAATTGCATGTAAACCTGAGCTACAGATTTAATTCAAGTCTGATCAAAATTCTAGCAGTATTTTTATTTTTTTCTTTGTTTTTGGTAAAAATTGGCAAGCTCATTATTCTAAAATGCACATGGAAATGCACAGAATCTAGAATGGCCAAAGCAACTTTGTAAAAGGTTAACAAAGTTGGAGGAATTATTCTACCTGATTTCAAGATTCTATCAATATAAAGCTACAGCCATGAAGAAAGTATGGTATTGATATGCTAGCCAAAGAGATAAATGAATCAAAATAGTTAAAAAAAAAAACCCCAAAAACAACGACAACAAAAAAAAACAGTTGAATTGTCAATTGATGGTCAGCTGATTTTCAACGAAGATGCAAAGGCAATTTAGTGTTCAACAGTCTTCCAATAAATGGTGCTCAAATTATCAGGTTGTTCACCATGTGCAAAAATGTTAACTTATATCCATACTTTGGGCCAGATAAAAAATTAACCCTAAATGGACAATAGACCTAAATTAAAATTGATCACATCAAGTGTTAGTATGTAGAGCAAACAGAACTCTTATAAACTGCTGGTGGAAAAACAGAATGGTACAACCACTTTGGAAAACACTGTAGAAATTTCTTAAGAAGTTAAAATATGAACTAGAGGGGACGCCCTGGTGGCTCAGTTGGTTAAGTGGCTGGCTTCGGCTCGGGTCATGATCCCAGGGTCCTGGAATCGAGCCCCACATGGGGCTCCCTGCTCAGCGGGAAGCCTGCTACTCCCTCTCCCACTCCCCCTGCTTGTGTTCCCTCTCTCACTGTCCCTGTCAAATAAATAAAATCTTTTAAAAAAAAGAAATATGAACTAGACATTCTATTTTTATGTATTTATCCAAACAAAAGTATATGTTCATACAAAGACTTGTATGTGAATATTCATAGTAACTTTATAATAACCCCAAACTGGAAATAACCCTAAAATGTACCAACAGAGTAATAGATAAACAAGTTCTTTAATCCATACAAGAAAATACTACTTAGCAACAAAAAACAACGCACTATTGACACCTCCAACATCATGGATATATCTCAAAATTATTACACTGAGTTAAAAAAAATACATAAGATTCTATTTGCATAAAGTTAAAGAAAATGCAAATGAAACTATGGTGATGTGTGCTTGCTTGGAGAGGGAAAGATTACCAAAAGCATGAGGAATATTCTGGTGGGGCTGAATATGTACAATATGTCCTAACTGTGCTTATGATTTCACAGGTACATATATTTGTCAAACATAAAATTGTATACTTCAACTATGCATAGTTGATGTCACTATACCTCAATAAATCTGTTTAATGAGAAGCTATTCAGTTTTTTTAAAAGATATTATTTACTTGAGAGAAAGAGAGAGAACGAGTGGAGGGGCAGAAGGAGAAGCAGACTTCTCACAGAGCAGGGAGCCTGACATGTAAACTGATGCCAGGACCTTGGGATCATGACCTGAGCTGAAGACAGACGCTTAACCAATTAAGCCACTCAGGTACTCTGAAAGTCATTTAGTTTTATCACAGGAATTAATTCAGATATTTCTATCAATTTACCTCTGAAATCTGGCTTATTTTACACCTTCAAATGTTAGTAACTCCCCATATAAGCTCACATTTTGAAAAATAAATTTCATTTAAAACTATGGCAAAGATCTCCATGTGAAGGCCATTGCACAGCGAATTCCAATGTGTTCTTCTATTTCTCATAGAAAAGCTTATTCTCAGTTCTATAGACAAATATGATGATGATTCTTACTTATGCATGAAATTAAATCAGATAACAAAAACATAAGTACAAGAATAAACCTGTTAGCAGCTTAAGTTTGTTGTCAAAGCCTCTGAAATATTATTGGCTCACTTTAATTTTTTCCTATGCTTTTATTGTTTGCCTCTGGACAAGTTCTGACAGTCAGTTTTGCACTTGGTCTTCTGATCTTCAACTATCAAAGAGAAGAGAAAATGAAAAAGATGGACAGGCTTTGAAAACTGTTAGCACCATTCAACTCTGTTCAGGAAGAATGAGCAGTGAGTGATATGCATTATCATTTAAGAATCTTACTGAAATTAAAAAAAAAATCTGTACTTATTTTCATTTGACTTCAAATAAACTGGCAGAGTTTTAGGCAGCACTGTAAACCTTGTATTAAATTATAATAGGTGCAAGGGCACCTGGGTGGCTCAGTAGGTTAAGCTTCCAACTCCTGATTTGGGCTCAGGTCATGATCTCAGGATCCTGAATCCAGCCCTGTGGTCAGGCTACATGCTGAGCGGGGAGTCTGTTTGGGATTCTCTGTCTCCCTTTGCAAGCCCCACACCCCCACCAAATAAAGAATTTAAGAAAGTAAGAAATTTTTTTCTTTCTTCCTTTTATATATATACGACACATGTAAAGGATGAAGATATTTATGTTCCTGCCCAGATGAAACATTTTGATCTTATGCAAATGAATTAACAAAAAAACTGATCCTAAACCATTTCACTTGTTCTTGCATTCCTGTATTTTTAAAGAGTATTATGTTTGTACAGTAGCATGCTGTGTATAGACATAGGGTTCTATGATTAGCATAAAACTACTGTCCCAGTGAATGCCTTTCTAGCCTTCTAAACACTTCTTACAGACAACTCACCTGTGTTGATAATTCTGTCACTTCTAATAGTGATTCTTACTGTTTTAAATAAAGTATCAACTTTCATCCTTCATAGAGTTTTGACTTTTATAGATATCAGAAACCACCTGTGTAATAAACCTACAAATTAAATAATTTTTTATCACTAATATTGGATGATCAAGTTCTTCGATGTCAAAAATCTTCTTGGGAGAGGGGATGGGTGGCGTGGGTGTCAAGGATGAATGGGGTCTCCTACATATAGGCCATTTCACACATCTAAGTGTCCCTGAAGGCTATTATTAGTTAGCTGAGTCTTTAGCCCTCCCATTAAAAGACTGCACTGGGGAAAAAAATTAAAAAGACCAACCAAGTAATTTTAAAAAATGGCAATGATTAGCTTAATCTAATTCTTTCTAGCCCTGCTTGAAGATAAATAGGCTGAAGCTATTAGCAATTAATCCCCGCACCCCTATAGAAGAGGAAGATAGTTCTGGAGTATAAAAGATATTATTTATTTTTCCTCCATGGTGGTAATCAGCGCAAGAGGTGTAGGACTACCTAATAATTCTTAGCATATTAGAAGAAAATGATCCATGGAGATCCATTAGAGATCCATGGATCTCTAATTAGCTTGACTACAACTGAATGGGTAACAGCTGATATAGTTATGCATTATCTCCACAAATTAACTGGCTTCTCAATCACATGTTAACTCACAAAATTATCAAAAGGATTTAGTTACTAAATTCAAGGATGAACATTAATGCGGTGGATTCTACTGCTCCTACGTTGAACTTTTCTAAGTGCAATACATACAATATATACAATAGTGCACAATTATGAAGTGACCCACGCAATTAGTGTGTTATACACTGTACTTTTAAATTGAGGGTTTTATGTTAACTCAAGTACTTTCAATTATACATTCTTATTTTATTTCTATACATGCTATAAATAGGATTACTCAAAATAAATAATTAAATACGGAAACATCATCACAAAATTCTTTTTTTTTTAAAGATTTTTTAAATTTATTTGACAGAGAAGAGAGAGATCACAAGTAGGCAAAGAGGCAGGCAGAGAAAGAGGGGGAAGCAGGCTTCCTGTTGAGCAGGGAGCCCCATGTGGGGCTCAATCCCAGGACTCTGAGATCATGACCTGAGCTGAAGGCAGAGGCTTTAACCCACTGAGCCACCCAGGTGCCCTTCATCACAAAATTCTTAAAATATGTAGAGTAGTGAAAGTGGTACTGATGAACTTTGTCACTGAAATACAAAGAATCTTAAGACTTAGATAAAAATAGGGTGCCTGGGTGGCTCAGTGGGTTAAGGCTTCTGCCTTCAGCTCAGGTCATGATCTTGGGGTCCTGGGATCGAGTCCCACGTTGGGCTCTCTGCTCAGCGGGCAGCCTGCTTCCCCCTCTCCCTCTCTCTGCCTGCCCTTCTGCCTACTTGTGATTTCTCTCTCTGTCAAATAAATAAATAAAATCTTAAAAAAAAAACTTGATTCATAGGTAGAAACAGCTGTACATGTAGAATAAAACTGATGTAAGTTCCTTTGAGAACACTAGTACAACCTGGAGATTACCTAAAAAAGTGGTAAATAGGATAAAAAGAACATGGGCTGATGAAATCTCCTAGATATTAAGGAGAAAATTAAAAGTTCTTACATTTGGGAAAATAATCTCATTTTATAGACTATAAGGAAATAAGTGCAAAACTATGGAAGGCTTACACTGTAAGTTTCTGAATGTCTAAACCACAAACCCTTTAAAATGAAGCTAAGTCACATAACTGAAATTAGAGATATACCATGTTAACAATGGGAATTTATAAAAGAACAATTTGTAAGAAAAAACTATGTAGTTATGTGTAAATGGGTTTGAAAAGAGGAGTCAATTTCAGATTTACTGTACTAATATACGGTAACTGTACTGTGAACAATAGAAAACTATATCGATTGGCCTCTGAAATATATTATTTTAGAAGATTTAATTTTACATTTTGATTTTCTCATATTAAAATATTTTTGCATTCTCTAAGCATATATTGATTGTATTTATAATGGAAGAAACCTAAGGGTAACACAGGTGAAGGCCATCTTAAAGAATTGTAGGTATTGAAAATTACCTCCACTGTAAGCATTTTCCTCTGACTGACTTATTAAAGAAAATTTGGGTTTTCAAAATCACGTATTTGTTGTAAGGTAGTAATACTTTAAATTCAAGAACTAAGTCTTCAGTATACTTTTGTTTAAACAGGCCTTCCATATACATTTAAACGCACACACATAGAACTTAGGGCCTAAAGTAAATGGACTAAAGGGTAGGGATACAATTATTTGTAAATACAATTATTTGGTAAAGTTTTAGGTGGTTTCAAAAGTGAAAAAGAAAAAGATTGCTTGGGTTATAGCTTTAGAAATATTTAAACTCCGGATTATTTTGAAAATGTTTCATTATTAAGTAATATAATTGGTAACATTTAAAACTTCATAAAGAAACAATCTTTCATAGATCAAAATTTTAAAACTGGAGCAGTCTTTTTATATACTTTGTATATAAAATTGCATATGGGAAGATTGTATATATATCATTGCATATGGGAAATAAACTTGGTTCATGTTCTACATTTGAAAAGTGTCAATTACAGTACAACTCATCAACTTTGATATTATCATTTGACAAGATTTATAATCATATTTTCTTAGGTTTTAGCACTTTAAAGAAGCACTGTAACTGCTATACGCAGCTGAAGAAACTAAGATTCAGATGAAAAATCAAACAATTTATCTGAGGCAGAAATGAAATTAGGGCCATTACTGGACATGTTCATACTATTAGTCTAATGCTTTAAAATCCATTTATATTTGCAGATAACAAAAGAAACACAGTACTAATATTTGAAACTAAAATGACAAAAAGGTGCTAGCACAAATTTGTCATTTGTAAATTACGTCCATTTAACTCTATCATCCTAATTTTTGGGGGAACTCAATGACAGAGACCCTCGGTTCAGTTTTCTGGTTGTTTACACTCTTTCATAGTAATCAAACTTTAATATGTAATATTGTTAATACCATGGATCTCCACAATGTTGGTTAAGTAGCATTTAGTTCTGTAGGTGATATTTAATTAGGCTGATATATATCAATTAGGGAATTACTCTTTCCTATAGCATTACTACCTACAGTCTCTTTTTAAAGCCAAATTCATAGTCTACTAAATTCATACTAGTACTGTCAGTATTCTACATAGTCTGTAACCAGTTAAGAGAATCCTTTAACTGTCTATGCCTCCTGTGGTAACTATAAGGGATATTTAGTTAAAATCCTCAAACTATAAATTCTAAGAAAATATTCATATAAGAACTTAAAGGAAAAAAGGACCATATTTGGATTTTAATGTATGATGGTCTTTATTTACAACTTTATTGGCAAAAAAAGAAAGGGAAACATTTAAAACAGTTTAACACAGGGCATTGCAGCTGATTCTGTCAGGTTAAAGAAGTTGCTTTTTAAATGTCCATCTAATTGTCCAAAGATATACAATACTGAATCTGCATATGCAGTTTCCTTTATGAAATACAGTGCTCATATTTTAGGCAGTCTTTGAAACACATAAATACAAAGGAAATGAAATCACTCATTAAAAACTGCATTAAATGAAGGGTATTTTAAATTTAAATTTATGTTGTTCTTATAATACATGCCCAATGAAAATTAAAAGCTGGAAAAGCAGTTACACTTCCTACTTGAATGGACAGTTACAACAATCATTTTCTGCAATGACCATTATATTTTCAATTTATCATGAACTACTCTGAACTTACTATGAGATGTAGCCAAAGTCAGAAGACAAGACGTAGGGAGAATATTCCTTTTTTGGAGGAGAGTAAGCCCTCCAGAATCAGCATGGGAAATAAACATCCTGTTGAAGAATTCTAGGTGGAAAAAAATTACTGTAGTCAATTTCAACTCATGCTGAGCTGGCTTAATTTTTTCAGACTTGTCTGGTGTCATTCTTCTAAATCAAGTGTGTTTAATTCTTCTTCTAGTTCATCCAAATCTTCCCCAGTAAAAAGATTTTCATCAACAGGAACAGCATCGATGGCTCCATTTTCCTGTCCCTCCCCTTCGTTGTCCTCTTCCAAATCACTTCTTTCACCATTTTCAGCCCTACCTCCAGAAGCTTCACTTAATTTGTTTTCTAAAAATAAACATTAAAAATCAATAAGGCCAAGAAACAAAAACACTATTGCATTAGCAACTGACAGTCACAGACTGATACTACATCTCTTTTCCTTTTTCCATGAAAGCCTTCTCTAAGATTACTCCAACAAGAATTGATCTTTCTTTTTCTAAGCTTAAGAAAGCTTAAGGTATACCTATACCTAGTGCTAGACATTTGATAGCTTAACAGTATACATTTGAAAGAAGATTTATCTTATACAATTTTGCGTTTCCTCCGTGACCTAGCAATTAGGTTTTTAAACAGTCAACTTCCACATAGTATTTTGAAAAAATGACTATGGAATCAAAAAATGTTTCTTAGCAGCTACTTAGCTTTTGATTTGGGGAATAGCAGTTAAATTACACTAGTTGTAAAGCTGCAAATAGATGTGAATCCAAAAACATTTCATCTTATCATCAAGTTGTGAGAAAAGAACCTAGGGCTATGTAGCTACTTTTCTTTATAGGCTAGAAAAGATTGAGAAAACAAAAACGCTGTCTTTTCATGTTCGAAGACACCAATATTTACACAAAGACAATTTTTAGTAGCCTAATTTAGATTTTAACTATTTTAAACATCTTTGATGACAGAAGTCTTGGGGGATTATAGACTCTGAAGTACTTGCAATTTTGCCTACCATCACCAGTTCTACTTCTCAAAGGAGCAAATCCAGTCTTCAGATTGGCATTAAGACAATAGTCTGACACCACTCAGATCTCAGGAAGGCAAGCCAGTTTTTCAAGTTATAACTTGCATTCCTTTATTGTAAAAATAAGATTAGTTTTTGCTCTCTCAAACTTTGCCTTGATTAGTATTCTACCTTTTCCTCTCATACTAACCATGCCAAATGTTCACTTTTCTTTCAACTCCTCAGTCAAGGCACCATTAAACATAAATTTTATCAACAAGTCATAAACTACCCAGCCTTTCCCCCATTCTCACTCTTAACTAAACTCATTATTTGTATTTCCAGATCTTGTTTCTATAACTAATATCCTTTCATCTTCCATTTTTCTTCTCCCAGATCTTTTTTCCCTGGTGTATAAGCCCTTCCCATGACCATGTCTCCCACTCAAACGAAGTTTGTAAGAGTGATCTGCACTTATTTTTCTCCTCATTCCTCTTGTCATTGCAGTGCTGATGAAAACTGACACCCTAATTCCTACAACTCCTTTCTTATTACAACTACAGAATTATTTCCAGTTTTTGTCCTACTTAATTTTTCGAAACTCTTCTTTTCCTTTGTCCTTCTCGAGCTTTCCTTCTTTTGACTACTCTAACTGATGTTTGCAGTATATTCTACAATGTTCTCATGGTAAGTATTATGCCTGGGTGAGTTCATTCACTCTGAGCTAACAATAAAAATGACTTTCAAAAGTTTTCCTCCTATGACGGTGTCACTTTTGATAATTAAAATATCTCAAAATCATGAGGTTCCAAACTGATTAGCTACATCTCCTTCTACTTTCAGTTAATGGCTTCAATATCCACCTAGCCACCAATTCTACAGCTTCCACGACTCACTACTTCTATATACAGCCAAACCACACATATTTATGTTACCGGTCTGGTGCCTGTAGACATCAAAGTTTGCCAGTCTGGTCTAACTGTCCCCCCTGCCCCCAACTCCCATACCCTTTAGACAGCATCCTAGGTTCTTGGACTCATACAAAAGTTAGCGTACTTACCATCCTTTTCTGAAGTATATGTGCTGAATCTTTCAAGACTGGCTACAGTAATACCTGTCTCATCTACATCTCTTGGGATATACAGGCTTAAATCTATATCATTTACACTCACAGAATCATCAACCTTTAAAAACAAAAAATAAAGTTGTTACTTATGAGAACAGCTTTCATAAATTACTTACCTTTTACATCTGACATTTACCTTAGTGAAACAAAATTATTACTAATGCCAAGTGAAAACAATAACTGACAACTGCCAAAATTTACCCCTTTTCCTAAACTTCTTGGGAAAAAAATAGCAATGTCATATTTCAACTTTCTTCCTCTGACATACAGAATATGACATTTTTATTTTCATCTCAAAGACAGATGTTAAAATTTTATACTATACAAAAAATGAATAATCAGCTATGTTTGCCTGTAACTAAGTGATTTTGCTGTTGTCTCCTGCTCTCTACTCAACTTTTCCCTCTACTCTGTACTTTTTAAGTCTCTGTCCCATTTTTTTGAGTATAAAATATTAAACAAAAAATCGTTTTCCTTTTAGAAGGAGAATAAAACACATATTTTTTAGCTAATACATACAAGGATTTAATACTACCCCAGTCACTGTTCTACTGTCTTTATAAAGAATTATAATTTTATTAACTCATTTAACTCTCACAAGTAGCCTGCATGTAGGGATTATCATTATGTCTTTATTACAGATGAGGGTAGAGACCTACGGTATAAGTGATTTCCCAAGTTAGAGTCAGGATTTGAACTGAGGCCCTGGAGTTGGTTCCCTTAAACATCTGTTCTATTGTTATTCTCTATTGTTTCTCTCCATCAACATGAGGAGATGAGGCGCCAAAGCTTTTTCTTACCTCATCACCACCTGTTCCCTGGGTGTAACGGGTATCATCTGCTTCCTCATCATCATCATCAACCAGTTCAGGACGAAATTCAAACACCTCACGACCACTGATCTATTCAGATACACAAATATATCAACTCAGGGTAAAAATTCAAACATTTCTTGGTCATAAATTTCAGACATAAACATGACTAAATTATAATAAATTCTTGCATGACACAGAAATTATAAAATGAAAGAAAGAATAAAGAATCTCTTCAGATGAGTTTAGGACGTACCACTAATGCCTTCCCTGCCTTGAAGTCTGCTTTCCTTCTTTCCATATCCTGCTCAAGTTTATCGATCTTTTCTTGTCTTTTTCTTTTCTTCCATGCAAGAAAAGATTCTAGAGTGATTTTGGTAACATTTGGACCTAGGGCAGAACGCTGCAAAGACAAAAAGAGTTGTTTTTTTCTACCAAATCACCTATAACAATATTTAATAGTTTTCTCTTAATGCAATTAAGTCCTTGCCTATGACTGTTAAGACATCAAATTTAGAATAAACAGATTTATTTTCATTTTATATAGCAATGAGCAAAATGAATGTCCAGAGATACAAACATTTCTAAACACAATAAAATATATTATTCTGAGTTGGATTTCTTTTCAATACTGAAAGTGAGTAAAACGTGTCATATGAGAAATAGTTTTAAAATAAGTCAACTGGTGAAAACAAAAAATATGAAAAGTACCATGACAATATCCAAGTTTCATTTGTGCTCCTCAGGAAATAAGGAAAAAAAGTAGGCAAAAACACCATCTGCTCCTCAGAGCCGATAATCAAGTAATTTATGGAAAAATAATACTCGCTGAACATCTGCCGGGTATTTAGTATTAAATGCTTTCTACACATATGCTAACACACTGATCTCTACAAATAAGCAAACAGAAAGAGATGGGAAATTTACCAAGGTTAACAGCTAGTACCTGGTAGAAGTAAGATACAAACAAGCCCAAGTATAACTGACTCCTAAGTCTGTATTTTCTATTACAGCATAGTGCCTCCTATGAGACACCGAACAATATGGCCATTTAAGAACAAATGTATATAATCCCAACCTTAGACATTTATACAACATAGACAATCCAAAGAAGACAAAATGGATATAACTTGAAATATACAATCCTAAACCTAGTATTTCCAATAATCTCAACATTTTCTTGTCACTCCCAGGAGCCATATCTACTAACTCTGTAGCCCCATCTACTATCTCATGGAGTAAACCTCTTTTATGCTGAACCAGAAACAAGGAGCAGAAGATTCCCCTCTATCAACAGAGTGAGAGTTTTGAGCCCAGGGATGATAAAACATACAATTGGAAAAGTGTAGGAGCTGTCTCCTTCAATGCATATTACTGATTAGTAAAATGGCTAAAAAATAAGGCATCAGGGGAAACATCTAAAACTTCAAGTTCAATCAATTTGAATATCATCTGAATGACTATACTAGTACATCAATCTTATGGAAAGAATTTATTTGATAAACTAGTGGCATAAAAAATTGTTTCATAATCCTAAAATTAATGTCATGATGGGGTAGTGATTATGGTTAGGTTTACATTCTAGACATACAAGAATAACTAAAAAGTAAGGCAACTTTGGGAAAAGTTCCTATTTTTTCCCCTTTCATAATAATATGCTATTGCCCCCAAGTGGTAAATATTATAATTTCACAATAAATACCGCTTTAGTTTTATAGTAGGAAAAAATTCTAGTTACCTCTCTTTCAATTAGATCTTCTAATGAAATTTCGTCTTCTTTCTCTTCTTTTTTTTTATCTTTTTTCAATACAAATCCAGGAGGAAGTGCATGACGATACATGCAAATATCACCACCTCCAGGGCATACCCAAAACCAGCCGTATTTGTTGTTTTCAATAGCTTCAAGGAAATGCTTGCACACCTATAGAGACAAGATTATTCACAGTAGTGGCTCAGTCTGGTCCATTGCCAAGGTAAATGCTTAAGTATATGGAACAAGTACATTCTTATTCACATCCTTAGGCTATTAACTTTTCAGAGCACTCTTTCTGCAGAAATGTACACATAAATTAACCTTAAAATACTTAATACGATGGTAAATTCCCTTTAGAGAAGTTCTATATAAAATTTCTATTTTCAACACTGTTCCAAATTCTGAATTACACAAAAGGACATGCCTCAGTTTTAGCCTTTGTAAACATAATCCAAACCTTATTTTTAAATAAATGAAAAAAAAAATGAATGTGGTTATAAAAAACTAAAACCAATGATTTTGTTTTGGTTTAATCTTTCCTAAAAACTCATCATATGCAATAATGATACAAATACTATTTGAATTACCTGAAATTATAGGCAATTTCTCACATCTAGGGATAAAGGGAGAAAGCAAGCAAAGTACAAAAGGAACACAAAGGATAGTGACCTTTGGTGCAAAATACAACTGTATTGAAGCCTCAGGTAATACACTTTAAAAGAAAGAAGTAAAAATAAGCAATATTCTTTCCCTGAAAAAAAATATAAGTAAAAAAGTAAAAAGTAAAAAATATAAGTAAAAAAGATATAAGTAGGGCGCCTGGGTGGCTCAGTTGGTTAAGCAACTGCCTTCGGCTCAGGTCATGATCCCGGAGTCCCGGGATCGGGTCCCATATCGGACTCCCGGCTCTGCGGGAGGTCTGCTTCTCCCTCTGACCTTCTCCCCTCTCATTCTCAGTCTCTCGCTCTCTAATAAATAAATAAAAAAATCTTAAAAAAAAAAAAAGATATAAGTAAAACTAGTGTTTAGAAATTTTCTAGCACATCAAGATTTTTCACTATAACTGCACTACAGATAAATACGTGGACATGAATGCTAGGTCTGAGAAATAAGGTACATATTGTTAAAAGTGCATTTCCTGGAATACTAGAGCCAATACCTATCCAAAACTCATTTAAAATTCATAATGTGACAATATTTTCACCTTCTTCATTTAAAATCTCATCATTAGAGTAGGTGTTTATCAATTCTCCCACCATTCACTTTGCACAAGGAAAGAATTCTTATCACAATTCAATGTGATTGTGTTCATCCATATCTGAGAGACAGTAAAATCACCTCAGAAAATGGCACTTGAGGACTTCAGTCACATGCTTTTTCAAAGATTCTTTTGAAAAAGAATCTAATTTTGTATAACTCAATACTTGGAAATTCCAAAACAAAGTTTGATGCACTTTATAAAAAGCTCCAATAATTTAAAAAATAATCCAGTAAAAAATAGCAGCAAATACCTTGCCACATAATTCTCCCTAATGATAAATATCACAGCAACTCAATTCAAGAAAAGGACATACTATTTGAGTTTTTGGTTTTTTCTTTTCCGCCTCACCGTGCTTCTTGTTCACTACTTCTTCCAGTTTTTTCTCATCCCAATTATCCATAGTATCTAAATAAAAAGAGATACGATAACTTAATACTGTAATTTTATCTACTATTCCCAAAACATATTGCATATTTCCTTAGACAGGAAAGCTGTATTATAAGACTTATGACCTAACACATTTTCTTTAAATGACACCAAAGATAGGAATAAACAGTGTTAATGAAATTATTCACCGAGATCCCAAGTAGTTTAGGCAAACGAGAAAAGTAGTACTGGAAGAAAGGGTGAGACAAATCTAAAATAAGTAACTGCTTTTTATACATCCTCATTTACTTAATCAAAGGACATAATGCTGTCAATTCAGATTTTGTGAAAAAGAATTTTTTTTTTTACAAATGCAGCCTTCCTAAGACCAAAATATTCTTCAAGTTCTAAATATTTTAGTAACAACCAAAAGATATTTTTAAGAAAATGTCTTAAAAAAATACCTTTTTCAAGTTCTTCATCTCTTGCATCAATGTAAACACTTCGCTTTTCACACTTTCTCTCCAGAGTCAAGTCATGAGAGAACTTACACTTATCTCCTTTAGTACACTGTCCTTGCTTAAAGAATGCACACACCACGGATTTGGGATCTGCACCTATGTCAAATGGCACATGGTATTTGAATTACAATCTGCCAGATCACAAAGTATAGCTTCTGAGATATAATTACTGCTGGTAAACTTGTTATTTTCCATTCACCGACGTGAGAGGAAAATATGACTTATAGGTGATTACTAAGACATTTAAAGTTCCTTCTACAACATTCTATATCTATTTTTGTTTCTTTTATTCTTACCATTATTCCTTCCATTCTTACTCTTATTTCCAGGGGTGGAAAACCAAACAAACAGGTTATTCCATAGTCACTTGTCTAGTTTGAGTCAATGAGGCAGAGGCAAAAGAGAAATATAAATATACATGGAGATATACTACCAAGAGTTTGGAACTTACAATCTATAAAACCATAGGTTGTCTACCAAAGAATAGATATTATAAATCAACTAGCAGCCTAACTCCTTAATTTTAACTTAAGTTGGGGGTAGTGGCTGGAGTTATAGTTATACAATCACTTAGCTGAACACATGTATAGAGGAACCATAAGAAAGTCATGGATATAGATTAATTTTGACAAAGGGAGTATCATTTCCACAGCAGACACACTGGCTTATTATATGAAGAAAATACACATCAAAACAAATTAAAGATTTTTTAAACTGTAGTTGACCCACAATGTTACATTAATTTCAGGAGTACAACATAGAGATTTGACAAGTCTGTATGCCACCCTCACCACAAGTGTAGCTGCCATCTGTCACCATGCAATGCTATTACAGTACCATTGACTATACTCCTTCTGCTGTGCCTTTTATCCTCATGACTTCTTCACTCCGTAACTGGAAGCCTTTACCTCCTGCACCCCCTTCATCCTTTTGTCCATCGCAGGCCCCCAATCTCCACCCCTCAGGTAAACCATCAGTTTATTCTCTGTATTTATGGGTTTGTTTGTGCTTTTTGTGTGTGTGTATTCATAAAATAAGTCAAGAGGTTTTTAAACATGAATTATATTAGATAAAAATAATACTTCTGACATTTAAAGTTTACCTTTACTTATTTTTTGAGCAGCAACTACAGGTTTGAACAGCTCATTTAGTTCCTGCAACTCTTTCTTCTTGTCATCTTTCTTCAATTTCTTTTCAGCTTCACTTTGTGCTACCTATAATATTCCCAGGTATAATATGTAAATTTGGTTTCATATATTAAAATTGTTCTCATTATACAATAATACATAGAGCATCACTAACAAAACATTTGCACGTTTATGTATATAAAGTCCATACCTCTTAGTATCAGTGTTACAATGGCCTTTAAGTATATATTAAATCGTGTGGTTAAACTATTAAATGAAACTGCGAAATCTTATATCAGTTGACTTAAAAAAAAATTTATAAATGGAACCATGCCAAATAAAAAGCATATTCAAAAGCTTACAGCAATAAGCATTTATTAAGCATTTGCTACATGCCCAGCACTTTTAGTAAATGGTTCTCACCTGGGATTTTCTTCTTATGACAACCACCCACTCCCCAGAAACATGAGGGTGCCTTTTGAAGATCAGAAATGCAAACATCCAGAAACGCACAGTCCCACACAATAAAGAACTGTACCACCCAAAATACCTATTCCCCTTGTGGAAAAACACTGAGCTAGGTCAACGTGGGAGATTAAACAAAACAAATATGACATATGACATAGTTCCAGGCACACGATTTACATACCTAATATGATTAGAGGATTCATCCAAACATTTATATGTCAGGTCCTATGTTAGATGACAGGGAATACAAAGATGAAAAGATAAAGATGCTTATTTAAAGAAGCTCAGACTCTAGTGGGAAGACAGACATGTCAACAACTATAATATAATACATGGTTCTCTGGGAACAAGGAACGCCTATATGCCTATGAAAATCAGACTGAGCTAATATTTTATGGATGAATTTTTCTGATGGGTAAGAAAAAGAATGCAGAGAGCCAGCCAATGCAAAGATATAGGCATGAGAAGGAATATGGTATGAGAAAGATCAATGAAAAGTTTGGACTATATCAATAGGTGACAGGTAAAACTCCGTGGCTTAAAGCAAGTCAATGACACAATCAGATTGTATTTTATAAAGACCACAATGGCAACTGTGTGAAAAGTGGACTAAAGGAGCCCAAGAACAGCAAAGAAAATTAAGAGGCTAGTGCAATTGCTGTAGGCAAGAAAACACAAGAGCTTAAAGTAGGCATTAGTAGAAAGGATGGAGAAAAGAGGTGCGAGACAGCTCTTAAGGAGGTAGAACTGATAGTACGAAGTGACCGGACATAAAGTAGGAAAGAGAGGGCGGGGTCTAGGACTATCACATGTATGGTTAGTGCTGTTAAACAAGACAGGGTATACAGGAGTAACAGGTTTCAGGATAGAAGGTAGAGATGAGCTCAGTTTTAGACATACTGAGTATGAGATGCTCACGGAGCATCTGAATAGAGCTATTTAGAAGGCAAGTGGACAAGGATCTTGATACCTGGAGAGAGAGTCTGATTTAAAATAAAGATTTTAGCAACAGCTTACAGATAGTAATTGTTAAAACTCTGAGTGTGTATGAGATTACTCAAGAACAGCATAAAGAAGTGATAAAAAAAAAGTGACAAGAGCAGAGGACAGTTCCTTGAAGAATACCAATATGAAATGAGCCAACAACCTTAAAAAGCCCATAAAAGGGTCCAAGAAACATCAGAGATACAGGTAGAAATCCAGCACAAAAAAGTACTTAAGGACAGAGAAATTTTAGGAAGACAATGGCCAAATGCTATAAAGGTTAAAGACATCCCAAATCCTGACTTCGAGCATATGGTAGATGTGTTTAAATGGAAAAATGGGAAAACACTGTTTAAAAAGAAAAATTTAAGTCATTTTATCTATAATAAAACTATCCTTTGCTCATTAGGCTCATCTCAAACATTTATGGACCCAGAGCAAGGATACAATGGAAGCCCATAAACCATTTTTGTGAATATTTATAAGTCAGAAATCAAGCTAATGCTAAATAAAATATGGTTCGTACCCCTACTTGACAAATATACCTTATAACCCGGAAGCACGGGTTCAAATTTAAAATGCTCAGGTTCCATGGAGTTCCACAATGGAGCATGGCAGTAAAACAAGAGTCAACTCTTGGCTCCTCCTCTTCCCACCCTGAGTTTTATCCCACCATGTGTGTGTATGAAGGTGGAAGGTGTGGGGAAGGACATAGTATGGATTCAGATCTGTCCACACTCCTAGCACACACTCTTCTTTTTTTGTATATGTGCTGCTGAAGTGAACAAAGAACTTTCCTTTGACTACTTCAGGCATATTGTCAGTACAGTATACCTCAAGATAAATATAGGCAACATGACCTCTGCAGGCCCTGAAGTGTTGTGGAGACGGATGGTATAAATTCCCTTAACCTCACTGACTCCTTGCCTGTGGGAGAGTTATGTCTAGAGGAGACCGAAAGAGTAGGGTCATCCTCTACAATACAGGGCCTGCAGTGGGGTACCTACTGCCTGGCTCTAACAGCAGGACTGCTGCTCATTTTGCAGATAAAAGCCCAAGTACCCAAGAAATTATCAAAAATTATAATACTGAAGGTACCATCAATCCTAACCACACCACCACCACCAAAAATTTTATGGCTTTCTCGGGTCTATGAAATATAAAATTACCAGTCAATATACTTCCCACTAGAAGAAAAAATAGGGAGTAGGGAGAGGAGAACAGGATTGAAAAAAGGAATAAGGGAAGAAAAGTAAATTCTTTTCACACACCTATATTCACCAGAAGATTCACATTATCTTCTCATTTAACCACCACAGGTACCTTACAAGGGTAATTGTCCTTCCACTGTACAGATAAGTGTCACTAAGTAATTTAAGTTCATGTAACAAATAAGATGACTCCAAGATCTAAGCATACATTTTTATTAAACCAGGCTACTAAATTAGCAGCATGGAAGATCAATAATTTTTGGCTCTAGAATCAAGCTGGATGTAAGAAAAGAAAAATGCTCAAGGCACTAAGCTGTAGACAATATATGTGAGAGAAATTTGTTTCGGATTGCGGTCACAAATATATCTTCTGATATTCTCAGATGAAAAAAAGTATTTCCAAAAATTAAAAAAAGGATAAAGTGGCAAAAAAAGTACTTTTTAAAATAAAGATGCATGTCTGTAAAATCTTAAAACTCAAGAAAATGAAAGAATACGAAGAAAAGGAGTTAACTTTTTTGAACACGTTGCCAATAGATAAAATAATTTCAAAATTCACACGGAAGAATATATGCCTAAGAATAATCAAGAAAAATATGAAAGAAGTAACATTTGGGAGAAAGAACTTCCTTTAATAGCTAACAGAACATGTTACTAGGCCACTTTACTCAAAATCAATGGGATACTGGTTTAGGAACAGACAATAATAGAACAGAAAAGAGAATCCAGGAATAGATCCTAATATATTTGAGACTTTACTATATGTCAACAGTGGTATTTCAATTTGGTGGGACAAATGATGCTGGTTTAAGTGGCTATTCATTTGAAAGAAAATTAACTTACTGACATATAAAATAAATTTATGACAAATTATACACTGTAAAAATAAAATAGAAATCTAGGAAAACACACATACTGTAGTGGTACAGGAGACTTTTTAACTATATTTAAAAAAAGCTAGACATATCTGACAATACAAAAAATAAAAATTACTGTACAGCAAATAAAACAGAATATCACAAATTATCTGTAATGCAGACAAAGGTGTCTCTCATAAATTGACAAGAAAAAGACAACCAGAAAAGCAAAGGATATGAACACGCAAGTCAGAGAAGTATAAACCCAGACAGCCAACAACCATTTGAAAAGATATTCAAAACAGAACAAAACAAAACAAAAAAAACCAAAAGATACTCAAACTCACCAGTAGTGAGGGAAACAAAGTAAAAAATGAGGTCTCAATTTATACTTACCACATTGGAAAACATTAAAAAGAACATTAGTACCTATAACTCATGCACTGCAAATGAAAATGTGAAGGATTACAATCGCTACAGAAACTAATCTAATCTCTTAAAATTAGAAATCCGGGGCGCCTGGGTGGCTCAGTTGGTTAATCATCAGATTCTTGATTTCTACTCAGGTAATGATCTCAGAGTCATGAGGCCAAGGCCTGCATTAGCTCCGAGCTAATTGGGATTCTCCCCTCCCCATCCAGCTGGCACTCTCACACTCACTCTCTTTAAAAAACTAAAAACTAAAAAATAAAAGAAATCCATTTCCCTTGATCTAGAAATATGTCACAAAAAAGCACAAATGCCTGTGGGAATACATGTACACGGACATTTCTCGTAGAATCGTTCTAACGTCAAAAAGCTAGAAACAAAGTAATCACTTATAGTGAAATGGATGGATATAGTACACCCATGTTGTAGAATAGTATGAAGCCATTAGAATATATTATATCAAAATGGCTTAGAGGAATATTTAAGATATACTGCTGAGTAACAAAGGCAAGATGCAGAAAAGTTTTAGAGTAGGATTCCATTTTAAAATACGATTACCATTCCAAATACTTCTATCTGTAACAGATGCCTTATTACATCCATATGAATAATATGCAGAAATTTTAAGTTATTTACCTGACGTGGATTTTGTTGACCAAACTTAACCTGATGAGTGACAGCCTTAATAAACTTCTGTTGCTTTGCTCCTTTCTTATTCTTTAGACCAAAAGTTTTGTCCTGAATAAAAAAAGAGTACAGAAATATCTTAGCAATTTATATTAATTTCTCATCTATTTTTTTCAGTTGGATCTAAAAATCACTCCTTCATTTATGTACTGGTAAGAAAACTTTTATTATGTTATATAAACATACAAAACACTAATACATCAAGTCAAGCCAACATATGACCCAGGATTCTTTACAATATATACTTAAAACTATCTTTTTCTAAAGTGTGTTTCAATATATAAATTCTATAGGATGTGCAGGGTTGTAATACAGGACAAGATGACCTATAGTCAAGTAAGTTTAGGGAAATGCTTGGCTAACAGTGTTTTTAATTCTTAAATGTAAGATATCTCGAGCTTTTACCAAAAGGGATACGGTATGTAGCAATTCTAAATCTTTTTTTTACTTCCGAATGCATTCTTCTCAGAGTACCCTAAGGGATTATGTCCCTGTTGGACACATTTTAGGGAATACTGCATAAGATTATGTACTGTACTGTGTTTTTTTTTGTTTGTTTGTAAGAGAATAATCTTCTCAAAACAATTAAAAATTTTTTAAAAGATTTATTTATAAGGGAGCCTGAGTGGCTCAGTTGGTTGGGCTCTGTTCTACTGAGCCAGTTACCAACTTATCCATACACTATCAATCTTTGTAGACTGAGGTTCAAAAAGATGTTTAATTTCATCCTTTTTAAAAATTTATTTATTTTTTAAAGTAAGCTCCATGCCCAATATGGAGGTTGAACTCATGACCTTGTGATCAAGAGTGGCAGGCTCAGGGTACCTGGGAGGCTCTGCTGGTTAAGCATCTGCTTTTGGCTCTAGTCCTGATACTAGAGTCCTGAGATCAAGTCCCATATTGGGTTCATTGCTCAGCGGGGAGCCTGCTTCTCCCTCTGCCTGCTGCTTCCCTTGCTTGTTCTCTCCCTCTCTGACAAATTAAATCTAAAAAAAAAAAAAAAAAAGGTTGCATGCTCTACCAACTGAATCAACTAGCTGCCCCTAGATGTTTCATTTTAAAATGGGAGTTTGCATCATTTTCATTCTCTTGTTTGTGGGTGGGTCCAAGAAAGGATAAAGAGGCATAAAGGTCTATAGTTTTGAAAGGAACATGAGATCCTCTCAAAATAATCAGTCTGAAATAAACTGACTATTTCAAAGCCTTAATTTTGGTATTATTTCTGAGGGAAGGGACGAGGTAATAGGAAGTAGTACAGCTGCAGAATACCTATGTGGACACGTTGGAAATGAAAAACAGTACTGATATGAATAGTACTTGAAAACATCCGACGTGACATAACTATAGAATCTCAAAATCAGTAAAACAGATCTTTCAATTTTCTTAACATTTGCAAAGCTGAAGACAGTTGAGCTCTAGAAGGTTCTCATTGAGAAGTATCTTTTTATTCATTCACATCTATATCCATCTATATATCAAAATTTCACTTGTCCCTACTTAAATTTCTATCCTGTCTTAATATCCCATCTTTCAAAATTCTACACGAATTTTCTATAATTTACACATGTAAAAAAAAAGTAGGATGTATATACATGCTGAATTTGAGTTTTTTTAGGGCTGGTGTCCCTTGTGTTTTTATAGGTAAGAGAGTTTAACATTCAATTCAGTAAGAAGAAAAGAGGGTCAAGTATACAATGTGATATATGAAGAGAAATGAGCACATGCAGCAACCGGGTGTGAAATGCCACTTTCCTTTTACAAAAAGTGAGTTCTCATGGGAGGTGGGGGAAATGTAAAATCCTAGATAAAAATATCAAGATCAAAGTGCAACAGCATCTACATAAGGCTTGCCAGAGAAGAGCGTAACTAGGGTTCAAACCATGCCCCATACGTTAACCACAAAACGATGAATAAACAAAGCCAAACGGCAAGGTAGATACTGATATACGAAGATTTAGTAAAGAAAAAAGTACTCTAAGGGGACTTGGCTAGTTAGAAAAAAATACTCATGACAACAGTTTCTGATAGAAGTATATAAGCTCCAGATCCCAGAAGAAAAAGTTTTTCAGGTTTAATTATACCGCTTTAGCACATAATTAACCAGCCTAAAAGAGATAAATGAATGAGTTGTGTTTTTAAAGTCTTTAATTAGGTTAGAGCTCAGAAATCATTATTTTTTCCACAGAGACATGAGACACATCTATTCAGCATTCATGAAACCTAAACTCAACATATATTTTATTGAATCCTCTTAACAATCTTAAGATTTATTATTATCTCGCTCTCTAAATGTTATATTGAAGCTGAGAACTGTTCAACAATTCTTCTGAAGTCAGATTGTATAGTCTAATTATTCAGAGTATAAGCTCGAGTCAGGTTGCCAAAGTTGTAAGCTCAAGCAAAACTAAGCAAATCATCTTCTTTGCCAGTTTTCTTATTTGCAAAGTGGGTCTCACTCTAACCTTTTACCAACTGTTGTGAAAGTTAAAAGATTTACTACAAAGAAGTAGTAGAGCACACTGGTTAACAGTAGGGGGTCTGCAGCCACACTTCCTGGGTTTGAATAGTGGTTCTGCCAATGGCCAATTTAGTAACCTTGGGCAAGTTATTTAACCTCTGTGCTCATTTCTTCAAAAGGGTGATAATACTTATCTCAACTGAGAGAATTAAAGAAGCTGCATAAACTTATCACTGTATATGGCATGTCTTCTCTCCTTTCTCCAACACACTGATAATTGTGTCTGGCTCACTAAGTGTTAACTATTAAGTGACAAATGATATTTGAACCAAGGTATATTTGACTCCAAGCAAAGTCTTTGTTCTTTCTACCATGAAAATCTACTTTCCAGAGAAACCTAGTTAGGTTATTGTGCAGGCTGGTACACAAAAAGCTTTCTGAATACATTGTTGATGTGGGATACCAACAACACCTACTGAAAACTGGATGGTTTATAATTTGGAATACTTCAAAAGGGTTTTCTTCCTTTTTCTTGAATTTAGGACAAACACTTATGTGAAGATTAACCTGGATCATTTGCGGGTGGGGAGATATAAGACAGGAAGACTGGTGGTTACAATCGAACCCAAATCCTGGTTAAAATAAAACTGGGAGGGGTGCTTGGTGGTTCAGTTGGTTAAGTAACTGCCTTCAGCTCAGGTCATGATCCTGGAGTCCCCGGATCCAGTCCCGCATCATTGGGGGCTCCCTGCTCAGCAAGGAGTCTGCTTCTCCCTCTGACCTCCACTTTTCGTGCTTTCTCTCTCTAATTCTCTCTCAAATAAATAAATAAAATCTTTAAAAAAAAATCTCTTCTTTAAAAAAAAAATAAAATAAAATAAAACTGGGAAATAGTAGTCCTCATTGGATCAATAAGGTCCCAAAGTTTAGGTTATAGGAAGGAACAGTGTGTGTGTGTATGTTTCAGATTTGGGAAACTGAATACAAAGCAGTTTAGAAAACACATATTTTAAAAAAAAAAAAAAAAAAAAAGAAAACACATATTTTTTTAAGAAAAGGATGGCTCCCTGAAGCTCCAAGAGCCTTAACATTCAGTGAATTCCAGATTTCACTTAAAACTGACCCTTTCTTCCCCTTCCCATCCCATTAAGTTATCATGCTTCTTTTACAGCCAGCCTCCACTCCTTAAATAAGATGTGTGAGAAAACGGGGGAGGGTTGGGAGAGCAGAACAATACTGAATAGTACTCCAAGACAACTGGGGTAAGTTGTCTTTGGACACTAGGGTAAGCAGAAGCTAGCTCTGTTTTATTTCGTTAGTCGATGTTGCCTCCCCCACCCGCCAGATGCACTAATGTGTTTTTGCTCTCTATTCATGCAATGGATATTCTACAGCTAGTTAATCTAACTTCAAATCATCAACTGACCTTGACTAAAGTTTTTCACTGGCAACCAATCATTTCTCTTTCTCTATCCTTTACACATCGGGATCCCATCTCTTTAGGTGTCTCACCACCACTTTCTTGCTGCTACAAGTCCTTAGCTGGACATTCTTTATTTGCATGCCCTACAACTCAAGGATCATTTCTCTTTCCATAATCAAATCTACTTCTCAAAGTTGACTTCAGTTTATCAAATGTTAGCTATAAGAAAGCAAATAGTATATGCCATTTGGGACAACTGCATGAATGTCTAACAGAACCATAACATCTTTTGATACACTCATTTCAGAAAGAAAATACCTATCAAAATACCTACCAAATCAATTAATAAATTTTGGAAGGTTTAAGGAGGGAAAGAAAAAATATAGGCAACAGAAGGAAATTATTTCAGATAACAGAAAGTAAACCCTATATAGACAGCACAGGTCAGTCTGATTATTTTCTCTAACTAGTTCTTTTTTTAATAATAAATAATAGCAGCTGCCATTTATTAACTATATGTCAAGTATTTAACATGTCATTTCATTTAATCCACAGGTCTTTAATATAGGAATTAGCTCCATTTTGCTGATAAGAAGTACATCAGTCTTTGCTCCCAGCTCCTCAATCAATTTTCATCCTTAACCGCATGCACTAGCCATCAGGATATGCTAGGGTTTTGGGGAAGTTAAAAAATAATCATCTATAATATTTAACAAAGAGGAATATACTGTTTGCTAACCAGGCTAACAGAATTTTCTACGTAAATCTCATTCCACAACAAATGATACACTTAACACTAAATTCACAATATTGTACCTCTCCACTGGTAGCAAATATCCATGCAGCACACAACCTTACTACCATAAAAAAAAAAAAAGATGCTCATCATATATAATAAATGGTGGGGGGGGGGGCAGGCTGATATCACCACTGTGTTAGGATATTTTTGGTCAGTTAAAAAATGCAGCTGTCAAAAAAAAAATGCAGCTGTCTTATTTTGCACTTTTCTTTGGCTAAGTCTTCATTAATGAAACTAAGGTTGCTTTCTCTTTACCTTAAGAATAACTGTGTACAAGATGAACGAAGCCATTATATACCTAAATTTTAGCTGATAAACAATACATGACTTTCATGTAAAATTCCTTAAAACAAAAATACTACTCCTGCCAATTTAAAATAAAATCACTGCATATAGTTAAAGTTTAATAATGCAGGAGGTATACTTTGTCAAGTAACATTTAATTTCATGTCTATAAGGAAATTTCACTTTGTATCATATTAAATCAATCTTAGGAAAGGAAACTGACAAGTAAATTGTGATCCCTAAAATGTCCCTGGTTTACATAGCACTGAATGCTATGAGATCACCATTCCCAGAGATCTACTCAAGTGCCAGTAGTCTAGATTGTTCAAAAAGGTGACAAGAGACGTACGTGTGAAGAAAATAGTCATTTGCTTTTAAAGTTCTGGCTATGCTGCTTCATCACAGTTCTAAACAGAACAAATTGGCAATAAGAATATAGGTTCTGGGACAGGGGAGCGGCACCTGAGTGGCTCAGTCGGTTAAGTGTCCGACTCTTGACCTCAGCTCAGGCTTTGATTTCAGGGTTATGAGTTCAAGACCCAAGCTGGGCTCCAAGTGGAGCCCACTCAAAAAAAAAAAAAAAAGAGAGAGAGAAAAAAGAAAATACAGGTTCTGCTTCAGAGCTGGAACTCACCAAAGATTACTAGAATTTTTTATAAGCATGTTAAACCAGCAGACTTTAAAAATTATGTAAAAATTGACAAAGACAAGTTCCCATTAGGTGTATACTATGAAGCCCTGAGGGTTTTCATCGCTGTTTTTCAAGGCTATAAATACCAAATTTTTTTTAAAAGATTTTATTTATTTATTTGACAGAGAGAGAGACACAGCAAGAGAGGGAACACAAGCAGGGGGAGCAGGAGAGGAAGAAGCAGGCTTCCCGCTGAGCAAGGAGCCTGATGCTGGGCTCGATCCCAGAATCCTGGGATCATGACCTGAGTCAAAGGCAGACGCTCAATGACTGAGCCACCCAGGTGCCCTTATAAATACCAAATATTAAAAACAGTAATCATTTAGGTAACCATGGGTGGCTCAGTTGGTTAAGCGTCTGCTTTCCGCTCAGGCTTAGGTCATGATCCCAGAGTCCTGGGATTGAGTCCCTCATTGGGCTCCTTGCTCAGTGGGAAGCTGCTTCTACCTCTGTCTGGGCTCCCCCTGCTTTTGTGCTCTCTCTCCGACAAATAAAATCTTTGAAAAACAAACAAAACCACAGTAATCATTTATAAATAAACTCATTTCAAAACACCCAACATGCATTTTGGTCGAGTTCTAATAAATACCAACAATTCCACAAAGTGTGTCCATTATTCAGGTGTACCATAAGGAGGAAAATGGTCATAGCTTTTTCCAATTACATTCAAAGAACACGAAGAACTGTTTAAAAGTCATTGATGGTTCATTCTCAGGAAACTCACTGGTACAGTCATTAGAAGGCAAATACAAAACATTCAAGAACGTCAATAGTGTTCCTCGGCCATAAAGAGCTCTTGACTTACTGCACTAAATGAATGTGTGTGTATACACATAGATATGTGTATCTATGTAACTATGTATACATAACAAATTCAGGTATGGCACTTAACACAGCTAGTGACACTGAAACAATCTCTTTTAAAGCAGAGTCGATGTAATTCACAATGTATATATATCAAGAGCTATGTACAAAACGGTGAGCTGCGACCTTAAAAAACCTCCACTCCATGGAACTTGTAATGGATCGAAAAAGCCACGAAGTGGTAATTTGTTAGCTCGAAAGAACTACTACTCCTAAGTGATGGGTAAAATTGGAATACAAAGGCTCGTCACGAGCTGACCCCCCAGAAAAAGTCTGGCCCAAGCCCATTCAGCGTACTTTCCAAAAACACCAGCCCAGGAACGTCTTCAATTTTAAGGACTAGCGAAGGTCAGAACCCTGAAACGGGTAGGGAACAGGGGTGCCCTTTCGCACCTGGGTCGCTGAAGGCGGGCGTGTGGGCGGAGAAGCAAAGGCTGGGTGCGGGGGCGCCAGCAGCGTCACTATAGCGATGAGAGGTAGGGAGCGTCATCACTGGGCTGGGGAAAGGGCAGTGGGCCATAGAGCCAGAGGGGAACACGTCGCCCCGGAAGACGCGAGAAGAAGCCGTGGAGCGGGGAACCAGGAGGCTGCTTCCCTGAGGGCTCGCAGCATGAGTGGGGGAGGGGGTGGGTACTCACTTCAATAATCTTCTCCTTCTTTTTCTGCTCCGCCTTTTTGCTGCCCCCGGCCTGAGCCTGTTTCTTGGGGGGCATTGCGGAGACAGGTGGCACCGGCCAGACTTAAGCGCAGCTGGACACCGTCAGGGGATCTGGCCCCGCGGCAGAAGGAAGAGGACACGGGCCTCCTTCGCCGCCGCACCGCACGGAAAGCAAGGCGCTCACTCGCCGCCGAAACGCGGCCTTTGCGACAGGTCGGTGCCGCAGAGCATTGTGGGTCGCGAGGAGCGGCGCCCGGAAGTGGAGCTGCGCGTGCGCTTCTGCCGCGGCGGGCCAGGAGGGGGCAGGGAAGGGACGTGGGAAAATGACTTGGCATCACTTGTGATGTCGTTCATCCACCTGGTCTTTCTAGGTTGTGTCAGGCTTTAGGATAAATGGGGCGACTTGGTTGGTGCCCGCTGCGCTTTGGTCCTCCCATCAAGTTCTTGGTTGCCGAGGATGGGCGATCCTTTTGTCCTGCCTGCTCGGTTAATGATCGCCCTTACCGTTCCCATCCTGAATGATCTCGGAGCAGCCTCCGCAACTCAGAGCTGCTTGGAGGGCCCTGATACTCAAGTTACTTTCTTATGCACAGACGGAACAGGGTGCTTCGCGTTCGTGAGAAGCTTTATTAAGACAAGGAAAAAGCTTCATTTGAAGGGAGCCAGGGGTGGCAGCCCAGAGAAGGGGGAACTTGAACTCTTTTGATGTACAGTACTTACCAAGTTATTTTCAGATTTTAGGAAAGTGTCGAGATGATTCCTAAAAACCCATTTATAATGTGAAAACCAAACCTAGTTTGGGGGTGGAGAGCACATCTCAGCAACTCAACAAAAGCTCTTGTAAGGCTGGAAACTACTTGGCACATTACACGCATTTATTTCATTTAGTTATCACAAAGACTTTGAGGTAGGAATTGTTACTATTTGCATTTTATAGATGAAACACAGAAAGAAAGAAACATGCTCAAGGTTATGTTTAAGGCCGAGCCAGGGATCTCAACTTTGAGTTTCATTCCTATCTAAATTCCTATCACTAATACTACCAAAGTTAAATTTCTATCACTAGTATTACAAAACGGTTCTGTTTGGAAAAGTACGTGAATGAATGGTTGGTGCCTGTTAATATTTCTACAAACCAAAATACTGTTGTTGTTGTTTTTTAATGTAATGCTTGGCTGTTATTTTTGTTCCATGATTATCATTTAAACTGTTTTTGTTAGAAAGTATTGTAGGGCCTAGAGTCATCTTTATAAAAGGTTTTAAATCTTTTTCATTAATTTGCATAAGGAGAGAACTAAGAGTCCCTTTAATTAGTGCAATTGATGATTTGAGTAGTAGCTTTCTACATAAGCTAGATAATGCCAAAGAATCCCAAGTATGGGTGTGTGTGCTTGTATATATGTGTGTATATACAGTTCTATCTGAACTTATAGTGGGATTAAATTCTGATAAAACCATGGTAAATTGAAAATACCATTAAGTCAAAATGCAATTAATATATTTAATCTACTGACCATGATAGCTTAGCCTAGCCTACCTTAAACATGCTCAGAACACTCACATTACCTTACAGTTGGGCAAAATCATCTAATGTAAAGCTTATTTTATAATGAAGTATTTTAATAGCTCATGCAATTTATTGAATGGTGTACTGAAAGCAAAAAAAAAAAAAAAAGAATGGCAGGGGTGCATGGGCGGCTCAGTCATTAAGCTCTGCCTTCAGCTCAGGTCATGATCCCAGGGTCCTGGGATCAAGCCCTGCATCGAGCCCCGCATTGCCCTGCATCGGGCTCAACCAGCTTCTCCCTCTCCCACTCTCCCTGCTTTATTCCTCTCTCGCTGTCTCTCTGTCAAAAAAATAAATAAAATCTTTAAAAACTAAACCAAACCAAAACAAAAAAACCAGAATGGCAGTATGGGTAAAGAATGGCTAATGGGTCTGTTGGTTGTTTACCCTTGTGATCACGTAGCAGAGTAGGAGTTGTGGCTGCTGCTTCTGCCCAGCATGGGGAGAGAGTATCTTATGATATATGAGTACCCTGGAAAAAGAACAAAATTCAAAATTTGAATTTTGGTTTCTACTGAATGCATATTGCGTTTGTATCATTAAAAGTAAAAAAATTTTAAGTCAAACCTTCCTAAGTTGGGAACTGTCTGTATACACACTCATGAAATTTACTTTGTCTGGGTTCCTGTCCCAGGTTGATGGACTACCCTGTCTTTTACTTACTTATTTACTTCCTTATTTATTTCCTTGTTTATCTCTTGTTATTTTTGTGGTTGTTCTTGTTAAAGCACAGAGGGACCCAGCCTGCTTTCCGCTTTACTCAGCTTTATAATCAATTTGATTCTTTGGGGATTCTCTCCTTTAAGGGGGTGGAATATAGTTGTCTTAATTTGTTTCTTTTTAGTGCTTTCAAAAATACACTTTTGGCTCTTTGTTTTTTGAAGAATTTGCTGGCAATCGTTCTTATGAATCTGATGAATAATAAGTAACAAATATGGGGAAAATACAAAGAATCTAGAATCTCATAAATTATAATAGTAGCAATAAGTCCATAATTTTTAACTACCTTCTGCCTTTCACATTTGCTTTTGTTTCTGCCCTGAAGTTGTGATTTATGTAGAGGAAAAAGATCCTTCCTGGCCTCAAATGAAAAATAAACATTTCTAAATATGGTGTCTTCTCTGACAGCTGTCTCCCATAGTCATTTCTTCATCAATTAGAAATCTAAGTGAACTCACTGTTTTCTGAAATAAGGTAATAGCTGGTTTGCAATCTCTGATAGAAAATGGCAACAAAAGGAGGAATTCTATACCTGCTACTCCACTTCTTCATAATTCAAACTAAACTCCCACACAACAAAGTTTAAAGTTGTAGTCAGGGGTTACCAAATTCAAATGCCCAAAAGGCAGGGATATAAATTTGGGTGTCAAGATGAGTGAAATACATTAGGGAATAGTGGGACCAGGGCCAAGCCTAAAGTAAATGAACACCGTTACAGAGCCAAAGGAAAAAAAAAAAAAAAGCCAAACCTGCCTGGCTGATTTGATGACAGGCTGTGAATTTACTGCCTTGGATGCCATTCCCAAAACTTTACATCTTTAGAAGACCTCAGAATATATTTTTCCAACCTGAGTCACTAGGGTGTAGATGTGGGATGGAAGTAGATTTTTTGTTGTTGCTGTTGTTACCCAACATCCAAAGGTCCTTCCTGACCATGGTGAATAATACTGAATTGTATACTTGAAAATTGCTAAGAGAATAGATCTTAAAAGTTCTTTCACACATAACAAAAGTAACTATGCGACATGATGGATGTGTTAACTAACTTTATCCTAGTAATCATTCTGCAGTATGTACATATATCAAATCATGTTGTAGACCTTAAACTTACACAGTGTTATATGTTATTTATATATCAATAAACATGGGAGGAAGAAAGAGAAAGGGGTATAGATCCAAGATGCAAGAAAAAGCAAACAAAGGTCCTCCCTGTGTATGTGAAAGAGAAATTACCCATTATATTATAATTCCCACTTCGCAAGCTAAACGGGGGCAAGTTTCTCCTTTTCCCTTATCCCATACAACCAGATCCTCAATATAGAATTTAGGACAGGGCAGGAAGATTCTTCTTTCTCTCCCACTACATCTAAGGCTTTGTTCTCAAAGGAATGAGACAAGACTCAGGAAGAGTTCTAGAGTTCTTAAGGGGATTTTAAGGGTTACAAATCCAGTGGTGGTAGGCTAGTGGCAGCATCTGTACTAGACTTTAATTACATTCTTTGCTATTCTCTCTTGCTGCTTTTGTTTTCCTAGCCTGATTTTCTAGGCTCCCCAAGATTCTGATTTACTAAGATTTCCAGGATTCCTTAAATTCCATGAGAAATATTTCCAATAAATTCATTTTTTACTTAAGTTAGTCTTGATTTTAGTTATTTGCAACCATGGACTCAGTAGTGGAGTGAATTGTGCTCCTCCTTTATTCATATGTTAATGCCCTAATCTCAGTACCTCCAAGTGTGAGAATGTGACTGTATTTGGAGATAGGGCTTTTCTGGAGCTGATTAAGTTAAAATGAAGTGATTAGGGTTGGCTCTAAAGGAATCTTTAGATTATGAGTTGAGGCAGTACATATTAGAAAGTGTTTTGATTTAAATATAAATATTGGTGTCTTCAAAATGCTCCTGACATGTAGGCAGTCTCCTTTAAGACATTTTTTTTCTCCAAAATAATAAACTATTACAAAAGATTTGCGAATGTTTCCATCGAGCATGTAAAATCTCTCCTAACTTATCAGTTTGAGTTTAAGTTCTGTAAACCTTCACTTCAACCTACACTGACATAAAATTTTCTCAAATGGGTGACTTAAGTGGGTGAATTATCTGTTGCTATTTGAAATATTTCTTGGTGCCATTCTGATAATAGTTATTATGACATTTGTCAAGGTATCAAGATGTACAATTTCCAAATATTTTTTGCTTCATTGAAGTTAAAACCAGTTCCCATCAATCATGTCATTTCCCTAGTAATAGTTTTCTGATGGTTTCCCATGCCCCTTTGAATTCAATACTAAGGACTCTATACTTTCCTCAGCCTAATAATGATTACTTTTTATCTGGTTATTTCAGTTTATACTCTCCATTTTATGACAACTCTTCCTATCCTCTCTGTACCCCACAACTAGACTCCACACTCATGAGTTTTTCATAAATAGCCTCATGTATATAATAGAAACTGTCCTTCTTTCATCTAGGTGCCATAAATAGAAACTCTGATGAGTCATTTTCGATTCCTCCTTCAGCTTCCAAATCCAGTCAAGTCCTAATTACTTTCTTTTTTTTATTTTTTAAAAATAATTTTTTATTTTAGGAAGCAAGAGAGCGAGCAGGGAGGTGGGTAGGAGGGGCAGAGGAAGAGGGAGAGAAGCCGACTCAAGCAGACTCTACGCTGAGCAGAGAAGCCTGATGCGGGGCTTGATCCCATGACCCTCACTCAGGTTATGACCTGAGCCAAAACCAAGAGTGGGTTGCTCAATGCCCTAATGACTCTACCTTTTAAGTATTTTTTAAATTATGCCCTTTCTACCTCACTACTTTGTTTCTAGGCCACATCTCTTGCTCAAGCTATTGCAAAGGTCATATTCTCATTTTCAATCTTTCTCCTTCACATGTGTTCTTAAAAAGTTAGATTGCTAACATTTTTAGTTAGCATATCGTCAAACAAATGAACAAGGACGAAACAAGCAGTCATGGATAAAATATTTCATGTGGCTTTATGTTTTGTATACATTTCAGATAATATGAGAATATTATGTAAAATGAGTTTTATTTTCTGCTTGTAACATATCTTGGTTTTTGTGAAATTAAATGTATATATATTTTGTTATTGCCCAAATAATACCACAACTTCCAGATGTCTGCTATCTGAACATATTTTAGAATAACTGATTTAATTAATCAAACACCATGTCACCTATGTATCTGGATTTACTGCCAGTTATCCTAGAATGCTAAAATCTTTGAAGTGGTTTTTAAATTTGTTCATAGAAAGAGCTATCAAGTTAAATGCTTGATTTTTCTGTTAAGAAAGCTAATTTCTACTTCTTTTCTATGATACAGTGTTTAGAAGATCAAATTTTAGAGTCAGAATTATGTGGGTTAAATTTCATCCCTTCCACTTCTGTAAGTGATTTTAGGCAAATTCTTGATGACCTCTAAGCTTTAATTTCCTTATATATAACAGAGAAATAATTATACTGTTCATAGCTTACAAAGCTATAGGGAGGATGAAATGACATAATACATTGGAGTGCATGACACATGGTAAGCACAAAATTAGTTTATATTACTTTATAATCCAGGTCATAGTATAAAGAAGTAAATAGTTTAGTGCTGACTCATTAGTTTCTAAAGGAACTTACTTCAAGAAATATTAGGAATACATAAGTGGGAGATTGGGTGACTAGGTATGGGAGCTGAAGGAGAAGTCAGAAAAGAAGGAGAGGATTTCCATGTGTCAAGCATGGCCAAATGATCAGTGATGACGTTAGGTAGGTTACAGTGGTAATGTACAGAGTGTAGGGGGCAGGGGGTAATGTATCCAGCTGTGGCTCTGTTGTATATATAGGGTGCTAGCAAGACGTCATGTGGAGAAATGGCATATGGATATTTGACAAATGGCATATTGAAAACTCAGGAGAGACTTTGGATCATATGGGTGTCAGAGGAAATGGACAACTTTGAGGGGGATTATACAGAGCAAAAACAGTAAGGTTATAGGGGAACAGCATTTAAAAGGCAAATACAGGAAAAGCAGCTCAGGGAGGAAAGTGAGAAGAGGCAACTGTGACAGGGATGTTTATTGAGATGAACCTTTCAGGTGGGAGGTTGTCAACAGGGTAATTTTGACTCTGGACTTGGTTTAAAAATGTGGCTACTCATTTAGAATTAGGATGAATTATACTGAGCATACAATATAAGACACAAAGGTCCAGTGTTTGTAGATATTTTAAACTGTCTTGGCCTGTATTTCTTTCCTTGTGTATATGGATACTGTTATCTGCTGGTAACCTGTATTTTGTGATTAGGGTACTGTATTTAGGATATGGTTGCCCTTATTCCCTCTTTGGGGTATATTCTTCTGCCAGATCTCCACATAACTGGCTCATTTCATCTCAGAGGTCTCAGCTCAAATGCCAATTTCTCCAAATGCCAACTTATGATCATTATATCTAAAGGACATCCACCCCCCCCCCCCAACTCCCAGGTGATCGCCATCTCATCACTCATCATTTCTTTAATAGCATTTATGACAATCTGTAATTACTTTGTGCTTTTGTTTCTTTATTTCTTAATTGGATGTCTCTTGCCCCAGAATGTACACTTCAGGGGGGTAGGGATCCTAAGTCTCTTGTTTACCACTGCATTAATAGCACATAACACAACCTATCTCTTAGGAGTAACTCAATGAATATTTGTGTGTGTGGTGTTTTTAAGTAAATGGTGGTTAAGAACTGAGGTGATAGCTGAGAGTTCCTTCCCATTTGCTCTGCAAAAGTATATTTAGTTTTGGTATTTATCTTATCTATGGAAAATGAATTTAATAAAAGCCTCTGGGCCAAGATGTTCTGAGCATCAACTTCCATCTGGGGGATTTTTCCAGTAATTATGGAGATGTACTATATGTCACTAAATGCCAAGATTCCTCAAGAAAAGGACAAAATTAATAGGTGAGATTTCTGAGGATAAACATCTTTAATTAGGTGTAGAGACACATTTGTAGGCTTCTTTTCTTCCAGTTCTTCTGATGACACAGCTGCTTATTATGAAATGTGGATTTTTAATGGTGTGTTGGGGGGTGGTGGGGGATGGTGAATGGGCAACGTGGAGAAGGGTGTAAACATTACTAAAATATTTACTTGTGCTCTGGTCTTAAAATGACTCTTTGTCTTCTTTAATGATGAGTGTTTCGCGACATAAAATTTAACTATATTCCAAAATTTCTGCAAGAGAAAGTGTCTTCCTGCAATAGTTACTCTGCAATTCCTGGAGGGGACAAGTAGTGGCACTAGCAATCACATTTTCCGAATTAAAAAGTGGGAAACATAGTCTGACAAATTTATTCATGATCTCATGAGGAAATAAAGACAGAACATCTGAAATTGAAGTAGTCCTAAAAACATTCATGACATATGGGTGACAAATATATGCCAACAGTATATGCAAGACGTGATAGTGTGATAAAAATGACTTCTCACCTAGGGAAGTCAGAGAGAGGAGCTTACAGGAGGTGCTGTTTGAACTCTGAATATAGGAGTTTACCAAGCAGAGTAGAGAGTGGTGGGTATTTCAGACAGAAGATAGCATGTGCAAATCTATGACTGTGTGAAAGTACATGACATTTTTGGGGAATGCCAGTGATTTGGTGAAGATGTGTTAGGACAGTGACAAGAGATGAAGTTAAAAACATTTTAGGATTAGATTTTAAAGGGCCTTATATATCATTTTAAAGGACTCGGACTTTAAACTGAAGTTATTAGTGAACCATTCAAGGTTTTTATAGAGATATATGATCTCGGATATATATTTTAGCCAAGATAAATCTGACAAAAGATAAATTAGAAAGAGGAGAGACTAGACATAAAGGTCCATTATTAGGCTACTGTAGTAGTCTTAAGAGAAATGATGACAGCTTTACAGAGATAGTGATGATGAAGAGAGGAAATAAATTGAGAGTTATTTAGGAGGTATAAACAATGAGGATGAATCTATATCAAAGGCCTGGGAGGTGAGAAGAGGTAGGAATCGAGGGGATAATTTCATGTTTTCTATCTTGGAAACTGGGTTGTAGATCTAGAAGAATCTAGCTGAACAGGGAGCAGAGAGAGATGAAAACAAGAATTTGGTTCTGGTTAAGCTGAGTTGGCTTTCTGGTGACATAGGACAGGCAGTTGATGGTATAAATATGAGTTTTGAAAGAGAGGTCAGAACTAGAATAGTGAATCTCAAATAATGATTTGAGACTAAATATATAAGAATATATTTAACAATATAGGTGGCATTTGGAACCATGAGAATAGAATAGTTGAGATCACTGAGGAAGAGCAAATAAAGTGAGAAGTTAAGAGGACTGTGATGACTCTTAAGGAACAGTAACATTCAAGGAATGCAGTGTAGAAGTCTGTGGTAATATAAAAATATGTCCACATATTAACTGGTACTTTTCAAGAGGTAGAATCTAATTCCTCTCTTCTTGAATGTTGGGCTTCATTTAGGGACTTAACTTCCAACAAATAGGATTAAAATAAAAGTGGCAGTATACAACTTTAAATACTAGGGCATAAAAGGTATTGCAGCTTTCTGTCTGCCTGTCTGTCTGTCCATCTCTTTGCTTGATCTGGGGGAAGTCATCTGCCACGTCATGAAGACACTCAGGCAGCCTACATGTAGAAAGACCCATGTAGTGAGGAACTGAGGCTTCTGGCAAACATCCAGTGAGGCACTGAAACAGCTGTAAAAATCTGGAGAGGAACTGAGGACTTCTGCCAATAGCCCCATAGATGAAGCATCATGCAAGATGATCCTCCAGTCCCATTCCAACCTTTAGATGACTATAGCCCCAGTCAATGTTTTAACAGCACCTCATCAGAGACCCTGAGGCAGAATGCCCCTGTCTTCTAAACCCAAGTTGCTCCTGAATTCCTGACCAACAGACACTTTGAGTGAATTAATATTTGTTGTTTTGAGCCTTTAAGTTTTAGGGTGATTTGTTATACAGGAATAGATAACTAATACAAAGACATTGAAGAAACAGAAAGACAAGGAGTTGTCAGAGAGATAGGAGGAAAACAAAGAAAGAACAGTGTTGAAAAAACCAAGAGAGGAGAGTTTTTAGGAGGAGGAGTTATGTCGAAGGCAACAGGTGAAAGTACTACACTTGGAGACCTTTGGTTCTGGTTAAGAGGGCCATGGTGATCTAAATGAGATCCATTTTATTAGAGTTTATGGTAATAAAACCACATAGAAAAATCAATTAGAAAGTGGGAACAATAAATATAAATAACATCTTAAGGATACTGGAAATAAGAGGGGAAAAATTTGATTAAGGGAATGACAAAAATAAGGAAAGATCTGTCCAAGGTATGGGGGAAGCTTGAATGTGTTTATAGATTGAGAGGTCAAAGACAGCCTAGATGTAGCAATGATTTTATTTTATTTTTTAAAGACTTTATTTGAGAGAGAGAGTGCAAGCAGGGGGAGGGACTGAGGGATAGGCACCAGCAGACTCTCCACTGAACAGGGAGCCTGATGAGGGACTTGATCTTACCACCCTGAGATCATGACCTGAGGTGAAATGAGAAGCTTAACCCACTGAGCCACCTAGGCGCAACTAGATGTAGCGACTATGAGTGAATTAGTCAAAATCAAGTAGGTTGAATATGACTGCATGGAAAACATAGGAAGAAATGCTTTCTTTGGAAAGGTTAGGAAAATATCATTCTCTATGAAATAAGAGGAAATGGAGTATGAGTGGGTACAAATAAAGGTATTTGGAGGTAAAGGCAAAAACAAGTGAGGTTTTTTCCAGTAGTCCACTTAAAAGAAAAACCATTGACTAAAAGTAAGGAGAGCAGGCTGGATAGCAGGTACTTATGACCTCACTGGGAAGCACTCTGCACCTGTTCCAGATCAGTCTCTCCTTCCTTCATCTCTCTCCACAGTGGACTTTTTCCTTCCAGTTCATCTGCTATTGAATATTGCTGGAGGAAATCATGCTAATTGGTGTTTCTAATGTGTTTAAAATATATTCTTTCCTGTATGCTCTTATGAGGTAAGGGTTTTTCTTTAAATGGAGTATGTTATGCAACTTCCAATAGAGGAAGAAAATGCCAGCTACTTTGTCGAGGCCTACAGAATAGGATATAAGAAGTGACATGCTGATTCACTGTCAGTTGTCTTATTGAAGGCTATAGCCCTGTTGTCTGTGCAACTTTCTGACTCTTGTTACTGAGGATTAATGGCTTAGTAATTCACAGTTTATTGCCTGACTTACCTGCCTTTTTTTTTTCTTTTTAACCAACTCAATAAACTCTCAAGTAAATTGGAAGGAGAATTGGGACATATTAATTCAAATGTCAAGTCAAACAAAACTCAAAGATACACAGAGCAAACAGTCTCTTTCAGTAAATGGTCTCCTTTCTGTATTGTGAGGCAAAGGTTGGTAGCACAGAGAGATCTGAAAAAGCCATTATGTGAAAGAAGGCACAATACATATACAGCAAACTTTATTTCATGGCTTTAATCAAGTTATTAATTTCTTATGAAAATGCAATGGATCCTCCAAATGGAATAACTTTCATATAAAAAAATACAGAAATTTTCTGACATTTACGTGTGAATCCAATGTGTAATTCATGTTTCATTGCCATATGTCAAGGCTAAAAATCAAAATACACTTTTTTACCAGTAAAATCAAAAATAGGTTTTTAAGTTGCTGTAATCTGAAAATTAGTTTTAGTGCTTGTGGTCTGATAACTCTGCTTAAATAGCTATAAGAATTGTATAGTGACCTAAACATTTGCAGAATGCTTTCACTTAGGGCGCCTGGGTGGCTCAGTTGGTTGAGCGACTGCCTTCGGCTCAGGTCATGATCCCGGAGTCCCGGGATCGAGTCCCATATCGGACTCCCGGCTCTGCGGGAAGTCTGCTTCTCCCTCTGACCTTCTCCCCTCTCATTCTCAGTCTCTCTCTCTCTAATAAATAAATAAATAAAATCTTTAAAAAAAAAAAAAAAAAAGAATGCTTTCACTTACATTATTTAATATGAGATAATAAAAAAATTCATTTTTAAAGATAGAGTTGTAATAACCTCCAGTTTTCAAGTAAAACTGTATGTAAAACTTATGTAAAACACATTAGTTTTCTAGCGTCACTTACTTAAGTTGAAGAGACAGGAACCTTCTTCAAAGTCTAGGCTTTTAAGTAATTAGGCAGCATGGATTTTACTGGTGTTCAGTTTTCAGTTCAACCAGTATTTATTGAGAACCACATACTTTTGGAACTGTGCTTTATTTCACTGTGCTTGGTGAAATTGGTTTTTAAAAATGATTAAATTACAAGTCAAATTTTCATTTTCTGATTTTACATTAACTTAGAAAACTATATATCTCTCTTCATAAAGTTTAGTTTTTACAAAATGCTTGTTTTGTGTACTGCATTAGCATTGTAGTCTTTTTTTCTGATTTCAGATAGTAAATCCCTTAATATTGAAAGAAATAATCAACAAAAAAAATCTCAAATACACAACCTAACATTCCACTTAAAAGAACTAGTAAGAAAACAAATGAAATCGAAAGTCAGAAGAAGAAGGGAAATAATAAAGATTAGAGCAGAAATAAATGATATGGAAACAAACAAAAACAGATCAATGAAATCAGGAGCTGGTTCTTTGAAAAAAATCAAAAAATTATAAACCCTTAGCCAGACTCATTAAAAAGAAAAGAGAATGAACCTAGATAAATAAAATCATGAATGAGAGAGGAGAGGTCACAACCAACACTATAGAAATACAAACAATTATAAGATAATATTATGAAAAATTATATGCCAACAAATTGGGCAATCTGGAAGAAATGAATAAATCCCTAGAAATATAAATTATCAAAACTGAAATAAGAAGAAATAGAAAACTTGATCAGGGGGCGCCTGGGTGGCTCAGTGGGTTAAAGCCTCTGCCTTCAGCTCAGGTCATGATCTCAGGGTCCTGGGATCGAGCCCCACATCGGACTCTCTGCTCAGCGGGGAGCCTGTCTCCTCCTCTCTCTGCCTGCCTCTCTGCCTACTTGTGATCTCTCTCTCTCTCTCTGTCAAATAAATAAATAAAATCTTTTTTTTTAAAAAAAGAAAACTTGAACAGACCCATAATCAGCAGTAATCAGTAATCAAAATCTCCCAAAGAGAATCAGTAATCAAAAATCTCCCAAAAAACAAATGTCCAGGGCTAGAAGTCTTCACAGGGTAGTTCTGCCAAACTTTTAAGGAGGGTTTGTGCCTATTCTTTCCAAACTGCTTCAAAAAAAATAGGAAAGGAAGGAAAACTTCCAAAGTCATTCTATAAGGCCAACATTTCCTTGATTCCAAAACTGGACAAGACTCCACTAAAAAGGAGAACTACAGAACAATATCCCTGATGAACATAAATGCAAAAATTCTCAACAAAATACCCGCAAATTGAATCCAACAGTACATCAAAAGAATCATTCACCACCATCACAGGAGATTTATTCCTGGGTTTCAAGTGTGGTTCAATATTTGCAAATCAATCAACATGATACATTGCATTAATAAAAGGAAGGATAAGAACCATATGATCCTCTCAAAACATGCAGAAAAAGCATTTGACAAAATATAGCATACATTCTTGATAAAAACCTTCAACAAAGTAGGGTTAGAGGGAATATATCTCAAAACCTGAGAGCTTTTCCTCTAAGGTCAGGAACAAGCCGGGGATGTCCATTCTCACCATTGTTATTTAACATAGTACTGGAAGTCCAAGCCTCAACAATCAGACAACAAAAAGAAATAAAAGGCATCCAAATCAGCAAGGAGGAAGTCAAACTTTCACTATTTGCAGAAGACATGATAGTCTATGTAGAAGCCTGGAAGACTGCACCAAAAAATTTCTAGAACTGGTACACGAATTTAGTAAAGTCAAAGGATACAAAAATCAATGTACAGAAATAAGTTAGATTTCTATACACCAATAATGAAGCAGCAGAAAGACGAATTAAGAAATGGATCCCATTTACAACTGAACTAAAACCTATGTGATAGGTTTTAAGTAAAGAGGTAAAAGATCTGCACTCTGAAAACTATAAAACACTGATGAAAAAAAAAAAAAACAACTGAAGATGACACAAAGAATTAGAAAAACATACCATGCTCTTGGATTAGAAGAACAAATATTATTAAAATGTCTGTACTACCCAAAGCAATCCACACATTTAGTGCAGTCCCTATTGAAATACCACTAGCATGTTTCACAGAGCTAGAACAAACAATCCTAAATTTGTATGGAATCACAAAAGACCTTGAATAGCCAAAACAATCTTGAAAAAGAAAAGCAAAGCTGGAGTGATCACAATTTCAGACTTCAACTTATATTACAAAGCTGTAGTCATCAATACAGTATGATACTGGCACAAAAACAGACACATAGATCAATAAAACAGAATAGAAAAACCTAGAAATGATCCACAACTATATGGTTAACTTATCTTTGACAAAACAGGAAAGAATATCCAAGGGAAAAAAGACAGTTTTGTCAATAAATGGTGTTGGGAAAACTGGACAACAACATGCAAAAGAATGAAATTGGACCACTTTCTTATATCATACACAAAAATAAATTCAATATTGGTGAAAAACCTAAACATGAGATAGGAAACCATCAAAATCCTAGAGGAGAACATAGGTAGTCACCTCTTTGACATGGCTGTAGCAACTTCTTTCTAGATATGTCTCCTGAGGCAAAGGAAACAAAAAGCAAAAATAAATTATTGGCAATTATAAACTTCACCATGATAAAAAACTTCTGTATGGTGAAGGAAACAATCAAAACTAGAAGGCAAATTTTGGAATGGGAGAAGATATTTGCAAATGACATATTTTATGAAGGATCAGTATCCAAAATCTATAAAGAACTTGTCAAACTCAGCACCAAAAGCCAAATAACCCAGTTAAAAAATGGGCAGAAGATGTGAATAGCCATTTTATCTAAAGACATTGAGATGGATAACAGACACATGAAAAGATGCTCAACATCACTCAACATCAGGGAAATAACAATCAAAACTACAATGAAGTACCACCTCACAGCTGTCAGAATGGCTAAAATAAACAACTCAGGAAACACACATGTTGGTGAGGATGCAGAGAAAGGGGAACCCTCTTACACTGTTGGTGGGAATGCAAACTGGTGTGACCACTCTGGAAAATAGTATGGAGGTTCCTCTAATAGTTAAAAACAGAACTACCCTCTGACCCCGTAATTGCACTACTAGGCATTTATCTGAAGGATACAAAAATACTGATTAGAAAGGATACATGTACACCAATGTTTATTACAGCATTATCAATAGCCAAATTATGTAAAGAGCCCAAATGTCCATAGACTAGTATGGTAAATATTCAGTGATTGGCCCTCATAAACAAAAGCTCTTTGGTTTCTCAATCATTTTTTTTTTTAAGATTTTATTTATTTGTTTATTAGGAAAGAGAGAGAGTGAGAGAGAGCATGAGAAGGGAGAAAGTCAGAGTGACAAGCAGACTCCCCATGGAGCTGGGAGCCCGATGTGGGACTCGATCCTGGGACTCTGGGATCATGACCTGAGCCGAAGGCAGTCGCCTAACCAACTGAGCCACCCAGGCGCCCCCTCAATCATTTTTAAGAGCACAAAACCATCATGAGACCAACAAACTTGAGAATTGCTGATGAATGGATAAAGAAGAAGGGGTGTCTGTATACAGTGGAATATTACTCAGCCATAAAAAGAATGAAATCTTGCCATGTGCAAGAAGTGGTTGGAACTAAAATATTATGCTAAGCAAAATAAGTCAGTCAGAGAAAGACAAATACCATATGATTTCACTCTTTGTGGAATTTAAGAAACAAAACCGATGAACATAGAGGAAGGGAAGGAAAAATAATATAAGGTAAAAACAGAAGGGAAGCAAACCATGATACTCTTACTATAGAGAACAAATGGAAGGTTGCTGTAGGGGAGATGAGTGGGGGGATGGGCTAAATATGTGATGGGCATTAAGGAGGGCCCTTGTGATAAGTATGTGGTGTTTTATGTAAGTGATGAATCACTAAATTCTATACTTGAAACTAATTTTACACTGTATGTTAACTAACTGGAATTTAAATACAAACTTGAAAAAAATAAACATTTGGAAAATCTACATAACTAGTTTAACTGATATATGTCAAAAGACCAATGCATGAATTAACAAAATTATATGTGGGTAAAATACTCATTAAAAGTAGAAGATGGGTCATTTTAATGTAACAGAGTAGGAAAACTGATTGACATAATTTCAGATTCCACTTGAAACCAACCTTTTTAAAAAAACTACCATTTTTTGAGTCATGGTATATTATTAAATAATGTTTTTCACAATGATTTTAAAAAATATTAAAGTTTCTTCTCTTTTCTGTCTATCTGTGAGACTGGCTTTTCATCATCTGTTTTAATCAAGAAGCACGTATGAATATCCAAGCATCTTCTATTGATAGATATTAAAGGAATTTACAAAAATACTTCTCTGCCCATTAAGTGTTTTATATTTTCATAAAAATGTTATTTATTTTAACATGTTATTTATTTATTTTAACATGATATTTTTCATAAAAATGTTATTTATTTTAACATGTTATTTTATTTGTTTAAAAAGATTTATTTATTTATTTGACAGAGAGAGAAGGCACATGAATGGGGGGAGGGGCAGGGGGCAAGAGAGAATCCACAAGCAGATTCTCTGCTGAGTGTGGTGACTAACAGGGTGTGGCTGGGAGCTCAATTCCAGGACCCTGAGATTATGACCTGTGCTAAAACCAAGAGTCAGCCACTTAACTCACTGAGCCACCTAGGCGTCCCTATTGTTACTTTAAAATGAATGAATATGGGGCATGTGGGTGGCTCAGTAGGTTGATTGACCTGCTCTTGATTTTCATCTCAGGTGGTGATCTCAAGGTTGGGAGACTGAGCCCCGTGTCAGGCTCTGGACTCAGCATAGAGTCATCTTGAAATTGTCTCTCTCCTTCTCTCTTGGCCCCTCCCTGATCTCACTCTCTCTCTCAAATAAATATACAAAAATCTTAAAATGAATGACGATGTATTAGAGAAACTTCTCAGTATTAATTTCTAGTATGGTAAATATTCAGTGACTGGCCCTCATAAACAAAAGCTCTTTGGTTTCTCAATCATTTTTAAGAGCACAAAGCCATCATGAGACCAACAAACTTGAGAATTGCTGTTGTAGGTTGTAAGCAATAAGACAGTTGATAGAAAACTTGGAGTTCTAAGTTGAACAGATATGGTTTCTCTCTATCCTGTGGAGAGAAAAGGAATTTTTCTCTGTTGCCCTTGTTTGCAGAGACTAAGTCAATTTTCATTACATAAAGTTTCCAGTGTCAGACTTGAGGTCTTTACTGTGCAGTGGGATCAGTGGTGGAATGCAGCCAGCTTTTTGACCTTTGACATTTCTTAGAGCTGGTATTAGTATATCATGAAAGTGGATAGCTAAATTTTTTGGAATTATGCATGATAGTTGTTCAAAAGCCATTTTTAAGATATTAGACAAACTTATAAGTAAATCAATTGTATTACAAATAAATAAATATTTTAAGACCATAAATAAGGGATAAATATTCAGCACTCTCCATACTCTTAAGATGATGTCTGTTAGATCTGTAATGGCAACACTACATGATTACATGCTAGTGTGCGTCTCTTTCTCACTGTATTCAGTCATGTCACGTGATTAGCTTGAAATCAATCACAGTGGAATATTTACAATATGGAATTAGGCAATTCCTACAAATCAGGGTTTTTTTCTTCCTTTTTCCCCCATTCCCCTACCCCCACATAGAACTGGTTGGTAAGCGTTTACCAACATATCAATGAATACGATGATTTTTTTTTATTACATTAATGTGAGTCTTCTCCTCTTCTATTTGTATCTTCCCTCTATTAGGAGCAAATAGTTTGGTCTTTATTCTTCTTTATCTTGAGAAAAATTTGTATTACCTGAATGAAAGCAGATATTACTTGCAAATAGCTATTTTCTTCCTTTGTTTTATGGAGAGAGCTGAGCTTCTGAAGAATAGTTAGCACAGAGAAGAAAGTTGAATCCCTTTGAAGGAAGTGAATAAGGGAAGAGAAATTCCCCAAGACTAGGAATAGAGAGAGGTTCATGAACATCAAGAATAGTGATAATCCGCAGTCTAGAACCTGGTAGTACCCTCAGGAACTGGCAAGACATCTGACTAGATTCACTGTGTGTTGTTCCTAGAGAAATCTGGTCCACAGCATTGGGACTCACAGCTTTGACAAAGATTCTGGGGCTCAGGTTTGACATGCATGAGTGGAGTTGTTTGCCCTCAGGAACCAAGTGGCCTTGGAAGACATCACAGGGGAATACACTAAGGAAAGAATGAGAGGTTGCTTGTGAATTCTTAAGGACCTCAGAAGAATTTCCTGCTGGTTCATGGAATGGGAAGTTGGAGATGGAATTAATTTGATTTATAAGAGAGAATGGAATTTGACATTTCTTACAAATGCGTTTATAGTTGGAAATACAGTATATACCTACTTTATCAGTGAGTGTTCTCCAAAGAATGTGTGTGTGTATTTATTTATTATAAGGAAATTGGCTCATGTGATTTGGGGAGCTAGTATGCCTGAAATTTGTAGGGCAGGTGGGCAGGCTGTAAATTCAAGCAATATTTGTAGTCTTGTCACCATCTTGAGCCAAAATTCCTTTTCCTCTGGGAAACTTTAGTTTTGCTCCATAAATCTCTTATTCTTAAAATTACCTATATATTTGCTTTTGTCATCATAGACAAAATAAAAAGTTTATTGAAATGTCCTTAAGGAAAAAGCAGAGAAAATAAAAATATTAATACTTTTCTACAGTCAATTACAAGCCTAGTGTAAATTAGAAGTCCTTAAAAACAGATTAATTCTTAGAAACAAGCACCAACAAACACACTTTTTTCTTCCCCAATTTTAAAGAGACTTCTGTGACTGTGTCATGTGTGATAAATCTGATTTAGTCCCATTCTTCTCATTTCCACAACATATTTAGAAAATACTAATAACAGTTGGCATTTGAAAGCCATTCATCAATCAGGAAAAATAATTCTCAATATATGAAAAGATACCTTAGTATATTGGAGTGAGGATGGAAGTAAAATTTGTATGAATTAACTGGTATTTCAAAGGGTCATAAATAGGTCGTTTATGGTGCTTTTCTTCCTAAAGTCCTCCCAAGGTCCTTTTGTTCTTTATAATAAGGCAAAAAAAGTTTAATCAATAGGAATGAGCTTGGTTCCAAGATAAGAGTTAACCTTGAATTTGAATGATTCTATTGATTTGGCTTTATGAACCATGAGGCAGGACTGCATCTAAGGATTGGGATGTATTTTAGTTTAAAATGAGTGCTCCTTAAGTTGTTGGCAAATAGACTTCAATTGCCAATAAACTTGGCTGAGACAGGCTCAAACAATAGCTAAACTCATACAGAGATAATAACTCAGATAAATATAGGAGTCGAAAAATGTTCACTTTTAAAAACCTTTCTACACTATAATTATCAAAGTAAATATCACCAGTAATGAGAAGTGAAGCTAACCAAAACACCTCAAGGGTACTCATGACCTTCAGAGTGGAAAGGGGTGTATTTTTAGTCTTTTTTTTTTTTCCATCATGAACTATATTCTTTTTTTTTTTTTTAAGATTTTATTTATTTATTTGACAGAGAGAGATCCCAAATAGGCAGAGAGGTGGGCAGAGAGAGAGGGGGAAGCAGGATCCCCTCTGAGCAGAGAGCCCAATGTGGGGCTTTTCCCCAGGACCCTGAGATCATGACCTGGGCTGAAGGCAGAGGCTTTAACCCACTGAACCACCCATGAACTATATTATTTTTACCTCCTCTCGCATTCTTCTTTTTCTACAAATCTACAAGATTAACTTCACCTACAGGAAAATCACATTTTTTGCAATTTTAAAAATAATCATTGAAGAAGTTCTGGCTCTGAAATCTAAGCTAATGACAATGGTTAAGTCACTCTGTGTGCTGGACGGGGAGTAACACAAAATGTTTTAACTTCCTCATGCCCAGTCCTCTCCTTCCACCATCCCCATTGGGTCAGCCATCTAAAACATCAGCTTACTGCAGAGGGATAAGAAGTTTACTGTTAGTAATAGTACATTTCTCTTAAACGCTTTAATTAAACCAAATTACATAGTGTATTTTATTTTGTTTTGTTGCTTTTTAGAGATTAAAGCTATTGAAGGGGAGATAAAGAGCTTTTCCTGAATGTGCTGGGTTTTGATTGCTTTTTAACTCAAAACAGTCCTTGTTCCAAAGTGGCCCATCTTGAGTCAGCCTGTTTTTGGCCCCTACAATATAGACATGAGGTAGTTACTATACCATATGGTAATTCTGTAATAGAAGTCTACAAAGTGTTCTGAAGCTATAGTGCCAAGAGCAATTAACTCTATCTTAGGGTGACAAAAAATGTAATGTGATATAAAAGTAGGTGTTACTGTATTTGGAAATGTGTTGACATAGGAAAAAGTAATTTAAGAAAGAAAACCTCTTATAAAAATTAGAAACCAAAATACAAGGATAGTGAGAAAACAGATCCATTGGCCTGATACCAGCAGGCATGAAGGAGATATAACAAGAAAGGGACAGATAACTCCCTGTATTTTAATAACATGCAAATAGGAGAAACTGAGGAGTGGGTCCAGTGCAATCCCAGGGGAAGTGGTGAAAGAAGGAAACAAAGAGAGAAGGAGTTTTTATTTTTTGTATAAGTATGTGTATTTAAACCTATGTACTTGAGAACTTTTTTTGCAAACTTGTATCTTCACTCACTGACTCTGATGAAATCATTGTAACTAATAAACCACAAAATTGCCACCCAATGTTGCCATACTTGCTCTGCTAGTTGGCCTCCTGGAATAAAAGAAACTAACTGGAAAAAAACAGAAGCTATTCAGGAATCAACTCAAGGCGATAGGAAATGTTCACAGGAGAGATGACCTTTCCTAGGCATGGAAGCAATCGTAAATTCATTCCAGGAAAAGCAAAATGTGTGCACAAAGGCTTGAGAACATAAAAAACTTATGGTGAGTTTGATGAATAGTAAGCAGATTGGAGAAGCTGGAGTGACAGAATTATTGGGAAGGCTACAGCGCAGAGCTCTTTGTGTGCTACTATTCTTTGAGCTAATCTGCAACGTCAGGAAATGTGGGTCAAGACTATGCTATAAATTTGGGGAATTCAAGGCAGCAGAGTGAAAGGTCTCTGATACTAGATGAACTTCCAAATCGTTAAAACTTCTGTTTAGAGGTCCCAGCTTACATATGAACTCCTTAGGACTGGTTTTACCTCTCACATACCCTGGATTTTTCTTTACCAGCACACATTTGTCTCTTTAACTTTAGAAGTTTAGTGACCTTAAATGCCAAAACAGCACTAAAGAAGAAAAAAGAATGTGTCACTGCTTTAAATTTAAAACAGCTCTAGGTTGGGGCTACTATAATTTACATAGTAGCGCAACTCTGTTGAGAGGTTTATATTAGACTTTATATAATTTTCTTATATTTATTTCTATTTCCACTTATATGCTATGATAAAATGCATGCAACAATAAAGTTACAGTTTAGTGTATGCTATAGTAAAGTTATAGTTTTCTTTTTTTTAAGGTTTTTTTATTTATTTATTCAACAGAGAGAGAGAGAGAGAGCACGAGCCGAGGTGGAGGGGCAGATGGAGAGGGAGAAACAGGCTCAGGGAGCCTGATGCGGGGCTTGATCCCAGAACCCTGGGATCATGACCTAAGCCGAGGGCAGATGCTTAACCAACAGAGCCACCCAGGTGCCCCTAAAGTTACGATTTTCATTGTGGGTTTTGACTTCTTATGATGAGTATGTTTTTGGTGAAAAAAGAAAAAAAAGCTATTATTACTAATATTGCTGTTATTCATATGATCATAACACAAAAAGTAAAGTAAAACATGGCTTGAGGTATAATATATTAGGTTTCTAATGTTGCATAATAAATTATCACAAACTTTGTAGTTAAAACAACAGTATTTATGATCTTGCAGTTTCTGTGTGTCAGGAGTCCAGGTACAGCTTAGCTGGGGTTGTCTGTCTCAGAGTCTCAGAAAGCTGCAGGGACACTGTTAGATGGAGCCGCAGCTCATCTGAAGTTTGGGTCCTCTTTCAAGCTCACTGGTTGTTGGCAGAACTCTTTCTTACAACTGAAGATCTGAGTCCTCCAGCCCCTAGAGACACCTGCCATTCCCTGCCATGTGGCTCTCTCCACAACATGCCAGTTGCTTCTAGACCAATAGGATAGTGTCTACTGTTATCTTGAGTCTTTTAAGGGTTCTTCTGATTAGGGCAGGCTCACCCAGAATAATCTCCCTTTTGATTAACTCAAGGTCAACTAATTAAGGAACTTAATTACATCTGAAAAATCCCTTCATTTTTGCTATATACTGTGCCTTAATCAAAAGAATGGTATCTCATTTTCACAGGCCCTACACTCAAGGGGGAGGGGATTATATAAGGATGTGGATCATTGTCAGTCATCTTAAAATTCTGATGTGATTGAGCACTGGGTATTATATGCAACTAATGAATCATTGAACACTAAATCAAAAACTAATTGAATTTAAATAAAAAAATAATAAAAATAAAAATTCTGCCTACATATCTATCAATCTTAAATTACAAATCTTTTTTGCTATTTTTGCAAATGAGCTAAGACATTCTATAATATCTTTACAGTAATATCTAAGGCCTAGATGCTATCATAGTATTGTCTAACAATTATAATCCAAGCCATAAATGTGAACCACATATGTAACTTTAAAACTTTAATAGCTACATAAAGAGAAAGTAAATGGAAACAAGAGAAATTAATTTTAATAATAATAGCATTTAATCAATATATCCAGAATATTATCAACATTTAATCAACCCAGAACATTATTAGTGAGATATCATACATTTTTTTCATATTAAGTCTTTGAACATCACATCTCAATTTGGGCTACCCACATTTCAAGTGCTTAGCAGCCACAGGTGGCTAGTCTCTGCTCTCCTGGAAGCACAAGGTTATTACTTGCCTTTTCAACAATAACCACCAGGTGTCATAAGAAGTTTACAACTCTAAGCCAGAGGCACCAACAAATTTCTTCACTCGGTGACAATTGTTGGAATTCTATTTGTATTAACATATTTTTTGCTTCCTGCATATTTGTAATTTCCCTTGAGGCCTTTGCCTAGAGAATTAAGAAATCAAACAATATGGATTTTTCTACTTGAGCAATGAGTTCAAATCCAAATTATTTGTGTATCATACCCACCATTCCTTACTTTTTCTATAAACTCATCCTAGATTATCTAACTGGTGAAAGAGTTAATAAGCATGAATTACATGCACATGCAATCCTTAACAAGATAATAATAATTACTTTAAAGTTAGATCATTTCAAATGCCCAAGCAATTTTCACAACCTCAGAAGCAATTAAATGGTGTTCTTTTTACTTTCTCAAATTGTTTACTAGAACACATTAAAAATAGAAAACCAAAGGTTTTTATTTTATTTTATTTTTTTTTAAGTTTTTTCTAAGATTTTATTTATTTATTTGACAGAGAGAGAGAGAGAGAGATCATGAGTAGGCAGAGAGACAGGCAGAGAGAGAGGGGGGAAGCAGGCTCCCCGCTGAGCAGAGAGCCCGATGCGGGGCTCGATCCCAGGACCCTGAGATCATGACCTGAGCCGAAGGCAGTCGCCTAACCAACTGAGCCACCCAGGCACCCCGAAAACCAGTTTTAAAAAGTCACAAAATGTGCTTTTATTTTCATACCATTACTACAATTTACTAATTGCCAGCAAAGATTTCTACTTTTCACACATATAGTGAGCCCAAAAGGATTTTGATGTCTGAGTTTATTAACACTTATTTGAAAAGCAGAATCACTTAAGAATTTAAATTTAGTTATTTGTAGGTTGTTATAAGATTCCTTTTTATTTTTTTAATAAAGATTTTATTTATTTATTTGACACAGAGAAAGAGAGAGATCACAAGTAGGCAGAGAGGCAAGCAGAGAGAGGGAGAAGCACTCCCCCTGCTGAGCAGAGAGCCGGATGCGGGGCTCTATCCCAGGACCCTGAGATCATGACCAGAGCCAAAGGCAGAGGCTTTAACCCACTGAGCCACCCAGACGCCCCAAGATTCCTTTTTTTTTTTTTTAAAGATTTTATTTACTTATTTGACAGAGAGAGAGAGAGAAATCACAAGTAGGCAGAGAGGCAGGCAGAAAGAGAGAGGGAAGCTGGCTCTCTGTTGAGAAGAGACCCCGATACGGGGCTTGATCCCAGGACCCTGAGATCATGACCTGAGCCAAAGGCAAAGGCCTTAACCCACTGAGCCACCCAGGCGCCCCCCAAGATTCCTTTTTAAATGAGAGATAAATGGCTTTGTTTTTACATTCCATTATTTTAATTTTTAGAGTCTTGTTCTTTAAACATTTTCTAGGTGAAATTATGTATTTAGAGATTGAGACATCTCAAATCCTTTTTCCTTAACTTTCAGAATATCATAATTAATATTAATGGTATTAATATTAAAAAATCAAAAAATATAAACAGATGCAATTATGAATTACAATCATGAGGATGATCAGAAGCAACCATGAGTATTAAAGATTAAACTGTGAATTTTTATCATAAACTTCTATAAGATGAATTTATTTACCTATACTGTAGTTTTATTCTAATAATTAAGCTTTCTCTTTTTCCTATTAGTCTTAGAAGTATGATGTCCATAAAATAAAAATAAACCTGATTCTAATTATATTTATAGAGAGAGAAGCAATAATTATTCATCTCTTGATTCACATTATCAACTAGTTTCAAAAGAATTGACTCAATCTTGGCATCTTACTAAGCAATGTATTAAGGATAAAAGTGACCAGTGGTGTTGCCATAACTACATGACAAGATTGAAGAGTCACTAAGTGGAGTTGTTCAAGTTATTTATTTATTTGAGAGAGAGAGAGAGAGAGAGAACATGAGCAGGAGGGCCAGGGGGAGAAGGAGAGAGAATCTTAAGCAGACTCCACACTGAGCACAGAGCCCGATGTAAAGCTTGATTTCAATACACTAAGATCAGGACCTGCGCTGAAACCAAGAGTCTGACACAGACACTTAACAATTGTCCCCCACCCCTGAGGTGTCCCTCAAAAATATTTTAAATAAAAACATAAAGTTTAAGTTTATATATATATATATACATATACATATATACACATATATACTTTTTTTCCTTCTGTTTGGATAAACCTCTTTGAACACATCCAGGAAATTTTAACCACAAACATATATATTTCATAAGCCAGATTTTTAGTAAAATAATCATGTACATAAAAATAATATTATAACTTGTCTTATTTCTTTCTTGAAGAAATTTTAGCAATATGAAAGCTGAAGGCCTAATTTGTTTGTTCTTTTTGAAAGCACAATGCTCAGATAGTCCAAGAGGTGGCAGCCAACATCTTTTGTAAAATAAATCATGTTGCTACTTTGTCATGGTAATTTTAATGTTTTTTCTTTATTTTAATAACATCAACACTGAAACAATCATTAAAAGAATAAAAACTGCTGAAATTCTAAATGTGGATATCTCATTGTTTAAGTGGGCTTAAAAGGATTCCTCAGAATATTTTACAAGGCAAACTGAATAGATTTCTCTTTCCCTTTTTAAATTCCTGTCGACAGAGCAGTGGTTTCTGTCAGAATATTAATCTAAAATTACTGATAGGAAGTAGGATGAAAGAATAAACTGTAGGGATACCTGGGTGGCTCAGTCAGTTAGGCATCTGCCTTCAGCTTAGGTCATGATCCCAGGGTCCCGAGATCAAGCTTCGCATCAGGCTTCCCACTCAGCGAGGAGTCTGCTTCTCCCTCTGACCCTCCATACTCTTGCGCTCTCTCTCTCTCTCTCAAATAAATAAAATTGTAAAAAAAGAATACATTGTACTATTAATGATTATTTCAGCAGTATTAAACATTAAACACATGAAATACTAATATGTCATTTAGAAAGTATGTCAGAACTGATAGTTGAAGTTCTTTGAATAATATATACCTTTTTTGTTAAATACATAAATAAAATTAACTCATTTTTATGGTAGGTAAGAAAGATTCTTTATAAAGCAAGGAAAGGATCAATACAGTGAAGATTTGTTTATGTATTTGTTTTAAGAGGTTATTTTACCCTATAAATACATTATTTTGTACAATATTAAGCTGCTTTGTTATGGGGTTTTACAGAGTCAAGAAAAGCATTGTCTTGTTTTGAGTCATTAATCATTTACAACTATGGACCTAGGAAACTTTGCTTCTCTGAATTCCAAAATTCAAATAAGGAACTCTTTGTATCAGTGTATTAGTTTTTTAATGCTGTGCAACAAATTTCCATAAACTAAATAGTTTAAAAAACATCCATTGTTTAGCTCACAGTTCTATAAGTCAGAAGGCTGGGCATAACTCAACTCAGGTTTCAGTTTAAGATGTTGGCTCAGCTGTGTTCTCATCTGGAGCTCGTGTGGATGTGGCAAGATTCAGTTCCTTGTGCTTGTAAGACTGAGATTCCCATTCCTTTGTTGATGATCACCCAGGGGCTTCTCTCAACTCTTACAGGTCACCCAAATTCCTTGCTATGTGGCTTTCTATACTCAAAGCTAGCAAAAGAGAATCTCTCTCACATGAATCCTTCTCATGCTCCGCATCTCTTGCCAGGAGTAATCTGGTACCTTTTAAAAGCTTACCTGATTTGGGGCCCCTGGGTGGCTCAGTTGGTTGAGCGTCTGCCTTCAGCTTGGGTCATGATCCTGGAGTCCTGGGATCGATGCATTGGGGTCCCTGCTCAGTGGAGAACCTGCTTCTCCCTATGTCAGCTGCTCCCTCTGTTTGTTTTCTCGCTCTCTCTCACTTTCACTCTATCTCAAATAAATAAATAAAATCTTAAAAAAAAAAAAAGCTTACCTATTTAGGCCAAACTCACTGAGGATAATTTCCTAATTTTTAGGTCAACTGACTTAGGGTCTTAATTATATCTATAAAATGCCATCACATCTAGATTATAGTGTATAGTATCCATATTACGTTGTCTGCCATATGTTAATTAAATTCATATCGTTTCATTTGATCTTCATAACAACTGTAGAAAGTATTTCTAAATTTTACAGATGAGAAAACAGGATCAGAGATAAGTAACTTTCTTAAAGTCACATAAATAATAAGTAGTAGAGCATTACCTAAAAGCTCCTGAAACTAACTCAGAGTTATTATGAATATATCACACTTTATCACCCCCAACTTTGTGTCTTCAAGAAATCAAATTCTGTAACAGCTCATCTTCTGAGAAATCCTTGCCACATTTTTCTCATAATCTCATCTCTGGAAAGGTCAAAAGAGACTTAGGGGAATTGTTACTCTGTGATTAATTCTAAATAAGAAAGATTTGATTGATGATGGGAATTGATGTGCACCTTGAGAGAGAAGTCTATGGGATGCTAAGCATAGTACAGTATAGAGAATGGGCTTTAGAAAATTTCAAAAGTTTCAGAAAAAAAGTTAGCATGAAACCATGGTTGGGGACTTAACTGGAAATGTGGCTTGAGATGGTTTGGAAGTCTGAAATGAAATACAGAAAGCACATACAATGTATTCCACTGATTAATGAATAGGGAACCACAATGGAAGAAACCAATGTGAATAAAATCCTACAAGGAGACCAAAAGGCTGTATATAGAAGATGGGAAGAAAATGAATACCAAGAGTGGTAGATGTTTATAAAGTGATAATTAGGAAGACTAAGTTAATAATAAATTCACTTTTTGAAGTATCCTACAAGTAATAAAAAAATGGAATTAGAGCATATTTTGAGAAGGAGAGGGAACGTGAAGTAAAGGCAGGCTTGCCATTTGGAGTCTTTGGTGTAGTGTTTACAGATGTTAGGAAAAAGTGCAAGTACTCAATCTGTATTTTGCTCTTATTTTACCTATTAAAAGGAAAAGGCCTCTAAATTATGAAGCAAACATAATTAAGAGGAAATTGAAAATTGGTAATAAATTAAAAGTATAGTCACTTCAATGAATTCATCTTTTTGGGCTGATTGACTTATATTTTAAAAAATGCATGAATTTTTCTTTTCTTATATGTGATCAAAGAACTGTCAGAAACTTTTGAGGAATTCTGAAGAACATGAGAAGTTACAAAAACCTAGATAAGCAACTTTGATTTTTCATTTAAGATTTTATTTATTTCTTTGAGAGAGAGCGACAGAGGAAGAGGGAGAAGCAGGCTCCCCAATGAGCAGGGAGCCTGATGTGGGGCTTGATCTCAGGACCCTGGGATCATGACCCAAGTCAAAGGCAGATACCTAACCAACTGAGCCACCCAGGCACCCACAACTTTGGTTTTTTAAAACAAGCAACTAGAGACAAGCAATTTTGGGTTTCAAGACTGGAAAAAGTGAATCTTATAAATTATAGTCGAGTATATGGATTTTGAGCAAAATATTGAGGGAACTGTTAACCAAGTCAGAAAGAGAAATCATATTTGTGCCAAGATCAATTTATGCCAAATTAGTCTTATCTGTTCCCCTCACTTGCTTTTCCATATTGAGAAAAGATATCCCATGATGCAAAATGCGTAGTAATATAAAAAGATCCTGACAAAGTTGAAACTGGTCCCTCTAATACTCAAAAAACAAAAATAACATAGTCATTGGGACGCCTGGGTGGCGTAGTTGGTTGGGCAACTGCCTTTGGCTCAGGTCATGATCCTGGTGTCTTGGGATCGAGTCCCACATCGGGCTCCTTGCTCCGCAGGGAGCCTGCTCCTCTCTCTGCTTCTGCCTGCCTCTCTGCCTGCTTGTGTTCTCTCTCTGTTAAATGAATAAATAAAATCTTAAAAAAAAAAAAAAATAACATAGTCACTGTAAGATTTTGTGTATATGTAAGCATATGACATTGATAATCATCTTCATGTTTAATTTGGATGTAGCCTAATGATCACATATTATTGTCATGGACTCTTTTAGGAGGAGAGGCAGTATTTAAATAACAATCACTTAATGATATTTGTGCTTTTGTCTCATGGTGATTTATTTACTCAACAATCTTTATTACTAAATCCATTTCCTGGGTTTTAGACTATGCTACAAGCTCAGGATACAAAAGTGAATAGAATCCCAAACCTTGAAGGCTCATGATCTAAGTGGAGATAAAAACATAAACAATTATGCAATATTGTATTATAATATAATAATTCATATATATTAATAAAGTATTTATAATAAAACTTACAGGAGTCAATTGGAATACAGAAGAGGGAATAATTAACTTTGCCTCTACTAATAATTCCAGGATTTTAGAAAAGAAAATATCAAAAAGTTCAGAAAAAAAGATAGGCATGAAACCATGTGGGAACATTTATGTTGTGTCTTGAAGCATTAATGGTAAAAGGAAAGTTACAATTGCAGGAAAAAGGATTCGGGTGTGAAAAATCATAGCTTCAGACAGAACTGTGTCCTTAGGTGTCAACAAGTGACTTAGTATTCCTAGAAAATAATGTGCATGGGGGGAAGGATGATGGAAGTTGCCCAGGGAAAGGAGGTAGCAGCCAATAATAGACATCTGACATCAAACATGGGTTTGTGAGAAGGAGAAATAATAATGGTCTGATAAGATTACTGTCTTTCAGGTCAAGCCAGGAGAAAAATCTTGGATTCTAAAATTCTTATTTTATAAGAAATAAGGAGCTATTATAGAATTTTAAGGAGAGGTCCTAAAAAAAAAAAGTGTTCTTATCCTAAAAAAAAAAAAAAGAATTTTAAGGAGAGAAAAACATCATTTGATTTCTTTTATTTATTTATTTTTATTTTTATTTTTTATATTTTTAAAAATATTTGTTTATTTGACACAGAGAGAAATCACAAGTAGGCAGAGGGGCAGGCAGAGGGAGAGGGGGAAGCAGGCTCCCTGCCCAGCAGAGAGCCCGATGCCAGGCTCGATCCCAGGACCCTGAGATCATGACCTGAGCCGAAGCCAGAGGCTTTAACCCACTGAGCCACTCAGGCGCCCATCATTTGATTTCTTTTATAGAAACATCTCTCTGACAAGAGAGAAGAGGTTGGATTTAAGGAGGCCAAAATGAGAGGTATGAAGGCTACTAAACTTTTCGTAAGAGACGAATGGAACGTGAAAGAAAAGGGAGGGGTAAATTAAGTTTGGAAAACCCACCAATTTCATTAACTAATTGGAAATGAAATATGATGGAAAAGAAGGAATCTAAGGTAACTACTAGGTTTCTGGCTCAAGTAACTAGTTAGATAACAATGTCATTAACCGGGTCGGGCATATAGAGAATCTTATTATTATTATTATTTAAGATTTTTATTTATTTATTTGAGAGAGAGAGAGCGAGCGAGCGAGAGAGAGCATGAAAGGGGAGAAGGTCAGAGGGAGAAGCGGACTCCCCATGGAGCTGGGAGCCCGACGCGGGACCCGATCCCGGGACTCCGGGACCATGACCCCAGCCGAAGGCAGTCGCCCAACCAACGGAGCCACCCAGGCGCCCTATTATTATTATTTTTTAAAGTAAGCTCTACACATGATGTGGGGCTCAAACTCAGGGCTCCACGATCAAGAGCGCCATGCTCCACCAACTGAGCCAGCCAGGCATCCCAAAGAGAATCTTATTTTTGAGATCAAAAATTTATTTTGATAATGTTGATAATGTGGAATTTGAGGTATTTGTGGGAATTCAGAAGGAGATGCTCAATACTGGAAGATACAGGTCTGGAACCAAGTATAGACTTGTGAATCGTTACTGTGTAAGTGGTTATTGAAACCTGAAACACTCTACTCCTTAGAGGCTGTTTTAAATATGTATGTCGCATTCTTGATCTGTACTTTTTTCCCCTTTAATATGAAGCTAAAAATCAATTTGAAATGTGTCCAAATGTGAATAACATCATGTTTGTTTAATACATATTTTATAACTATAACTTCAAAACTAAGCTCCAAAAATTTGTGGATAAGTTATATAACTTTTTTCTTAATTCCATTAAAAGACGTGTTATCATAGCTTAATACCTAAGCAGTATTGTACAGCATTTTATAAGGCATGACAATATTTCTAAGAGTACTTCAAGTTATTTTTATGTAACACATTTAGAACTTTATTTAACAAATAACCTTGTGTTGTTGAATAGTATTAATTGGTGAACATTTGCATTTATTTTCTTCTTAAAAATACCTGTTACCTTATAGGCTGCGTTCAATGAATGCCTTTCCTCCAGCTTCCATACAACCCTGAATATCATTTTACCATAGCACTTATATTGTTATGTTGAAATGCTCTCTTTACATGTTTATCATCAAACATCCCCCTCTTCCCTCAGCCACCACCCTGGATTATGAAATAATCTATAACAGTAGCTTTCAAATCTTTTTGCCTTTGACTATCAAAAGAAATACTTTTTATGTGAGTTACCTATAAAACTGAAATTAAATTTCTTGAAATAATATTTATATTTCCTAAGAGAAATGTACTCTGATAATTTCCATTCCATTCCATTTCTTTAGAAACATTGGTGCAACCCAATATATTGATTTAATGAAACTCTAATTGATCTCAAGCTGTGGTTTGAAAAAACTTACTCCAAGGAATGTCTTCTTGATGTTCATATCTCTGATGTTTATCTCTGATTTATTTATTTGAGAGAGAGAGAGAGCGAGAGAGATGTTTAGCATAGGCTCTTGTGCTGTTGGTTGAATACAGACCTATGGAATTACTTTAGATTGTACTGCAGATGTAAATTCTAATATAGGAAAAAAGAAGCTGCCTTCACTATGCTTAGAATAGGATTTTCTAAATTCACGTTTTAAGAGGTAGCATATGCCATGAGCCATGAATTGTGTTTAAAAATAAAAGACTATAAAGCCTTATTGCATTGTATTTTTGTAATTCTCCTAATACTAGTGTGACTTATCCACATGCATCCAAGGGTAACATACTGACAAATTCTCAATTAGTACAAGCATTTCCAAACTTTTAGTAGGCAGCTCTCGCGTATTAAAAGCTTTGTCACTTTCAGCATGGAAAAAACATAGAAACCAAATGATTAGAGTACATAAAGGAGCTCATTTTTTTATTTAATATTATTAAGTACGAGGAAAGTACATTTAAAATGAGTACTCAGATTAAATTAAGAAATCAGGAGAAAATTATCCCATTTCACTATGAATAATAAAGTCCTAAAAACCTGAAATGTTGAATATAAAAATCTTAGTATTTGTATTTATATTTATAGTGTTTTTGTGAACTTGAGTATATGTAAGTAAATGAATAATATAAAAAACTTTTATAGAATTTATAATACAGACATTTATATTTACGTATTTTTTCCTAGCAGCCTCCCTTACTCTCTGCTCACTTTCACAGCTAAATTTCTAAATTTCAACCTGCTTCAGTCAAACTTTGTCCCAGTCAAACCACTGAAAATGCCTTTGCTTCAATTATCCTTGACCCCATCAATGCCCATTTCAAAGACACTTTAGGACATTATCTTTCTTGCCAAATCTGTTCAATTTGATACTGTCAAATTTGATACTGTCAAATTGGTCAGTTTTGAAATTTCCTGCTTCCTTGGCTTCTTTGACACCATTCTTTTCCAGTTTTCTTTCGACTTTTTATTGGTTGCTCCTCAATTTTCTCTTTGAAATCTGTTCTACATGGTCTCTTAGAGGGTCTCTGGCAGGACTGAGCCCTAGTTGACTACAGTGTCATCCACATGTCAGTGTCCTTTTATTGTCTTTATTCCCTTCCCTGATTGATTTTCCCACTCTTGTTTCTGGATCAATTTCAACACAAGCTATTTGCACTCATGGAGAAACACATATTGTATGCATTGCTTCTAGAGGAGAACAACGCTTCTCTTTCTCTTCAATCTTCTACATTTTGAGTGCCTCTCTTTGACAGAATTTAAAACAGAAAATTGCTTGCCAAGATGTCTGGGAAATGTAGTTTTGAAGTTCTTATTCCTTGTGGTACTGTGATTCCTAATTTGCTGCTATTCTCGATTTTAGGTTAAAAAATCACTATTTTTGATGTCATTTTATCAATGATTTATCAACTTTGAGCTGCTCATATAATCAAACAGTATGCAGCAATACATTTAGAGACTGTAAAGCACGGATGGACTATACTTTAAAATAATTCATTTATAGCTCTCTTACTAAAGAAAGTTGATACATAATGCTCCCCAAATTTGTTTGTAAATCAAGAGTCAGGAAGATTGGAGAGTCAGGAAGATTGTCTGTGGGTCATATCCCAGTAAAATTGGCTTCATTCAGAATGTTTGAGAGCTATTTCAATAGCTAAGCTATTTGAGGGCTTAAGTTGTGTCTCATTCATCTTTGTACTCCCAAGCCTAGCACAAGTCTGGGCACTTACTATGTCAGATTTCTCTCCACCCAGGATGGGGCTTGAACTCATGATCCCCAAATCAAGAGTCACATGCTCTACCAACTGATCCAGTTTAGTTTTATTTTAATGCTCTGTACCGTTTGTTGTTACAATATACAAGAAAATTGAGCAAGATACCGTGTAGTTTATTTTTCTTTTTGGATCAAACTTTAAGATGTCATATTTTAAAACTTTTTAAAAATTTGAACCTCTACATAGTAAAGAAAATATAGAGAATATATTTGCAATCTTGGAGTCAAATATTTCTTAGCTAAGACATAGAAAGCACAAATCATAAAAAGATAAAATAATAACTTAGACTTCATAAAAATTGAAAACTCCTGCTTATCAAAGATACCATTAAGAAAGTGATGTAAAAGTGAATAGGTATTCATACATTTGAGAAAATATGTGCAGTACTTACATTTGAAAAAAAGATTTTTATTAGAATTTATGAAGAATTCTTAAGTCCCTATAATAGCTTTTGTGTTTAGATCTATCATCCTTCTTGAAATAATTTTTGAGAACTGTGAGATACATCTGAAGTTAGGTTTTTTTCCATGTGAATATCTGGTTGTTCCAATACCCTTTGTCAAAAGAACTTCTCTTTCTCCATTGAATTACTTTGATGTGTGTAAAAATCAATTGACCACATAAATGCGTGTATATTTTTAGACTCTATTTTATTCCATTGGTCTATTTGTTACCCTTGAGGCAACACTATAGTGTCTTGATTACTGTAACTTTTGTGGTAAATTTTGAAATCAGATAATGTGACTCTTCCAACTTTATTCTTATTTTTCAAGATCATTTTGGCTATTTTATATCCTTTCCATTTTCATACAATTTTTATAGTTTCATTAATTTCTACAAAAAGGAGACTGTTGTGCTATGCCGGGCTCCACATCTTTGTGCAGTAGTTTGGAAAGCACCTCCATACCAAAATCTGGGGATTGAGGGATTCATCTCAGTGGGTTCCTTTTGTCTCATACATTACTGTTCTGTGCTACCTGTCACCAAAAATGTGTCATCTGATGCTTCATCTATTTTGTTCAGCTTTATAGTTTTTTAAACTAGGATAGTTAATCTAGTACCGGTCACTCAGTCATGGTTGGAAAAAGAAATCTTAGATAAAATTTTAACCAGAATTCCACACAAAAATAGGAGCATATTATATGGGAAATGTTATTATATGGGAAATTCTTACTTTCTAATTACTACAGTGTAGAACTGTACATTAGATTGTACAATATAATACTATATAAAGAGATAAACACATACATAGAAGTTTAAAATGAACTTTTTGGTTGAACAAACTGATATGGTTCTGCATGATTAATATTTTATTTTTTGTTTGCTGACCATTTGAATAAGTTAAATAATTTCTCATTAATATGATAGTTAATGAAAGTAAACAATTTTCGCCTTTCCAAAACTTTGAAATGAGTGTGGGTATTTTGGCTAAAAGTCTATTTTGAGTCTGCTTTATGTAATTGCTGGGTTTTTTGCTAGTGTTTAATACCAATGACAGCAGGCATTTATTTAATGAATCCACTAATTTGAGTACGTAGCAGATAGGCCAGCTGGATTATAGTTTGTACTTGTGTAAACGTGGCAGAAAATCTCCTACTTGGGACAGAAATTTAAAGCCATGAAATCAGATGCTTCCTATATATTATTTAAAATTCTGTAATTTCAGGATGCTTGGCTGGCTCACTTGGTTAAGCCACTGCCTTTAGCTCAAGTCATGATCCCAGAGTCCTGGGATTGAGTCCCACAATGGGCTCCCTGCTCAGCAGAGTCTGCTTCTCCCTCTCCCTCTGCCTGCTGCTCCCCCTACTTGTATTAGCTTTCTCTGTCAAATAAATAAAATCTTAAAAAATTAAATAAAATTCTGTAATTTTGAAAATAAGTGGGTAGAATTCTCTAAGATTTGTCTCTACTTAAGTTTATGATATTATTTTTATCATCACATGAATGTACTTGATAGTGTTAAGCATACACCAACATTTACAAAGACGCAACATGAGGTTATGATAAGCTATCAAACATTAAGAAGTTGGTTAAAGTAGCACTGATTTGGCTTGAAGTATGGTCAAAAAGATATTATTTGATGGTTCCTAAAGAGATGGCAGTGAAGTCAACTAAGGAAAATGATGAAACTTAAATATATTAGTTATATATGAATTATATATGAATTCATATATTATATGAATTACATGAATTATAATTGCATGTCCAATAATTAGATAATCCTAAACTTCCTATGGGCCACAAAAATATTATCTTGAGATTCCATTGATCATTTTATTGTTCATTAAGTTTTGACAAATATGGAATCTAACCCAAGTGTCAGTGTTAAGGCATTAACCCTTTTCTTCCTTGCCTTAACTCCCATATAATATTAAAAAAAATGAAAAACCTCCTTTTACAACATTTGATTAAACAATTTTATGTCCTTTTGCATCTAGTTGTTCCACCAAAGCAATGAAAATAGAGAAAAGAAGGAAGAATGGGTTGAGGAGACAATTTGAAAGTAAAATAAATAGAAGCTTATGACCGATGTTAAGGGGAAAAAAAATAAGAGAGGAGAGATAGTACATTCAAACTTTCATTAATTTGTTAGTTCATTTATTTAATAAGTCTAGATTCAATGTTTGATTTAGCATGCTGGGAATAAAAGATAGCTAGGACCAGACTCCTTTCCCTAGGAAGTAAAAACACATCCAATGTAAAAAAACACACACACAATGTAAAATGTATTTTAATACTCCACTACTGTATATTCATTGTACCGAGGAAAGACAGATGAGTGACTGAGTAATTAGGGAAAATATGTGTGAAGACTCCAGAGAAGAGGCGATGTTTATCTTTAATAATAATAATAAAAAAAAGATCTTTCCAGGGAGAGATATGTGGCATGGAAGGTTTGGGGCTGAGAAAAAAGGAAACAAAGGTAAAGGGTGAGGGAAGCAAGGTGTGTTTGGAAAAGACGAAAGAGTTTGGCATGAGCAATTTTCAGGCATGTTAGGGGAGTGTTGGGGAACGGGCCTGAAGAGCTAAGTTGTGCATAAGTGGCAATGAGTTTTATAAGAGAAGATTTTTAAATTATATCTTATAGGCTATTGACAACCATTATAGATCTCTAAAAAAATATTTATTTATTTGTTTGTTTGTTTGTTTATTTATTTATTTACAAGAGTGTCAGAGAGAGAGAGTAGGGGGAGAGGAAGAGGGAGAAGGAGATAACCTCATGCAGACTCCTCATGGGGCATGGAGCTTGAGACAGGGCTGGAACTCAAGACTCTGAGATCTTAATTGAAACCAAAAGTCAGATACTTATGGAAAATATGCAAAAAAAAAAAAAAAGCCAAACATGTAAAGAATTATACCCTATTAAAAAATATAAATGCACCTTGGGGTGACTGGGTGGCTCAGCTACTTAAGCAGTCTGACTCTTGATCTCAGCTCAAGTCTTGATCTCAGGATTGTGGGTTTAGGCCCCATATTGGGCTCCATGCTGGGCACGGATCCTACTTTAAATAAATAAATAAATAAATAAATAAATAAATAAAGCACCTTCTGTTCATTTAATGATTGTTGAAAACTATTCTGATTTAAAAGTAGCTTCTATGAAATGTCAAAATAAGATGCATTGTTTGCTTTCCTAATATAATGAATAAATATTTCTGTTGCAGTTGAATAGTACTACTAATATTTCTTAGCAAAGATGTAGTATTACACATAGAAAAGTACATATGGCCCGTTGACACTGTGGACTCTGAGAAACAAACTGAGGGTTTTGGAAGGGAGGGAGTAGGGGGATGGGTGAGCGTGGTGGTGGGTATTGAGAAGGGCATGTATTGCATGGAGCACTAGGTGTGGTGCATAAATGATGAATCTGGGAACACTGAAAAAATAAAACTAAATTAAAAAAAGATAAAAAATGAAAAAAGAAAAAAAAAGTAGGCATTGCCCTGTATTCAAGTTTTCATGTTTGATTTCCATTAAAATGTTTTTTATAATTTATAAGTATAACGCACAAAAAAGTAAAATCTACAGCAAGAGAATCTTGCAGATGGAGATATTATAAGTAGAGTCCAGAATCCTAGTAGCCCAATATCTTCATCGTCTTTATTCTTCAAATTCTCAGCACTCTTTTTTAAAAAAATTATTTACTTATTTATTTGAGAGAGAGAAAGAGCGAGTAAGTGAGAAGAAAGGGCAGAAGGAGAGGGAGAAGCAGACTCCCACTGAGCAGGAAGCCCAAAACGGATCTCATGCCAGGACAATGGAATCATGACCTGAGCTGAAGGCAGACACTTAACCAAGTGAGCCACCCAGACACCCCTCATGTTAACTCTCTTATGGTCAGGTAGGCAATGGCGAGAAGAAAGATGGCGAACAGCAGCAAACAGAATTGAGAGGACCTGGACTGGCCACCTACTGGGGTTGGCCACCCGCAACCATTGAGAAAATGCCATTGTGCCCATTGGGCAGACCGGAGACCCATCCCTGTCCCGCTGAAGTAATGAGCCCTTCCTAGGCTCTGATGACAGCTGAGAACTGTGAGAACTCTGCCCACAGGCTGAGGGCCACTTGGTCGAATCAGTCCTCATCATCTTCACCTTCATCCCAACTGTCCCCGAGTGAAGAGAAAACGCCAGCCAGCAGGGCAAATGGGACAGGACAGGGATGCTGAGGCATCTTTGCAGAGCAGCCAAGCCTCCTGCTTTCCGTGAAACACATGGGAGAAGAGGGACAAAAGTTGCCTTAAAGTGACAGAGTCCAGGTTGAAGTCACTAGGGCTGGCAAGTGTCAGCATCATTAATTCTTGGGGTTAGTTGGTCCAGTATGTGAGTGCTCAAAAGTGTTTAGAGCTGGCAAAGATAAGTCAAGAATGTTAGTCCAATCTTTACTTTTGAACCAGAAGTGGGAGTTTTACCACTGATTTATTGTCACTGATATGATTAGGCTATCTCCTGAAATGACAGTGGCTGTTTGTTCTTGCACTTTTGTTGTTGTTTTTTGTCTGTTTCCTTAAAATCATTATCTACCGAGGTCAATTCTTCTGTAATTTCAACATATCCCAGGAAGTTCTGCAAGAAACTTTTTGTGCTTTGGGAAAGTAGCATAGATCACAAGATGTCTGGGAGCCTAAAATGACTTTTGTCAAGAAAGATATGTCTCATCTTTCTTTTTCTGGGGACCCCTAACTCTTTCTTCTTACAGAAGGGGATATGAAAAGAGACTGTCGGACCTGGGAGTTAGAAGATTTTGGTGACTTTTTAAGAATAGTATCTATAGCATGATTGGTACCAACCATGGTACAGTAGGTTGAGGATTGAGAAAAAGGATGATGGCAGAAGAGAAATCAGACAATAGCTTAAGGGACATTTAGGGGAGAGGTAGGAGAAAGAAAACTATTTCAGGTTTTTATAAAAATATGCTATAGAAGTTCTAAATTAAATTTTTAAAAGATTTATTTATTTATTTTAGAGAGAGAGCAAGAGTGCAAGGAGCAGAGGGAGAGGGAGAGAGAATCTCAAGCAGATGCCAAGCTTAGCAGGAAACCCAATGCAGACCTGGATCCCAGGACCATGAGATGATGACCTGAGCCAAAACCAAGAGCCCCACGCTTAACCAACTGTGCCACGTAGGCGCCCCCCCCCCTTTTTTTTTAGAGATTTATTAATTCATTTGAGAGAGAGAGTGCACATGTGCAAGTGGGGGGAGGGGCAGAGGGAGAAGAGAGAATCCTCAAGCAGACCTCTGCTGAGCAGGCAGTGGAATCCTAGGCTGGATCCCAGGACTCTGAAACCATGACCTGAGTGGAAATCAAGAGCCAGCTGCTTAAGTGACTCAGCCACCCAGATGTCCCTCTAAGTTACATTCTTAATTATTTTATTGAAAAAATAAACTAGTGAAATAAGGGTTTACACAGATTTATTCAAGCTGGGGCTCCTGGATGCTCAAAAGTGACCCACCCATGATAGTGTGACTGACCAAGCGTCCTGCGGACCGATGCGCAGCAAAGCCTGAACACTGTCACCATTTTTTGTGGCAGAGAAAAAGGGTTTTAATGCAGGGCACCAAGCAAGGAGACAGGAAAAAAATTTCTCAAATCTGCTTCCCCAAGGAAAGGGAGAGCTGAGAATTTATAGGTTTTTATGGGGTGGGGGGAGTGTCTTGAGGGTGGATGTAGGTAATTGGTGGTTAGAAAAAGGTGAGGTAAGGGGAAGGGAAGGTATCACTGCTTCTCGCAGACGCCACCTAGTGACACGCTTGTACATAGCTCCTATGCTTAAAAAATGAATGGCCTGCCAACTGGAGGAATGGACGGGAGGATCTCAGGGTTTGTCCTCACAGAGGCTACTTTCCTTCACCCTTATCCCTTCTGTACAACTACAAGAATTCTTCCTGGTTTACTCCATTTTTAGCTAGTCTCATTGGTGGTCAGTACCACTTCTGCAAAAACAGGCTCATAAATCAACCTAGCCAGAGGTTCTTAAAGGTAACATGATCAAACATTTGCTACCTTAACCTATCTGTTTCAGTAGTTTTGAAAATATTTAAGTTACTATTCAACATCAGGGCTATCTATGCCAAGTCATGTATTTATCTGAGACAAAGTTGGTAACTAAAATGTCAAAAATTATTTTTAAAGCCTTCAACCTAGCATGGGTAGGGCTTATCTGTAGGAAAAAGATTGTAAGTGCAGAACATTTGGGAAGTAAAATCTTTAAACTGAAATTTTTCTTCTCCTGTGCATTACTCCATTCCCAATCCATGTGGAATAGATTTTGGTCATAGGTGTACAAAAAGTTGACAAGAATTTCTGTCCCCTTCAAGGGTCCTTCTAGCTGGACTGAGAATCAGATTGACATGAGACAGATTATCAGGAGAAAATAAAATTTAATAGCATATTTATGGGGTATCAACACAGATGTGGAAATTCCAAAGCTAGTCAGTTAGGCAAAATGAAGTATATACGGTCATCCTGAACTAAGGAAAATAGGGTAGGGGGTCTGAGTCTTCAGAAGAAAGGAATGCAATTCATAGGACAATATGCAGAAAAGCAGATGTTTGGTAATTAGATGCTTGCCCTGCCATACAGGGTCACGCAGATAAAATTTATTTAGGCCAATAACTCTTATTCTGGGAAAGACCCCTAATTTTAGATTCTTCTATGTACTTAAGGAAGGGGCACAATTTCTCTTGAAGTGGTAGAGTCTCCACTGCCTTCAGCTCAGAATAATCTGTTATGCCCAGATTTTGAGATCCCCAAATACCACCAGGGAGCCGAGTCCGATGCAAAAGCAAAAGAGACCTTTATTCAAGCTAGCTTGAGCTCTCCCTCACAGACACAGCGGCGTGGTGTAGAGAAAGAGCGCGAGTTTCAAAAAGCACAACAGTTTTAGAGGGGTCAGTGGCCAATGAAATTGTAACACAGAATGTTGCTTAGTAACTGTTTGATCTAGCCTATCACCCTGGCCAGAATTGGTGCACAAGTTTGGCGGGCAAAAGGCGGGGTTTATATTCTTTCCCGGGCAGGGGTTCCAC
>CM052810.1:132367325-132385689 GCA_028533885.1 Nasua narica | reverse complement strand
GGGAAGGTATTAAAAAGCAGGTTACCACATGGGTGCTGGGACTAAATCCCACTGTGGACCCTCTGAGAACCAGGTTAAACATGCTTCACAATTGTCCAGTGATGTATGGGAAGGCTGAAGCATGTGACCCACTGACTTCTGCTCCCATTGGCTGAGGCTTTCTCCCACTCTTCCAGGCTGCCACAGTGCCCAGCAAGCTTCTAAGGTGCCTGAGAAATCCCTCAGATAGTGAAGCAAAGAGATTGAGAAGCTTAAGATGCAAACTGGTCAGCGTGCCAAAAACTCCCTACCCCAGAAGCAGTAGCTCAAAGCTATTGTAATAATATGGGAAGGGACATTAAGAACATCGGTTACAATGTGTGTATTAGGTAAGACTTGCTGTTATAAAACATAAATCCCCAAATCAGTGGCTTAATACAATAAAATTTTATTTCTCCCATGAAATTTAACCAATAGGACGGTAGAGCTGAGGCTGGGAGGAAGAGTAATGAATGTGTTCCTTGTCAGTGTAAGGAAACAGCTAACAGACGGGAGAAGAGAAAAGAGCAGATTGTGCGAGAAAAATTTAAGTGTAAGACTACATGGCCACACCAAAGCGAAAAGGAGTTTGAGTAATGTGCTCTAACTGTGTGCCCAGCAGGAAAAGGGCAGTGGATGAAGAGCTAGCGAGCTCTGCTACACGTGCCAAGGGAAACAATTAACTCAGTCCAAGAAAGGCTTAAAGCATAGATGCCCCTTAAATGTTAAATACAAAGGAAGGGGTGATGGTTAATGTTATGTCAATTTAACTAGCCCAAGGGGAGCCCAGAGACTTGGTTAAACATTATTCTGGGCTTGTCTGTGAGGGTGTTTGTGGACAAGATTAACATTTCAATCCATAGGCTGCTTAAAGTAGATTGCTCTCTGCCTGAATAGAACAAAAAAGTGGAGTTACAGAGAATTTGCTCTCTCTGCCTGACTGTCTTTGAGCTGGGACATCAGTTTCCTCCTGCTTTGGGACCCGGACTAGAATTTGCACCATTCGTTCTCTTGGTTCTCAGGTCTTTCAACATAGACTAGAACTATACCATCAGCTCTCCTGGGCCCCCGGCTTGCTAACTGCAGATGCTGGGACTTCTCAGCCTCCATAATCACGTAAGCCAATTTCTTTCAGTAAATCTTAACACCTAAATCTTACATTGGTTCTGCTTCTCTGGAGACCCAGACTAATACAGGAAGGTAGAAAATTGTCATTGGATTAAGGAATAAAAAGCATTACAAGCAGAGCAAACCATGTAGCAGGGAAACACAGAAGAACCCAGGCAGGTTCAGAGAACTAAGTACCTTTGGTTTGAGGGGACCCAAAGTGGGTGTGTACACAGAAGAAGAATCTGCAAATGCAGAGGAATCTGACAGTAAGACTTCTGACTTTACACAAAGAAGGAAATGAGGAGCTAGAGAATTTTAAACAAAAGTATAAAGGAATACGAGGGGTTTTATGATACTACTTTGGCAACTGAAAGAAAAATGCTTTGTAAGAGCAAAAGGATTGTCTGCTTAATAGAGTTGACCCTTCAACATCTCAGGGGGTAGGTACACCAACACCCTATATAGCCGAAAATCCACGTACACCTTTTTTTTTTGAGTAGGCTTCTCGCCCAATGAGCTGGAACTCATGACCCTGAGATCAGTAGTCACTTGCTCTATCCACTGAGCCAGCCAGGCACCCCCCAAATCCATGTATAACTTTTGAATCACCTTACTGATAACATAAACAGTCAACGCATAATTTGTATGTTTTATGTATTATATACTGTATTCTTATAATACACCAAGCTAGAGGAAAGAAACTGTCATTAAGAAAATCATAAGGGAGAGGAAATACATTTACAGTACTGTATCTAAAAAAATCCACATGTAAGTGGGCCGGTGCTGTCCAAACCTGTGTTGCTCAAGGGTCAACTGTACTTTTAAGTAGCAACTATCTTGGAGTTCTATGACACTTAACAGGAAAGATGATGAATAGTCAAAAAGTGCACGGGCTGGAAGTTAGGCAGACCTGAGTTTAGTGCTACCTAGCAAGTTGTAAGAATTAGATGGTTTGTATGTAAACTTCTAGGGCGATGTATGACGAAGAGTATGTGCCTAAAGAAAAACTTAGCTCCTTTCTTTCTTCTCTGAACAACAAAATAAATAGAAAGCATGAGTTTGAGAACAACAGCAAAAAAAAAAAAAAAAAAAGAATTGGTGAAGCTCTGACACTGGAGAACTGCTCGATATTGCTAATACTCTTCGTGAAGAGTTCCGCCTTATGATAGTAATAGCCTACAAATTCTCAATTCTCAAGCAACAAACTCAACCTTTGAGTAAGCTACCCCAGGTTTTTGCTGGTATACACTAATTGGATTTGAGAAATGTGCAGCAGAATAAAGAAAATAATACCGAGTTTTTCAGTATTAATATTGAAAAACATCAATTTATAATAAATTCATAATAAAAATGAGCAAGAAAATACTACTATATTGAAATCACTGACTAGGGATGCCTTGGTGGTTCAATGGGTTAAAGCCTCTGCCTTTGGCTCAGGTCATGATCTCAGGATCCTGGAATCAGCCCCACATCAGGCTCTCTGCTCAGCAGGGAGCCTGCTTCCCCCTCTCTCTGCCTACTTGTGATCTCTCTCTCTGTCAAATAAATAAATAAAATCTTTAAAAAAAAAAAAAGAAAGAAAAGAAAAAAAATCACTGACTTTTCACTGTTTTTTTCTTCTTTTTTGGGTGGGAAAGGGACAGAGGGAGAGGGAGAGAGAGAGAGAGACTCTTTTTTTTTTTTAATTTTTTATTAACATATAATGTAGTATTTACCCCAGGGTACATGTCTGTGAATCATCAGGCTTACACATTTCACAGCATTTGCCATAGCACATACCCTCCCCAATGTCCATATCCCTACCCCCCCACCTCCCAGGAACCCTTAGTTTGTTTCGTGAGTTTAGGAGTCTCTTATGGTTTGTCTCCTTCCCCATCCCATCTTGTTTCATTTGAGAGAGAGACTCTTAAGCAGGCTCCATGCCCAGAGCCTGAGATCATGACCTGAGCTGAAATCAGAAGCCAGACACTTAAACAACTGAGACACCCAGACACCTAACTATTCACTTTTTAATGAAGTGTATGTCTCTTAACAAGAAATTTGATTTCACAGTTAGATACATAATATTCATGCCATGTGATTCCCCACAGAGAAATTTATTATTTTTTAAATCAAGCAATGTATTTAAGAAAATTTATGTGGGGCCCCTAGGTAGCTCAATCAGTTAAGCAACTGCCTTCGCCTCACGTTATGATCCTAGGGTCCTGGGATCGAGCCCCGTGTTGGGCTTTCTGCTCAGCAGGGAGTCTGCTTCTCCCTCTGACCCATCCACTCTTGTGCTCATGCCAGTGCTCTGTCCCAAATAAATAAATAAAATCTTAGAAAAGAAAAGAAAATTTATTTAAGTCATGACAGGCTGAGAGCATGAAAAAACAAAACTCCATACAATGAAATCTGAAGGAGAAAACAAACTTTATTTGCTAAGACCCAAATGAGTAAGATCTCTTTGCTTAAAATAAAATCTAGATCTAGGCTTTTAAATAGCAATTTTTTTGTATAATTAAGAAGCTAATTCACTTTTGTGTTATTATCATGTCTTATCTTCACTTACTATTGTTCTGCTTTACAGATATTAGATATATAGCTCTGGTTCTCAACCTTGGCTGCACATTTGGAAACATCAGGGGACTTTTTTTTAAGTTTTTATTTAAATTCTAGTTAGTTAACGTATAGTGCAATATTGGTTTCAGGAGTAGAATTTAGTGATTCATCACTTACATACAACACCTGGTGCTTATCACAAAAAGTACCCTCCTTAATCTCCATCACCTATCTAGTTCAACCCCCACTCGCTCCCCTCCAGCAACCCTCAGTTTGCTCTCTCTAGTTAAGAGTCTCTTATAGTTTGCTTCCTTCTTTTTTTCCTTCTCTTATGTTCATCTCTTTTGTTTCTTAAATTCCACATATGAGTGAAATCATATGGTACTTGTCTTTCTATGACTGACTTATTTCACTTAGCATAATACTCTGTAACTCCATCCATATCATTGTTTTTTTTTAAGATTTTATTTATTTATTTGACAGAGAGAGAGAGATTACAAGCAGGCAGAGAGGCAGGCAGATAGAGGGGGAAGTAGGCTCCCTGCTGAGCAGAGAGCCTGATGTGGGGCTCAATCCCAGGACGCTGAGATCATGACCTGACCTGAAGGCAGAGGCTTTAACCCACTGAGCCACCCAGGTGCCCCACTATCCACATCATTGTAAATGGCAAGATTTCATTCTTATTGATGGCTGAGTAATACTCCATTATGTATCTATACCCCCTCTTCTTTCTCCATCCATTGGTCAATGGACATTTGGGCTCTTTCCACAATTTGAGGGAAGCTTTTAAATAATACTCATACTTATGCTTCACCTCAGGTCCATTGCAAAAGAATACTTAAGAGTGAACCCTACTCAAGAGAATTATTTTTAAAATTTTTGTGGAGAAATTTGTAACTCTCTTCAGTTTCTTTTCACATTTACCACTATGTTTTCCATGCCTTCAGTATCATTCACCTGGACTCTTGCAGTATCTGCTGAAAGTGTCCCTTTACTCTCTTCCTCACTGATAAGGAAAAACTGTACATTAAGCTGACCGACCAAACTGGCAAGGGAACTCTAGTCCTTGTCTCAAAGCCCTTCCGGTTCTTCTTTCCTGCCCCATTTCCCACGTGCGCCAAAATACCAAGTATGCGCATGAAGGAGGGTATAAATTACCCTCCCTGCTTGTGCTCCGGGCTCAGGCCTTAGGAGAAGTGTCTCCTCTGAGCCCACTAGTGATTAAATAAATATCCAATCCTTCTTAGTCTCCTGAGTGCCACTTGGTTTTTCCACCAGGATCTAGTCCAGGTTCTGCAACATCACTATTGCCAGATTAAATGTTCTAAAAGGTAGGCACATGAGTGGCTCAATCAGTTAAGTGTCTTCCTGTGGCTCAGGTCATCATCTCAGGGTCCTGCAACCGAGCCCCATGCTGGACTCTCTGCTCAGTACAAAGTCTGCTTCTCCCTCTCCCTCTATGCTCTCTCTCTCGCTTCATGCTCTCTCTCAAGTAAATAAATAAAAACTTATAATAAATAAATAAGTGTCCTGAAAAGGTACTTACAAAACTTGAACATGCATACAAATCATGTGAGGGTCTTGTTAACAAGAAGTTAAGATGAAGACTCTTCAGTAAACCTTGCTTGAGATTTTATATTTCTTTCAAATTCCCAGGTGATGGCCACTGCTGATCCACAAACTACACTTAGAGGATTGGATCCTAATTCTTATTGCATTAATAAACAAATTGATTAATAATTAAAATAAAATGCCCTTCTATTATTTACTGACTAGTATGAACTTAACAGAGAAGAGTAAAAATATATTCTTACAAGTGTAGGAAATTTCATACACCCAAATATACACCCAAATTTCATACACCCAAATATACACACATACATATGCAGATATGCAAATTAGCATGGGGAAGCGTTCCTTAAGTATTTCAATTACTGATCATTCTCTAGGACTTTTGCTCTAGTTTTTTTTTTTTTTTTCAGATTTCTGTCCACATCTCTGAGATCTTTCTTTATTTTCCTTCAGTTTGAACTATAAAATTATCTCCAATCAATTAACAAATAAAAGTGTATTGATTGCCATACTACAGACTAAGACTTCCAGAGTCATGAAGAAAACTACTAGTACCACTTCCTAATTCTGGGACCTTTTCTTTTTCTTTTTTTTTTTTTCTTATGTCACTTATTAATTTGTCATTTTACATTTAAAAAGTAGATTCTCCTACTACTTAATGAATATCCATAATGGTTAATATGTTTAAGAAAAGACAGATTCTTAAGGTCTGGAAGCTCTAGGACAGCTCACAGGACAAGTCTGATGTACAGTAGAACACTTTGTCTTCTTATGGACAGGCACGGTAAATATATTTCTCCCCCGAGCAACTTTAGGTTATATAAACTATATATGCCAAGGGTTAGCAAAGATCACTAAAAACTGTAATTTATGGTGGGAAGGGGAGGAAAGGAAGAAATAGAATTGGAAGATTAGAAAAATACATTCTTGGGGCGCCTGGGTGGCTCAGTTGGTTAAGCAACTGCCTTCGGCTCAGGTCATGATCCCGGAGTCCTGGGATCGAGTCCCACATCGGGCTCCCAGCTCCATGGGGAGTCCGCTTCTCACTCTGACCTTCTCCCCTCTCATGCTCTCTCTCACTCTCTCTTTCCTAATAAATAAATAAATAAAAATCTTTAATAAAAAAAAAAAAGAAAAATACATTCTTTTTTTAAAAGAAGATTTTATTTATTCATTTGTCAGAGAGAGAGAATGAATGCACACACACAAGCAGGGGGAGCGGCAGGCAGAGGAAGAAGCAGGCTTCCCACTGAACAAGGACCCCAGTGCGGGTCTTGACCCCACATGACCTGAGCGGAAGGCAGACGCTTAACTGACTGAGCCACCCAAGTGTCCCTAGGGAGATACATTCTAACAAACTCGATTCTCTACTCTCCCTAGCCATCTATTATTGCATTTTTTAAAAATAACTTCTCATTATGGCCATCTAGAAACTAGCCATACTAAGTGGAAACTAAATACATAACTGGTGTTGTATACTTATTTTAAATACCAATAAAAGCAAGCATAAAGACTGAACTAGGTTCTTCAAGAATTGATTACAAGTATTACTTAATCTTACTGTAATCATATATTTCCTGCCTCGTCTCACCCAGAATCCATAAGAAAATATTAATAATTTGATTGTTTAAGTCTTCAGATGCAGACCGGAACTACATCTGCCCCTGCTGGGTCTCCAGTTTGCTGACTGTAGATCTTGAGACTTTCAGCCTCCATAGTCACCTGAGGCAATTCCTTATAATAAATCCTTTTGGATATATACAATTAATAAACATGTATACATCTCATCTGTTTCTCTAAAGAATCCTAACCAATACAATGGTCAATAGGCAAATAGTTTCAGACACGAAAGAGGAAAACATTCTCAAGATCTGTCATACAACACCACACTTAGAGTAACAGTAGTGTGCTGTACACTAGAAAAGCTGGTAAGAGGGTAGATCTCATATTATGTGGTTTTTATCACAAGAAAAAGGTGGAAAAGGATTTCCTTTGTGGAGGCCAATATACTTTGAATGGCAGAGTGACTGAAATAAGTATACAAATTGCTAAGCTAAAGCCCTGGAAGAAGATAACGCTCGCTTGGATATAGAAGTTCTGATGTTTCTAAAGTCTCTCATTATTTGCCAGTATTTAAACTAAATTATATTTAACTGTTTGTGGGTTTCATCATTAGAAAATAAGGAGCTTTGAATAGGCAGTAAGCTGCTTTAAGGCTGACTTTTTTAAATGGATATCAACTACTGAATTATAGAAAGTGTTTTTATAAGCCTGCCGCTACCATTCCTTCTTAAGCTGCCAGTGGCAGATCCCGTGTAAATATCATGAGAGTCGCAGTTTTAATATTTAAAGTCATCACCAGAAGCACAAACACATCACAAGCTATTACACCTGTGAAACCTTGAAAGTGTAACCTGAGAGTCTTTCCAGCCTGAAATGAATTATAAGAAATGAAGTAAATTACAAATATGTCCCCAGCCTGAGGTTAGAAAGCTCATGAATTACTAGACCAAAAGAGCCCCAAGCCCTAAATATCATTGTAAACCTCATATACTTTGTTGTTAGGCATAGACCTATTTATAACATCAAAATAATATGGTATCTGGGATTTCCCCTGTAATTCCAGTACTCATAATAGTTATAGTTTGAAAAAAATAATAATAATAGTTATAGTTTGCTTCTCAAACTACCCTTGAGAAAAAACCCACATTAACATGATCATAACGAAGTCACTGGAGGATTGCTGTTGCTTAGGAACATCACAGAATTCTAGCATGGGTTGAGGATTTATTATCATATGAGCCATTGAAATTAGCAATTGGGTGCTTTTCCTTTGATTAGATGGTATATATCAATGTCACATCTCTAATACTTCCCAGTTAAGCTGATGAATGAAATCAGTTTTATATTACATTGCTCATTGTCTGTTGTTTGAATTTGGAAATAAAATTGTACCCTTATAAATCTGAAAATACAAACTATAGAAATATAAACACAACATAACAAGTGGTTTTACTGTGGTAAATATTTTTATTGTTTTCTGAGTTTTGCTCATGTTCATGTTTTTAGTTCCCCTTGTCACCTTTCCTCTTGATCAAAGAAAACAAAGAATTGACACATTTCTCAAAGGCTATTGATGCATAAACACGTACTCAAAGAGCCGTTTCTGATTACTAACATACTATGAGCCATGGGGATTATGTTTACAACTGCCAAAATAAATGGCTCAGGTTTCAGGTTTTCGTGAAAAAGACAAGCCACCAAACTCAGAATTTTATTATATATAGCATTAATTTTTACAATGACATCTTAATGTGGAAGATAGAAAAATCATTTCAACCATCTGCTTTGTCAGCTAACCTTTACAATTGTGTGCCACATCATTTTTCTCAGATTAGCTCTATGAATTAGGCAGTTTAAGAAAAATACAGCACATCCTCTGTTCCATTTAAAACTTATCCATTGATGTAGAACATAGAATGTGTCACTAGAGTCTAATTCATTGCTCTCACCTTCTCCTTTGTATTTTATGTATCATTATTAAAATAAAGGAATGACAGAAAAATGAAAAGGATGGAAAACTATTGGGTATATCACAAAGTCAAACTCTGAGAAAACAAAGGGAAATTAATGTTTCCTATTTGAGTTTAAATACAAGATTAATTATTAGAATAAGGTAAAGAACAATTTGCCACTTGCTTGGAAATTTGTTTATGAGGGTATATCAAATACAACTCTAGGTGCAAGCCTAAAAATAATGGTTTCTCATATCATACTTAAAAAGTTTTCTAATAATCAAGAAATTATATCAGGTCATTCTAACACAAAATGATTCATTCTTTTTTATGATATTTTTGTATACATTCAATTAACATATAATGTATTATCGCTTTCAGAGGTATAGGTCAGCAATTCATCAGTCTTACATAATACCCAGTGCTCATTACATCATGTGCCCTCCTTGATGTCCATCACCAAGTTACCCCATCTCCCCACCTTCCTTCCTTCCAACAACCATAATCATCCTTATCTCAGGAGAATCTTATTTCATAAATAACTTGTTCACTCATTTCATCAGCAATCAACAAATATTTACTGAGCTCCTTACTGTGTGCTACACACTATACAAAATGTGAATAATGAAGCTGGGAGCAATATAAACAAAATTCCTGCCCTCTTAGAGCTTTCTTTTAGTAAGAAAGACAGGCCTGAGGGCCCCTGGGTGGTGCAGTTGGTTGAGCGACTGCCTTTGGCTCAGCTCATGATCCCGGAGTCCCGGGATCGAGTCCCACATCGGGCTCCCAGTTCCATGGCGAGTCTGCTTCTCACTCTGACCTGCTCTCTTTCACTCTCTCTCTTTCCAAATAAATAAATAAATAAATAATCTTTAAAAAAAAAAAAGAAAGAAAGACAGGCCTGAAACTAATATTACACTGACTAGAATTTAATAAAAACTTAAGAAAAAAAAAGAAAGAGAGGCAAAAAGTAAATAGGTAAATAACATAATCTCAAGTAGTGATAAGTTTCTCAAAGAAAAATAAAACAGAAATAGAATGGAGAATTATGTTTAAAAGCTTTTAGTTTTAAGATTAACAAGAAAAACTTTCTAAAAAGATGATATTGGAGCAGAGGCCTGAATGGAGTAAGGGAGTAAGCCTCAGGAATATCTCAGGGAAATACATTCCAGGGAGTGGGTGCAGAAAGTGCAAAGGTTGAAAGTTGAGTGTGCCTGGCATTTTCAAAAATATGAAGGAGCTAAATAAGGCTAGTATAATGAATGAGTCAAGAGAAAGAGTAGCAAAGAGGTAGCCAAGAGAAAATCACCTAAGTTCTATCAATTACAAGAATTAAAATCCAACTATTGAGATAAGGGAACACTGGGGAAGAAACAGTGCAGACGAAGGATTTCTGTTTGAAGCATAAGATATCTATTTAAGATTCACATGGAGATTTTGAAAAAGACAGTTTGATAAATTGAGTCTAGAACTCATAGGAAAGACTGGAGATATAAATAGGAGTTAGCGTGTTGATGGAAATCAACGTCATGGGACTAGATAAGATGACCTGGGGAATGGGTGTTAACTTGAGAAAGAATGAGGAACAGTAGAGAAGTTAAGAAAAGGAAATAAAGGCAAGGGAAGTGAGAAGGTATGATCAGTGAGGTGTGGGTAAAACCAGCCAAGAACCGTACCCTAAGTCAAAAGAAGAGAGGGTACAAGATTTAGGGACTAGTTGTTGCCAAATGATGCTAATAAACTCAGGTGAGATGAGAATTAAGATTTGGCCATCAGCTTGGGAAATTTGAAAGTTATTAATGACCTTTACAAGAGTGACTTTAAGGGAAGAGAGAAAATGAAAGCCCTATTGGAGTGTGTTCACGAGAAAGTTAAGGTAAAGAAGTAGAAAGAGGGAATAGAGACAGCCCTTCTTGAAAGGGCTAAGAAAAATGCAGATAATAAATGGGTTAAGATAAAGAAGATCAGAAAACTAAGACTGGTTCCTGGAGGGGAATGTGAGGTCAGGGAGGGTTATTTTAAAGATGGCAAATATATGTTGGTAATTGTTGGTAAATGTCCAGCAGGGGAAAGGAAATGGTTAATAAAGAAGCAAAGTGGATATTTGTAGAGCCAAAATCTTTTAACAGGGTGGGATCCAGTATACTTATGTAGTGTTGTCACAAATAAAAGCAGAGAGAGTGGACCCATTGTAACAAGTGGTGGGCAGGGTATGTGGTTACAGATACAGGAAGATCCTAAATTTGCTGATATAACTGTATACTTATTTTCTAAGTGCTAGCATATTTATTAATACTCATCTGTAACTAATCGGTTAAGTCTGCCTATTTAGTTCCATGCAAATCAACCTGAGGATATGGACTCTGTTTAACCCTCCATAGCCAATTGATTATTTCTGTTCTGTGGCTACAAACTACATCCCATGTAAGAGAGATGCCCTTCTGCAAAGGCAAACCAGAGCTCTGATGATGGAATCCTATAAAAGAAGTAAATGGGTTTGTGAGAATCGATCAATATCAATCTCCATATACCTCCATCTTTGGATAATGGTAGCATGATTTTTTTGTAGGCTCAACCACATCCACTCCCCAAATCAGAGAAAGTCTTGTTTAATCAGCACTATGTTAGAAGTTTCTTCCCCAGCATGCCTGGGGGGCTCAGTCAGTTAAGCATCTGCCTTCCACTCAGGTCATGATCCCAGGGTCATGATCAATCCTGTGTCAGGCTCCTTGCTCAGCAAGGAGTCTGACTTCTCCCTCTGCCTGCTGCTTTCCCTGCTTGTTCTCTCTCTCTCTCTCTCTCTCTCTCTCCCTCTCTCTCTCTCTTTGACAAATAAATAAAATCTTTTTTTTTTTTTAAAGAAGTTTCTAGAAGCTCTCTAGAGTGAGAAGGGTAATGAATGGGTTGCCACTGAGGGCTTTTGGTGGCAGTCTTCTATTGAGAACTGACTAGAAAGCTTGTAGTCTTGAGATTCCTGTGACAGCTTGGCTTGAGCATGGACTATTGATAATATCTTTAACGACTTAATTCTTTGCGGTTTGGCCATTTTCAATGATTATACTGTAGCCACCAAAGAAAAATATTCCCAACCATCTGAACCCAGGTGGTCCACTTCCTTATCTCTTATTCACTCTGGCTTAGCACCTCCAGGAATAGTTTCGGGGCCCATCCAGGAGCCCCCTATCTCTCCCCGCCTATGCCTTAACCCTGTCCTTGCTCACATCTAAATAAAACTCAAGTCTCAACTCTTCTAGGACCCCCTCTCTGGATATCCAGTCTTGTGTTTCTCAAATTTGGCTGCACATTAGAATCACTTGGAAGCTCTAAAAATAAAACCGGGGCCTGGGACCCACCCTCAGAGATTCTGACTGAATTGGTTGGGAATGTCACCTGGACCTAGAGATTTTTAGCACCTCCCCAGGTGACTCTAATATGCAGCTAAAGTTGAGAACTCCCCCCAAAGATGACATGAATGCCTTCCTGCTGCAAGGAATGACTTCACACGTCATTATCAGAACTTCTCCCCTTTTACCTTTAGTTGCCTGTGGACCATACTTTATTAGACTTTGTATCCCCAGTGCCTGCCCCTCCAAAACAGAAGAATGTTCAATACACAGGGTTTGAGCAAATGAAGGAATAACACTATTTCGTGTTTATATATAGATGCCATTACTTTTTAATGAGGTAAGAAAACCGAAAGTATCTTGGGGAAAAAAAAAAAACAGATAAATGGAAAATAAAGGAAAGAAAATATTTGGAAGTGGTTGCATGATGTGAGAGCCTTGTTGGGAGCTAGGGAAAACTTAGACTGATTCCTGAGCTACATCCAAAAAAGGAAAAAATCAGCAGGTCTTTTACCAAAGTAACAAAATGAAATAACTGACAATCACACTTTTTCCCCAGTGTCCTACAAGTGTCAACAGAAATGAATCTCTAGAACTGCTCTGGTACCTGCTGTTTGATAACTCTGATGATTGGATAACATGTCAGCACTTTTTTTTTTTTTTTTTAAGTAAGCTCTGAGCCCAACATGGGGCTTTAACTCACAACCCAAAATCAAGAGTCCTGTGCTCTATCCACTGAGCCAGGCAGGGGCTCTGATATGTCAGTACTTTTAAACTGACCTACCTATTTAATCCCAAATCATAAAGTTGTTTTTTAAGTTGGTGGAATCTAATGCCCTTTATATTACTGAGGCATCTGGATTCTCCTCGCTTTATTATCCATACTCTATCTTCTTATTTGAAGGTAAGCATAAGAAGATAAAAAGGAGGGAAAAAAACAAGTACAGTAAAATAAGCATGGAAATAAATCCTGGGAAGCACTAGGAGACCAGATGTAATGTCAAACGTAATTTTATTGGAACATGCTCCAATTATGATATGTTTAATCTTGGGTAAATGTTAACTACAAATTCAATGATCAGAATGTTAGTAATATAAGCCAATTTTTTTTGAAGATTTTATTTATTTATTTGACAGAGAGAGAGAGAGAGAGATTACAAGTAGGCAGAGAGGCAGGCAGAGAGAGAGGGGGAGGCAAGCTCCCTGCCAAGCAGAAAGCCCAATGTGGGGGTCTATCCCAGGACCCTGAGATCATGACTTCAGCCTAAGGCAGAGACTTTAACCCACTGAGCCACACAGGCGCCCCAGTAATATAAGCCAATTTTGCAAAACAAGTGAACAAAACCTGATGTCAGGTTTGAATCAGCGGTGGAAAAGAGGAGCCAGGCGAGTAGAGTAGAGGCAAGCTTTAATGGATGCGCCCTCCGGCGAGGTTCAGCAGCTCACAAGGAAGTGAAGCCGGGAAGTCGCGCCTAGGAGTAAGACTGAGGGGTTTTTAATTAGGGGTCTTAGGGTGTGGAAGGCTTGCTGGGTATCTGATTGGCTACGGTTTATGTATATGAGGGATACAAAATACACCAATCAATTGTCAGCTTATTACACAGAAAAAGGGATCCAAAGTTGACCAGTCAGATTGGACCAGTTTGTTCATCGTCCTTGTGGGTGATGTGGAAAGTGTCCGAGACCAGAAGCCCCATGGCTGAAAGTCCTTGAGCCACCAACTTGTGAAACTCAGTGGCCATCTTGTCCACACTTGGCGTCCCTGGGCCTGCCAGCCTAACACCTGAATTTTAGGTTCATGCTTAGGTATACGTTATGATAACATTTACTTTTTCTTAAATTTGTAATGACAATTGCAATAAAAATCAAAGCATTTGGAACACATTATCTTCAAATTATGGGGAAGGAAAACATTTTTAAGATAAGTTGTCCCTGTTATTGAAGATACAAGCTCCAAAGCTGACAGTAAGAATTCAACAGAATTCTATCCGTTTTCAGAGGATCTGGAACTGAAACTGTCAAATCCTAAGATTTCTGTGATTCCTGACTTAGGTATAGACATGTTACAAAATAGGCTATGCTGAAAATAATGCTTTTTACAAAGGGAAGTATGCTACCATTCCAAAGCTGAAAAACAAAGTAGATCATTTCTATCTATTTAAGTGGAAGTTGATTTGTTTTGCCCTTTTCTGTTTTGATATAATCAGCTATTATTTTTGTTAGTGCTGCTATTTCTTTGGCCTTTGAAAGTAGTACATGAGCACAAGTATCTGAGTTTGTATTACTGTAGCTGATGCTCTGGTAGGCAATTTCCACATTCCACTCATAACTCAGGAAAGGGAAATTGTCTTGCCTAATAATAAATCCTTAGGATGAATGCTTGAAACCACAGACAACAAACGAATATTTACAAGAACTATTCAGGTAGTATAAAGGAGGGAAGTTGCCCATTAAGACAACAGGAAATGCTTGGAGCTAAAGAGAATTACAAATCTCATGTTCCACGTAAAGGCATTCAGATTATCATCATCATTATCATCACCATCATCATCATGCCATCCACCATTTGGCCCCTACTTTAAATTCAATATTTTACATAATGGTTTTCCCTAAAATAAGGAATTTTAACAGTAAAACTTGTCAAGAAATCACACACATTAAACTTTTGTTTAGAGATAGTCCTTAGTCCTAAACCAACTACATCCATTAGCAAAATTGCACGGCTGAAATAGCTTGGCACGAAATTACACTGTTTTTTCTTCTTGCAACATATTTTCTTAGATTTACCCATTACCTAATAGAGTTTGCAACTAGGAGGCAAGAATAGAATAAAGAAAATGTAAGTATAGAAATGAATATTTACTTAATACCTAATATTTCTAGAATCTATACCAGGATTATTTCATATGTTCATTTATTTAATCCTCACAACAGATTATAAAGAAGTTTTTACTAACCTAGGCACACTTGATGGAACTGAAAACAAAGATATTAAGTGACTTACTCAAGGTCACACTAATAAAAACAGAGTTAGGACTGGAACTCATGTTTTTCTGTCTTAATCCAATCTCTTTCCACAATATCATTAAAAAAAAAAAAAACAGAACCTTATCCTTAATAAACCATTATCATGATGACATCAATGTTTATTGAAAAAGGTATATAGGTATATTTTGAACTTCATTGTCCAAAATAGTCTTCACTGAGATTGCTTTATTTGGTAATTTCTCTATGGAAACACTAAACAGTGGCATTTTTTTTTTTTTTACAGTGTATCAGTAAAGTCTATCTTTCAACTGCATTGACATAAAGCAAACCAACTTTTATTAAAAAAAACAAAAATAATTTTGCTGATGGAAATATCATAATCATGCTCTCTTGTAGAAAATAGCTGAGAGTAACATTTGGCATCACAGAACACTCTGTCATGTGAAATTTGCATTAAAATGTTATTCTGGACATGAGGTATTTGTCATTCTCCTCCAAATATCAAACATAGAAATAATTCTCAAATCAGTTAAGTGCTGCTGACTTTAAAAAATAATGCAATACGTTGCCAATTCAGAATAAGATCTCTACATCACCATAATTATGCCTGAAAGCATCTGGACAACACAAACTTCAATGTGGCTAAAAGCCTATTAATACTTTTATTGTAGGATTGCATGACCTCAATCATTCAGTTAGATTTGTCTGTTACTAGTGAGAGGTGCCTCTATTTTTTTATTAACATATATTATTTGCCCCAGGGTACATGTCTGTGAATCATCAGAGAGAGGTGCCTCTAGAATATGGAATCTATTTACACTTGAAAATGAATGTTTTTAAAACATGTTTCATCATTTCTCTCTTTGATTCAGTCTAAGAGGTATTCCAAAGTGGGAATTTATAAGCATCTAGAGAGAGACTACATACATGTTTATATAATTGTTAAATGCAGGTGTGGAAAATGATCTCCAAATATCCTCAAATAGATGATACATGCATGTGAGCAAAACAAGAGCATTTGCTTCTTAGGTTTTCACCACTATTTTAATCAGGGAGAAATATTTAAATATTTAAAATACATGCATAAAGGCAAACATACACATTTTAAAAGCCTAGAATGACACCTTCACCCTGCCCTTTGCTGAAGGAAGCTGGCCTTGTACCAATCAAATTTTTAGCACAGAGATATAATGGAAAGAGCAACATCAAAATACCAGAGCAGCATGTATTTTCCCCCATAGAAACTCCTGTTATTGGTGTGATACTTAAAATGAACCTCTTTCCCGCATCATCTGTTCTCTAGGGTTAACCAGCTTTGTTGCAATGACACCAGCCAGTTCTCCTGCTGTCTAAAGTACAGACAATAGCTAACCCTGCACCTTTCTCACTTGCTAGAAGTTACAAAGGCAATTTTCAGGCATGTGCAAATAGGCCAGTTCAAAGAAGAGTCATTGCTAATGTGAGCAGCAATCCCTGCCTTTATGCAAGAACAATAAACCGACTCACGCAAAGTTAACACATTGGCATCTCCATGATAAATATGTGGGATCCAGCCTCCAGGATGGCCCCCAGTGAACCTCATCCCTAGAATTCACCCCCCTATTGATGTGAGAAACGGAGGCAGAAGAAAAGTTATTAAATTTCCTTACTATCTAGAGCCCACTGACAAGTCCTTGGATCCAAGGAGTGACATTCCTTTAGGGATTCAACTGCCTCCACCTTAATACTTTGCTAAGGACAAAAGGCAATCCTAGCCTGACCCACCTCCACCCCAACCAGGATCCTGTAAGTCTGCTTTAATATATAAAATTCCTTTGGAAACTTCCTTTATCTCTCAGCTCCCCAAGAAATGTTTTAGCAATCACCCCCAAGCATATGACCCACCAATATACATCTGAAGGCTCTCATGACTAAGGTTTTATTAGGCAGTAATAAATGACCTTTTCCCAACAACAGCTATCCCATCAAAATCCTGGAAACCTTGCTTCCATAAATTCCTTAGAGACTTACACTATCCCTGACCCCCTCCCAACTTGCAAGTGTATAATGGACCCTGGGCGGCAGCAGCAGCAGCAGCTCTCTCTGCCCACGGGTCCTGTCCCCATGCTTTAATTGAAGGAGCAGAGCATGGCTGGCTCCTTTTGCTTACACCCGCCTTCTTGTGTGTGGTCCCCCGCAGGACCTGCCTCTGGGAGGGTCTGAGTGTGGCTCAGCCCTCCCTTGACCTAATTAGCCCAGACGGCCTATGGGTTGGGTTTGGGTTAGCCAATAGGAACACGGAACCCCTGCCCAGGAAAGAATATAAACCCCGCCTTTTGCCCGCCAAACTTGTGCACCAGTTCTGGCCAGGGTGATAGGCTAGTTCAAACAGTTACTAAGCAACTTTCTGTGTGTTACAAACTCATTGGCCACTGGCCCCTTTAAAACTGTTGTGCTTTTTGAAACTCGCTCTCTTTCTCTACACCACGCCACTGTGTCGGTGAGTGTGAGGGAGAGCTCAAGCTAGCTTGAATAAAGGGCTCTTTTGCTTTTGCATCGGACTCGGCTACCTGGTGGTATTTGGGGATCTCAAAATCTGGGCATAACATTAATAAACCACCATTTTACGCCAAAGACATCTCAAGAATTCTTTCTTGGTCATCGGCTCCAGACTCTACCCCACTGAACCTCACTTATATTCTAAAACTTCATCACTGTCACAGTGGATAAGACTGGACCGTGATATCAACAGAATACCGTAGAAACCAGAGTCTACTTCCAAGTCTTGGTCACAAAGCCTTCTTTCTCTTGGATTCCTCACTCTGGGAAATGTGGTCACCTTTATGATTATGGACAAGTAGTTTGCATTTTCACTTTGGCTCTGAGAGGTTGAGGGCAGGCCACCCCAAGATGGGCCTCTTTGGCATGAAGATTATGAAGGAGCAGAGCAGGGCGGGTTCCTTTTGCTTACACCCGCCTTCTTGTGTGTGGCCCCCCTGCAGGACCTGCCTCTGGGAGGGTCTGAGTGTGGCTCAGCCCTCCCTTGAGCTAATTAGCCCAGAGGGCCTATGGGTTGGGTTTGGGTTAGTCAAAGGAATGTGGAACCCCTGCCCGGGAAAGAATATAAACCCCGCCTTTTGCCCGCCAAACTTGTGCACCAATTCTGGCCAGGGTGATAGGCTAGATCAAACAGTTACTAAGCAACATTCTGTGTTACAATTTCATTGGCCACTGACCCCTCTAAAACTGTTGTGCTTTTTGAAACTCGCGCTCTTTCTCTACACCACGCCGCTGTGT
>CM052810.1:132274960-132366825 GCA_028533885.1 Nasua narica | reverse complement strand
TGTCAAGCAGTTGGGCAGGATTGTGAATTTGCAATGCCGTGAAAGTGTAGTTGCTCCTCTTACCCTTCCTTCTCAGTGTCTGTGGTTGAGGGGGTTGCTTCAGGCTTTATCCGCCGGGTTCTGGAATTTTCACAATGGTGCCTTGTCTATGGATAGTTGTTAGTTCGCTTTGCGTGTGTGTGTGTGTGTTGGGGGGGGCGGGGAATGAAGTCAGAATGAGCTAAGTGGCCATATTGATGACGTCCAGGGACAGAGTTGTGGGTTCAAATACTACCTCGGTTTTTTTTTTTTTTTTTTTTAAGATTTTGTTTATTTATTAGAGAGAGAGAGACTGAGAATGAGAGGGGAGAAGGTCAGAGGGAGAAGCGTACTTCCCGCAGAGCCGGGAGTCCGACATGGGACTCGATCCCAGGACTCCGGGACCATGACCTGAGCCGAAGGCAGTCGCCCAACCAACTGAGCCACCCAGGCGCCCACTACCTCTGTGTTTTAGTAGCTATGTGATCTGGGTCAGTTACTTAACATCTCTGAGGCTCAATTAAAAATGGGGATATTTAAAATGAGGATAATAAGGCTACCTTAGAGATTGTGATGAGATGAAAGTGTCTGTTGGACATGGCTCCCAATAAATCATAACTTCCAAAGACAGTTGTATTTAAATTTGAGTGACTGTCAACGCAAAGAGAAAAAGTTGTTTAGCTATTTAAAAAGTTTTCATTTTGCAGATAAAATTTTCCTACTCAGAGACACAGAGCCACTTGCTCAGGTTTCTTTCTCACAATACTTGTAACTGTGATATAGATGTGAGGAGAAGTTGAAAGCTGTATGTTTCTGAACTGGACACCCTATGGGGCAGCAGGCAAGGAAGGAAAAACTCACATTTAATAATGAGGGAGAAATGTTTGGTTGCATGATCATTTCTCTTAAGATGACTCCATCAACCACTGTGTGGCAGTGACTGTGGATCTCGACCTTTCTTTTGTTCATGGAGCCCTTTGGGCCAGGCTTAAAAATGCTTAGATGGAGTGAATGTGAGGAAAAGAAGGTAATATCACATTAGGATAGGTGTGGGCCTGGAAACAGGTCATCTAGGATGCTGTAGGTCAATCTCATCTTTGGACCATTGGAAAAAAAAATTTTTTTAAAGATTTTAAAAAATTTATTTAAGTTGACACAGAGAGGGGGGTTAGGAAATGCACAAGCATGGGAGCATCAGGCAGAGGGAGAGGGAGAAGCAGGCTCCCCGCCAAGTAGGGAGCCCAGATGCGGGGTTCCATCCCAGGACCCAGGGATCATGACCTGAACTGAAGGGAGATGCTCAACCAGCTGAGCCACCCAGATGCCCCTGAAAATTTTTAAACATGAATGGAAGTGTTTGTTAATTCAGCCAACACAATGTGTCCATGATAAAGATGTGATTCTAGAAATGGGGAAATTATGCTGGCATCTTCTCCTGCAGACTGGTCACTCCCAGGAGCTTGCTCTCTCCTACCTGTGTTCTGCAAGATTCCCTCTCTGGCCTTTGCACTAAATGATAAATTCCCTCCCTTCCTTCCTTCCTTCCTTCCTTCCTTCCTTCCTTCCTTCCTTCGAAAAGGGAGATTTTTTTTAAAGATTTTATTTTTATTTATTTGACAGAGAGAGAGAGATCACAGATAGGCAGAAAGAGAGAGGAGGAAGCAGGCTCCCTGCTGAGCAGAGAGCCCGATGCGGGGCTCGATCCCAAGACCCTGAGATCATGAACTGAGCTGAAGGCAGAGGCTTTAACCCACTAAGCCAACCAGGTGCCCCGAAAAGAGATTCTTTTTTTTTTTTTTTAAAGATTTTATTCATTTCTTTGAGAGACAGTGAAAGCGAGAGAGAACATGAGAGGAGAGAAGGTCAGAGGAGGAAGTGAACTCCCCGTGGGGCTGGGAGCCCGATGTGGGACTCGATCCCGGAACTCAAGGATCATGACCTGAGCCGAAGGCAGTTGCTCAACGAACTGAGCCACCCAGGCGCCCCGAAAAGAGAGATTCTTAAGCAGGCTCCATGCCTAGCATGGAGGCCAATGCGGGGCTTGATCTCATGACATTGAGATCATGACCTGAGCCAAAATCAAGAGTTGACCGCTTAAGGGACTGAGCCACCCAAACACCCCAACACATTTCATTTTTGAGCTTTTACAAGACTGAGGCTATACTGAGGCCAGATGTTCTGTTATAGCTGAAAAGACTGGTGGAGTTTTGTTCAATTTCTTAGAGTCAGCAATCCCGGAACAGCTCAGCGGGGTGTTCCATGCTTAGGGTCTTTCACGAGGCTGCATTCAAAATGGTAGTAGGGGTTGCAATCTCTGAAGGTGTGGCTGGGGTTGGTGGATCTGCTTCCAAGAAGACTCCCTCATATGGCTGTTGTCGGGAGGTCTTAATTCCTCACCAAATGCGCCTTTCCACAGGGTTTCTTACAGCATAGTAGTAGGACCTCCCACAGAGCAAGCACGTGAGCAGGTGGAAGGTTTTAAAAAACATTTCTCTTCATTCCGCCTTTCTGAAGAGTGGTTTGCATATGCTTCTCACTAGCTCCTTGATCCCAAAGAAAGAACCAGATTTATATTACCAGATTGAAACTTCTTTTTTCTCATATAGAAGATACTGCAGATTTCTCATCCAGCCTGTGGGTGGCTTGACTCACTCATAATCAACAGCCTGTCCACATCCTCTTCCTTCACTTCCACAGTGTCACATAAGCCGTAGGTTCAGTTAGTGGTTGGAAGCAGATTTTTTCAGCTTTATTTTGGAAATAAGAGAGTCTCATTTAAGTCTCTGTCTTCCACGGAATTTTGGCTTTGCTATCCCACTTAGTGTTAAGTTCTGATGCACCCACGTGCTCGTTAGGCTTCTGCATTAGCAATTCTCTTTGCTTGCAAAGCTCTTTTCCAGAATTTCATATGATTTTTTGGCTTTACCTCTTTAGAGAAGTCATTCATGACTGACCCATTTAAGGGAAAATGCTGTTACTGTTCTGTATTTCCCATGAAAGTGTAAATTCTTTGAGACAGGGACTTTCTTGGGTTTGGGTTTGTATACAGTTCTATTGCCCAATGCAATGCAGGGAAACTGGTGTGTAATATGTACTCAGTAAATATTTTTAAATATAAATAGATGAATAAAATTATGGCATTATTTGTGGTAAAGTTGTATGTGCTTGAAATGGGAGAAAGGAAGAAGAAAGGAAATTAACATTGATTAACAAACTATTATGTGCCCATTCCCTGTACTAGATACCTTGAATACATTATCATGCTTAATCTTCACATATCTATGAGGCCAAGATCAAAATCATACCACTGATTAGTGACAGAGATAGATTTTAAGGTCTCAGTATACTGAATTTGTATATCGCATATTTTAAGTTCACGAGGATTACTGACTACATAAAGTAAGGAAGCAACACATTCTGTTTTGTTGTAAATAATATTTTATGGACTATAATTGCAAGCTGTAACATGCGGTATTTTGTGGTTTTCAATATTCCACTACCCACAAATAGGATCCTGGAAATGTAGATGATAAGTGAAGCCCATGCTGGGATAACTCTTTGCCTTGAGTCTGTTTGTTTGTTTGTTTTTGCACAGGACCAATCATGAGAACCACAAAGAGCCCTTAGGGCTGAAAACTTCTTTTGATCAAGTGAATTACTGTTGCCTTCAATTTACTTTTTTGCAGTAAGTGAAGGAATGGATTAGATATCCCATCTTCTAAATAGCCATCAAAAATCCTGTTAGGATTCCCATTTTTCTCCGAGCATTAAGTCTTTAAAATTGCAAATGTTTAAGTGTTTAGGGTTTTTAGTAATATACTTTCTTGGGAAATACGTCAAAATGGAGTTGTCAGAGATCCCTAAAATCACTGCTGAGCAAACAATCCTCCAAGGCCGTCAGGGTCTAAGGGGATTTTTATTCAGCCCAGGAGTTATTTTGTTGACAAGGAGCTTACTAAACACTGACTAGAAGAAAACCCATTTATGAGAAATGGGCCAGTTGGTGCATCAAATCAGTGGTTAATCTAAACCTGGCAGAGAAACACATGCATTGTGTCAGCTTAGTCGAATGCACTTGGGTCATACATTTTCTTTTTTATTTGTTCCAATCACAAACCAATTTAACTTTGTGAGTTGTGTGCTGAAAAGTCTACCCATGGATGCATGAAGAGAAATTGAGAAATAGCGTGCAGAAAATTTAGATTATATAATCTATTCAGGGAAATACTTAAATATAGCAAATCGTAATCAAATCTTCTGTACTGCTTTAGCAATGTGAATATAGATTAGTTTTTATGAAAAATTATGAAAAATTCAAACTTATGTGTATTGTTTTCAGCAATCCAAAAGAATAATTATCAAATGTGAGATTTAAAAAATTTTGTAAGAAATTGAGAATATGATAATTAAATCTGAAATAATAATTGGATCTTTTGGAAAGGCAACACATATATCATTCAAGCATTATGCCCCTTGATGAACAGCTCTACATGGAGAAATCTTGGCCTGGAGTAGGGCAAGCATGAGGACAGGTTTGAGGAACCCTGAGTTCCAGCCCTGGTTTTTGAAACTCTCATGATTTGACCTGGATTAACTCACTTCATTTTCCAGGATTTAATCTCTTTCTCTGTGACTGATGATTTACACCAGATCTATAGTTCTAGTTTTTAGGTTTCAGAACTTTCTTTAAAATATTTATTAAACCATTATGTCTAAGCCTGAAATACAAAACAACAACAACAACAGCAACAACAACAACAACAAAATAGGGCTGCTTTCATTGGGGCTGGTGGTAACTGAGCACCTCTTCCTGGTCCTAACTCACACTCCCGTTGCCCACGAGAGTTTCCAGAGATGACAATGAAACTATTTTGTTTTTGGTAGATAGTCCCTATGTTCTTTCCAGTTCTAATGCTTTGAGATTTTGTGCTTTTGTGACACACTCCCTTTGGATCAAAATTCCATTTTGAATTATGTAAAATGATTTCTTTAATCAACCAATATTTATTGAGCTACTACTATATACCAGGCAATTTAGGTTTTGGAATATTTAGGTTTTGGAATAAGTGAATGAACAAACAAGCAAGTAAAGAAATATTCTTTCACTCATGGAGCCTATATTTAGTGAGGAATGACACAATAAAAACAATAAATATGTCATATGCCAAATGATTAGTAGTATTAAGAAAGGTAAGTGTGTGAGGGGGCTGGAGCTTCTGGGATGGGGAGTCTGTATTGCTATTTTGTGTAGGATGGTCAGGAAAGTCCTCACTGAAGAGGGAACACAGAATGCAGAGATTCTGAGGTAGGGGCATGCTTGGCATGTCCATAAACAAGCAAAGAGACCCATGTGACTTGATGGAACTGGGCAAAAGGAAGAGTGGTAGAAGATGATCTTACAGAGGTCTTTGGGAGGGAGAGAGTGGAAAGATGGTGGGAAATTATGTAGGACTTCTAGGCCACTATAAGGGCTTTAGATTTCAGTATAAATGAAGTAGGAAGTCATGGGGGGGGGGTTTGAGCAGAGAAGTAATATTATATAACTCATGTTATAAAATGGCTTGCCCTGGCAATTGTGTGGATAATAACTTTATTTTTTTATTTGAAAATTTTTTCTTTTTAATTTTTTATTTAAATTGAATTAGCTAGCATATAGTACATAATTAGTTTCAGATGTAGCGTTCAATAATTTATCAGTTGTGTGTAACACCCAGTGCTCATCACATCATGTGCCCTACTTAATGCCCATCACCCAATTACTCCACCCCCCACCTCCCCTTTAGCAACCCTCAGTTTGTTTCCTATAGTTAAGAGTCTCTCATGGCTTTTCTCCCTCCCTGAAGACTTCCCATTCAGTTTTCCCTCCCTTACCCTATGATCCTCTGCACTGTTTTTTATATTCCACATATGAGTGAAACAATATAATTGCCTTTCTCTGTTTGACTTATTTTGCCCAGCATAGTAAATACCCTTTAGTTCCATCCACGTCGATGTAAATAGTAAGCATTCATTCTTTTTTTATGGCTGGGTAATATTCCATTATATATATTATATTTTTATATTATATTATATTGTATTATATATAATATCTTCGTATCCCTTGGCTGGGTAATATTCCATTCCACTATGTATATTATATCTTCTGTATCCATTCATTTTTCGATGGACATCTTGGGCTTTTTCCACAGTTTGCCTCTTGTGAACATTGCTGCTATGAACATTGGGGTGCAGATTCCCCTTCGAATCACTGCATTTGTATCTTTGGGGTAGATACCTAGTAGTGCAATTGCTGGGTCATAGGGTAGCTTTATTTTTAACTTCCTGAGGAACCTCCATACAGCTTTCCAGAGTGGCTATAGCAGTTTGCATTCCCACCAACAGTATGAGAAGGTTCCCATTTCTCTGCATCGTTGTAAACATTTGTTGTTTTGCGTCTTGTTAATTTTAGCCATTCTGACTGGTGTAAGGTGGTATCTTGTGGTTTTGAGTTGTATTTCCCTGATGCCAAGTGATGTTGGGCATTTTTTCATGTGTCTATTGGCCATTTGGATGTCTTCTTTGGAGAAGTGTCTGTTCATGTCTTCCACTCATTAATTGACTGGATTATTGGTCTTTGGGTGTTGAGTTTGATAAATTCTTTGTAGATCTTGGATACTAGTCCTTTATCTGATACATCATTTTCAAATATCTTCTCCCATTCCATAGGTTGCCTTTTAGTCAAGTAGGCGGAGAGGTAGGCAGAGAGAGAGGAGGAGGCAGGCTCCCTGCCGAGCAGAGAGCCCGATGTGGGGCCCGATCCCAGGACCTGAGACCATGACCCGAGCCGAAGGCAGAGGCCCCAACCCGCTGAGCCACCCAGGCGCCCCTCCCATCACCATTTTTTGAAGAGACTGTCTTTTTTCCATTGGATATTCTTTCCTGCTTTGTCGAAGATTAGTTGACCACGGAGCTGAGGATCCATTTCTGGGGTATCTATTCTGTTCCATTGATTTCTGTGTCTGTTTTTGTGCCAGTACCATACCATCTTGATGATTATGGGTTTGTAATATAGCTTGAAGTCTGGCATTGTGATGCCACCAACTTTTGTTTTCATTTTCAACATCACTTTGGAAAAAAACAAAACAAACAAAACAAAACAAAACATTCAGGGACTTTCTGGTTCCATACGGATTTTAGGATTATTTGTTCCAGCTCTGTGAAAAATGTTGATGATATATATTTTAAAGGTTTTATTTATTTATTTGTCAGAGAGAGAGAGACAGTGAGAGAGGGAGTACAAGCAGGAGAAGTGGGAGAGGGAGAAGCAGGCTTCCTGCTGAACCAGGAGCCTGATGCAATGCGGGGCTTGATCCCAGGACCCTGAGATCATGACCTGAGCCAAAGGTAGACACTTAAGGACTGAGCCACCTGGTTGCCCCTGGTGATGGTATTTTGATAGGGATTACATTGAATATGTAGATTGCTTTGGGTAGCATAGACATTTTAACAATATTTATTTTTCCAATCCATGAACATGGAATGTTTTTCCATTTGTTTGTGTCTTTCTCAATTTCTTACATAAGTGTTCTGTAGTTTTTAGAGTACAGATTCTTTACCTCTTTGGTTAAGTTTATTCCTAGGTATCTTATGGTTTTTGATGCAGTTTTAAGTAGGATCCATTCCTTAATTTGCATGGAAACCAATTGAAGGATGGGTTTTGACAAGGAGTCTTTCTAAGTGATTAACAGATTCAGATGCTATAGATATGTTAAGTAAGGTGAAGTCTGAAAAGGAGGAGTATTTTTCTCTTTCTTGTGAAGAAAAAGTCTTCACAAGACTGAATGAAGTAGAGGCCTTAACTGGATTACATTCAATAGGAAAAAAATCATCAGGGAGTATAATACATTTTTTGATGAGTTTTGCTGTGAAGGTGGGAAGAGTGAAGGTGATACTTGGTAACAAGAAGTTACTTATAAAATGACATATATTACTTCATGTTTGTGTGCTACTGTGGGATGATCCAGTACAGATGGGGTAATGTGATGCTACCTTAAAGATAGGATAATTCCTAGAATAATACTCTTGAATTGGTAGAGGATATTGGAATCTAGGGCGCACATGGAGAAGTCATACTAAGATAGAAGGAAGGAAGGTGGTCATAATCTCGGGGTGGAGGCATTAATGATTTGAAGAAAGTGAAAAAGCTGTAAAATATAAGGAAAATCAAAGTATATGGTAGGAAAATATAGGAAGGAAAATATGTTGGCTTGGGTAGCATGAAAGGTCTACTCGAGGTTAGTGCTCTTGACTTCAAAATAAGACCAGTCAGCATGGTTCTGTGTTTTTCTCCAGCTACTTGCAACTGCTGTGTTAGGAAGTAGGTCAGAATATAATGGTAATAGTAACCTGTGGAAAAAAATTGCAAGATTGTAGTTTCTAGGAGGTAGAAGAAATATTGAAAATCTGGTATCAGAGAGAATGAAGAAATGTGGAGGATGGGGTGGTCGCAAAAGAAAGTAATATTTAGTATTGAGTTTGTGAAGGGGATGTAATTTAGGGCAGTGTGTGGCTTAAGAGAAGAGGAAATCAAAACTATTTAAGGAGTAGAGGTCAATGAACTGCTTGGCTATTAAAATCACTGAGAATTATGATAGCAATCAAGTTGCAGACAATGGCAGTGACCGTATCTCAATTACATTATGAAAATCATGCTGTATTTTAATTGAAATTCAAAGTACTTAGGAATTAGAAGTATAATTATCTTTATTTAATAGCAAAATTTTCACTGGAAGAGTAGATTAAAAATCACTGCTCAAAAGCTGTATTTTATTGAAAAATGCCATGTCTTTTTAGAGTTGCTCCATTTAGTATATTTAGTAGAAACATAGATGTAGATATTTAGTAGAAATTCTGACGTATGTACTCTCTTATGGCTCCCACATTTTTGTGTTTGGCCATCACCTCTCAAACCATAAAAGGATACAGAATCCTGTTGTGCAAAGAAGTATAAAAAGTCTAATACTGAGATATTTGAGAAGAAAGTTCTGCTAGCAATTCTAAATGATATAGGTCAAGTTTCCCTGATTTTTTTTTTTTTTGTAAACAAAGTGAAATATAGCCATGAAACATAAACATTTATTTTTAGAATTAGATATTATCATCTGGACTATGGTGTATATATATTAGCTATGCATTTATTATGTAGAATTTTTCAAACAGACTTACTATTGAACCCCACGATTAGAGGATAGTTGTCTGGGGGGTCTGAGTTTGGCTTAGCCATTGTGATAATGGTAGAGATATTAAAACTTTGATCCAGTCTTCCTATTCTTGAACCACATTTTAGGGAAAAAGAAAGGTCATTTCAGATTTTGGCATGCAGAAAAATTTCAAAGATACCACTGAAGAAAAGTTGCTGTTTCAAGAAATTACTTGCTGTGTAACTTGAACAAATTACCATTCAGCATCTGTCTTTGGCAATAAAGACTGTAAACTAAATTGGCCCCCAATATATATTAGATAGAACCCCATCTTGGGGTCCTATCTATTTCTCCTGAAATTAGTGTCATTGTCTCACTTTTAATTTGTTTTACTTACTGTCATTATTTTACCCCTAAGTTGGAGAAGAATGTTGTAGGCTCTAGCGCTTTTATTTCAAAGCATTTTCTACCCAATCCTGGAATTTAACTCAATTCATCTCATTTTACCAGTAAGAAAACTGAGGGCCAGGAAAGCACAATGGCTTGTTCAAGTTCACATTATTAGTGGAAGTTTGCAATCAGAAGCTAGATCTCCTGTATACATCTACCATATCTTACTGCCATTAAAATATTAGTTGTAAATAAAATTTGGCAAGGTTACAGCTTGACACTTGAAAATGTTAATGATTTTGTACCTTTAAAGAACTTATTCAATTAAGACAAATCTTCTGTTCTGTTACCACAGCACTACAGAAGCATAATTGGAGTCTGGGGAAATCTAAGCATTAACATTTCTAACAGTGGAGTTTCTAAATAAAATCTGATTATAAGCTTCTAAGTATGTTAATAATTACTATATAGCATTGCCACTAGAAATATATGAGAAAGATTCTTTTTCTAAAACATTTAAGTTTCTATTCTAGATTTTAAAAGCAGGAGAATATGCATTCCTGCTTTTAAAAATTCATATATAAGGCTTTTAGTAGTAGTGATAATATAGCCAAAGATGGAGAAGTACAGTATTTCCTTTTAAATAAAAGAGGACAACGCTATTGTGATTTTGTTGCTTAACTCTTATCCTATTTTCTGCATCATCACTTGATAGTAAAACCTTCTAATTTAAAGGAGTATTTTGTTTAAAAACGTTTTCAGTTTTATTGAGATATAACTGGCAAATAAAAATTGTATATATTCAAGGTGTATAACATGATGTTTTGTTTCATATATACATTGTAAAATGATTACCACAATCAAGTTAATTAAGAAATCATCACCTGACATAGTTACTTTTGTTTTTGTGGTGAGAACATTTAAGATATACTGTCATAGCAAATTTCAAGTATGTAATACAGAATTATAACTACAGTCACTGTGCTGGACTTGAGATCTCCAGAACTTACTCATCCTGCATAATTTTAAGTTTGTACCCTTTAACCAATGTCTCCTCATTTTTTCTATTGTCCCAGTCCCTGGGAATCACCATGATACTCTCTGCTTTTATGAGTTTAACTTTTTTAGCTTCTCTGTGTAAGTGAGGTCATGCAGTATTTGTCTTTCTGCATCTGGCTTATTTCCCTTAGCATAATGTCCTCTAGGTTCATCCACATTGTTGCAGATGGCAGGATTTCATTATTTTTAGAAGCTAATTAATATTCCATTGGGTATATAAACACACACACCATATTTTCTTTATTCATCTGTCAATGGACACTTCACTTGTTTCTGTGTATATCTTGATTATTGTGAATAATGCTGCAATGCATATGGGAGTGCAGATATCTTTTCAAGGTACTGATTTTGTTTCTTTTAAATATATCCCAGAAGTGAGGTTCCTAGATCATATGGTAGTTTTAGAGTTAATTTTTTGAGGAATTTCTATATTGTTTTCTATAGTAGCTCTACCAATTTATATTCCCACCAACAATGTACAAGGGGTTCCCTTTTCTCTACATCCATACCAATACTTCTTATATTTTGTATTTTTGTTAATAGCCATTCTAACAGGTGTGAGGTGATATCTCATTGTGTCTCTGATTTTCATTTCCCTGTTGATTAGTAATTTGGGCATCTTTTTATTTGTCTGTTGGGTTAAACTTTGTAAATGACTCAATTTCCTCAGCCTCAGATACTATCCAGAACCTGGTTAACTTCATTGTCCTAAATGACTTAGTAATTTTGTTCTCATGTAGAAAAAAGGATATTTTTATTCATAGCATATATTGAGTGTGATTTGACAGCAACATCAGTGGGGGTTCAGGTAGGTGTAGCTTTTTTGTTCTCTGCATTCACCACTCTACTTACTAAAAAGGATTCAACCATAAATACTCATTATTGATGTTGCTCCCCAGTGGCTTACTGTATCAAGGGCTGTACCTTCCCAATTCCCAGGTTGCTGCCACTTTATTTTTTCATTAACTTTATTAGCACATACATGCATTTTTGATTTGACATTATCTGCTTATTGCCCCAACAGTTTTGTGTTTTTCCTTCAGACTCTAGATATTAGTGGTAGGGACTGTGGAGTTCTTTTCCCAGTTTACTCCTTTACATAACTTGCTGATGTTGTAACCAGCTAAAATAAGATATTACCCTGGCTGACCTGGTTAATCTCAGTGCACTGACTACTCTTGGATATGTCTTTTGTGCCTTCACTAAAGTTTCTCTTAGCTCATGTTATTCTAACTACAAAAAAACTCATCAACGAGAAAAACAAAAACATAACAGGAAAAAAACAAAATAGCCACAAAAAACATAAACTGTTAACATTGATCCATAAAGGATGACTAATAAGCCTCTTCAATTGCTATTGAGACACTGTTAAGACTAGTCTTCAAACTACCTCATCCAGTGGCTATAAGGTCACTTGAATAATTTTCTGTCTGTGGTCATAAGGTATTGGCAACATATTATTAAAATTAAGTAAAAAAAAATTAAGTAAAATTATTCTGTGGAAAGAGAAGGAACCTGGGACATAGTAGGAAATCAATGAGTATCTGAAGATAAATATTAGGTTTTTCATTTCCTGGTTTCTGTGAACAGATTATTTGTATGATTTATGTGTTCATAGCTTTGAATAAAGCAGTTATTTTTGAACATACTACTACTAACAGTAATAGTACCACTTATAGAGTTCTCCTGTGCTGGACTGTGTGCTAAACACTTTAATGTATATTATCTCTTTTGAGCTTCAAGACTTGTTCACAATACAGTTTTTGTTATTTTTTTTATATTGAAAACTAAGAGAAATTATACCCATAGAGCTCAAAGAAAGATATTCATTGATTTCATAAAGAATATTCTCAAAGCATTCTTGTTATATGTCAGACTATGCTAGGAACTGACCTGCTATCTTGTATCTGACCTTGAGTAAAAAGAAGATTAGTTAAGCTTTAATTATTTCTTCAATTCTGCCATTCTTAAGAGTTGAGGTAATTCTGGGATGATCCTCAGGGTTTTTTCTAACCTATTTTTAACATTTTTCTTATTTCCTCCCAAATCCAGGAGGGTTAACCAGAAAGAATACTGAATACTGGGAAGAGATAATTCCCTTTGTAGTAACTGTCGCCATATTTGTGATGGAAGAGAAAATTCTAGAAAAGGTGTTCCTGCTATGCTTTTTTCAGTGTAAAGTGTCAGATCATGCTGATAGTCTTGTGTCTCTTGAGGTGCACCTGTACCTATAATCAGTGTGTAGAATCTGACCAGGGAAGGGCATTTTTTAAAAATAAAGATTTATTTATTTTATTTACTTTAGAGAGAGTGTGCAAGAGCGAGAGTATGCGCATGAGTGCATGAATGGGAGGGGACGAGCAGAAAGAGAGGGAGAGAGAGAATCTTAAGCAGACTCATTGCTGAGTGTGGGGCTCAATCTCATGACCCTGACATCATGACCTGAGCTAAAACCAAGAGTTGGATGCTCAACTGACTGAGCCACCCAGGTACTCCAGGAAAGGGCATTTTTTGTCGCTCTGCTACTGTTGGTTACAGTTAATCACTCTTGTATTTATTGAGCACAGATATTCAGTTCAACCTATATATATTATGCAATAAGTATGGGGAAAACACTGTAGTAAATTAAATAATTTGGAGTATAAGAAGATTAAATAATTTTGCCTTCAGGAAGCTTACTGTCATATATTGGAGATGACAAATACACAGATACCTTCACGTAACTGTTTTTGTGTCATATTTATACCTTATGGTTTTTTTTTTCCCTCTATATGAGTTGGTTTGGTGTGTCCTACTGTGTCATTCCTGGCTGAAGTCCAGCTGAATTTATTTTGAACTTGTTAAGTTTCACATCTCTTGGAAGGCCAATGTCTGGCTCATCATCTTTGTGTAACATCCAGGTCCCCATATATAAGATATAGATATTAATATATATGTCAACAAATAAAAAAATAAATTTTTTTTTTAGAAATAAGTTCCTAAGTATAAAAAAACTAAAGGTATATGCTTGAGTGAATATTTGTTCTGAAGCTTTGTATCTGGCTGTGTGTTTGTATATACATGAAGGTGTATGTTTAAGAATCATTAGGGCTCTCACCCAAGCTGAATCAGGGTTGGAGCAAGGGAAAATTGCTTTGTTGAAGAAATGGGACTAAATCAATCATGATTCTCCAGCCAGAATGTTTGATTCTCTGAAATTTTCTTAAAGAAAGGATCCAGATTATACAGTAATATAACTTGTTTTCATTTGGCTATTATCTGTTTATTCTCCAAACAAGATGTTCTGGAAGTTAGTATCTAGACCATGTTATACTTGAATATAAGTTGATCTGAGCAGCTTTATACGATGCAAAATACATAATTACCTATCCAACAAGTTACTCTCAGTAACTTTATCTCCTAACATTATGTTCTGTTTGCATGTGTGTTTTATTTTATTTTTTATTTTATTATTTTTTAAAATTTTATTTATTTATTTGACAGAGAAAGAGATTACAAGTAGGCAGAGAGGCAGGCAGAGAGAGAGGGGGAAACAGGCTCCCCGCTGAGCAGAAAGCCTGATGTGGGGCTTGATCTCAGGGCCCTGAAATCATGACCTGAGCTGAAGGCAGAGGCTTTAACCCCCTGAAAGGGCACTCAGGCACCCCTGCATGTGTGTTTTAGGTGGAAGTTGCTTTTGGTATGGTTTCAGGGAACTGAAGGGATCATTCTGTTCAGAGGACAGAAAATTGGTCTACTAGATCCTGCTATTTCATTGTCTGTCTTTTTACTTTAGATTATAGTTTAAACTCTCCCCTTACCTTTGGTAGCCTTTTTATTAAAAGGTAAGAAAATTAATGGTGAAAATGGATATTGTTTTCTAGGATTACTGAATGTATTCATATGGATTTATTTCTTAGGAACCTACAAGAAGTTGCATGGGGATTACAAATTACTTTTTGTTAACAGACTTTGCAGACTTTTTTCTCCATGTAATATTTTTGTCATTCGTCAGATTGAAAAGATTCTGGAGGGAAGATTTTGCTTAGATTTGCTAGAGAAGATAGAGTAGGCAGAAGTCTGTGAGTAAGTGTGAATGTGAGTGTATGTGTATGTGTTTGTGTGCATGGAATGCATGGAAAAGGGCAAACATTTAAAATTATTTTATATAGGAATGTATTGAACATCCTGAATTGCTATCCAAGATTTATTGGTTTTCTCCTTTTAATCTTTGAGAAAAGATTACTTTTGCTGTATTTCATAGCTTGTACTATGTTGGACTTGTGGCCCTCTGCCATTTCCAAAAATCTGGGATGCAGACCAGATTCAGAAGAGATTCATAGGCCACTCAGCAACCCATATGCTGACCAGTAAGTCAATCTGTAGTGACTGTCAGGTGTCAGTGTGTGATGTTGGACACCTTGGCAAAAAAACAATTAAGGAAGAAGAAACACAGGAAAGAAGACTGAAAAATCCACAGTATATAATGTTGTTGTAATGGTCTGTGATGTTAGAGTGCCTAGTGTCACAGCAGAAGTCAGGAGCTAAGTATTCAGGACTCTTTTTTTTTTTAATATTTTATTTATTTATTTGACACAGATAAAGCAAAAGTGGGGGTAGCTCAGGGAAAGGGAGAGGGGGAGCCCGATGTGGGGCTCCATCTCGGGACCCTGGGATCATAACCTGAGCTGAAGGCAGATGCTTAACAGACTGAGCCACCCAGGCATCCCTTATTCAGGACTCTTGAACTTACCCCTGAATTTCTTTGCTGCTGAAAATTTGATATATTTAATATTAGTTGAATTTTAGAATTTTCATGTTAGAAGAAATAATCTAGTAAAAATGACAATTTTCAGGGTGCCTGGGTGGCTCAGTGGGTTAAGGCCTCTGCCTTCAGCTCAGGTCATGATCTCAGGGTCCTGGGTCGAGCCCCGCATCGGGCTCTCTGCTCAGCAGGGAGCCTGCTTCCCTCTCTCTCTCTGCCTGCCTCTCTGCCTACTTGTGATCTCTCTCCTCTGTCAAATCAATAAATAAAATCTTTAAAAAAAATGACAATTTTCAAGATAAGGAAATTGAGATACAGAATGGCTATTTTTCTCAAGATAACTTAGCTACTTAGTGACAAATTTTTTTTTTAAAGATTTTATTTATTTGTCAGAGAGAGAGAGAGAGACCGAGCACAAGCAGGCAGAGTGGCAGACAGAGGCAGAGGGAGAAGCAGGCTTCCTGCTGAGCAAGAAGCCAGATGCGGGACTCGATCCTAGGACTCTGGGATCATGACCTGAGCCGAAGGCAGCTACTCAACGAACTGAGCCACCCAGGTATCCCAGTGACAAATTCTTGATTAAAAAGCAGGTCTCTAGACTCCCAGATGCGGGACTCGATCCTAGGACTCTGGGATCATGACCTGAGCTGAAGGCAGCTACTCAACGAACTGAGCCACCCAGGCATCCCAGTGACAAATTCTTGATTAAAAAGCAGGTCTCTAGACTCCCAGTACATGCGACTTACCATGAATCTAGGCACTAAAAGTTGGATTTTTTTTTCCCCTGATGATTACCTGACTGTAATTAATAGGCATATTAATCATGTATAATAGTTGAGATAAACTGATTTACAGATTATCTAATTTATAGTTTTCCAGATGATGTTTCTACTAGCTATTGCTTCCTCCAGTGACTACTTCAATTCTTAGCTAATGCTCAGTTTCATTATGACGTCCATGTTCTGTCCTTGTATAGTATTCCCCACCCCCCACCCCGAGGATATGTACCAAAGCCCCCAGTGGATGCCTGAAACCACAGATACTACCGAACCCTATGTATACTGTGCTTTTTCCTATACATACCTATGATAAGGTTTATCTTATAAATTATGCACAGTGAGAGATTAGTAACAACAGTAATAAAATAGAACAATTATAATAATATACTATAGTAAAAGTTATGTGAATGTGGTCTTTCTTTCTCAAAATACCTTATTGTACTGTACCCACCTTTCTTCTTGTGATGATGTGAGATACATGAGGAGATGAGGTGAATGACTAGGCATTGTGATCTAGTGTTTGGTTACTGTTGACCTTCTGACAGTGTGTCAGAAGTAGGATTATTTGCTTCTGACTGCTGTTGACCTTGGTTGAGTGAAACCTGGAAATCAAAACTGGATAAGGAGGACTACAGTACTCCATTCTACTTGACTGGCTCCCCTCCCCCAACCTTTTCTTAATCTCGGTAATCTCCTTGGCAGCTGTAATGAATATGAGAAAAGTTAGTTGGCTGTCAGGATTGTTAAACAGCCAGTTTAGCTCCCAAGTATTGTTTGGAGTTAACTCCTCCGATTCTTAGTCCAAGAATTTGTGGAGGTGCCCATAGGCAGAGGAGTAGAGGAGAAGCAACAGAAATCAGATACCACTGATTTATTTACACTGATTCACTGCTGAGTCAGTGGAAGCACTGACAGGTCTACAGCACTGACATTTTCTAAATAAGCATATGTGAATTTACGTACTTTTACAAATACAAGTCGTATTTTGTTCTTCTTCATTGTTCCCTCTTTTGCCTTCAAAAAATTTCTGCACATTTCTACTCTGGTAAGAGGATGTGCCAATTCCTAGAAAGTTCTCAAAATGCTGCTTATTTTGTGCCACTATTAGACTTGGGCATCTAGTTTATTGTACTAGTGCTATCATATCAGTATAATATGGAAAAAGGTTTGGGATCCTAGGCTACCTCGTTTGGTACTTGGGCAGTTCTTTCTCAGTGGTAATTCTCATATACTTTCCAGATGTATAGAAACAGTATTATGCTTCTGTTAATTGTGCAAAACAAACAAAAAACTCCATGTTAGTTATTTTATTTTTTTAAAAAGATTTTATTTATTTATTTTGAGAGGGTGAGAGAGAGAGAGAGAGAGAGTGAGAGAGAGAAAGAGTGAGCATCCATATACGAGTAGGGGGAGGGGCAGAGGCAGAGAATTTCAAGAAGACTCCACATTGAGCACAGAGCCTGGTGTGAGCTCCATCTCACAACCCTGAGATCATGACCTGAGCCGAAAGCAAGAGTTGAATGCTTAACCAACTGCACCACCCTGGTGTTATTTTAAATTTATATTCATTATTTTAAAATTATTTTACAGCATCAATCAACCTTAAATAGAGCTATTTTCCCCAGTGTCTTTGTTCTTTGGTTCTGTTTTTGATACAAGGCTGTTCTCCCTTAGACGATTAAACCTGCTTTTTTCTAAAATGTTATTTTTAAGTTGGATCTATCCACATGTTATATTTTTATTCTTGTGATATTAGTTCCAAGTTTTCTAAATGGTATTTTCCCGATAACTTATGTTTCTGGGCGTTCCTAAAATTCAAGGTTATTTCAGCCATTTTTGTCCTTTTTGATATGTAAGATGTTGGTGAAATATTTGGTGAAATTTTACCGGGTTGGGCTCCAAGTCGTAGGAAATAATGAGGAACGTTAGATTTTACATGAAAAATCCTTATCATGTTCTCCAGGAGACTGAGATTTTTTTTTTCCTGTTAAATTTTAACTTGCTGGAGACTAGGGTTATTTCATCCTAATTACCTACCTGGATCATCTTCATTGTGACTAGGCACACTTTGTGTATGTGGTCAATTTGGAGCCCAGTGTAGATAATTTGTCTTTGAATTATGAACATTGATCTTCATTTGAGGTAGAAATCTATTTAATTACTGACGACAATACAAATTTTCAGGTATGACAGAAGGGTCTAGACCTCCTTAAGCAGGGCATAGACCATATCTACTGTGTGTCATATGAGGTTTAAGATTGGGAAAATAAATGGCAGAAGGCAAGTTGAAAGAAATAATGGTAAATAATAAAAAAATAAATAATGGTAAATAATAACTGAATATTTAAGCGAAAGTAGAAGAAAATATAAAGTAAACTCATTTATATATGTGATTTGGGAAGATAAAAACAGTTCAAGGATAATACTGAAGTTATTAATAGTAAAGTGGGGCCTAAGGTAAGAGAAAGTTCATGCTCCAATACCATGCAGTAGTAACAAGCAGAATGTTTTGCTGTACTGTATGCTTCATTAGGCTCCAAAGTTAAAATGCCATTACTTCCTTTGAACTTGCCTGTCATGTTTTATCTCATGATGAATTATACAATGTTACCTTCATAAACAGCATATGAACTGTAGGGAGCCTCTTCTCTCTAGTTATTTGGAAAGACGAACAACTCTGCATACTGTAAAATACATGATGTTTCTTCTAATTCCAAGACTTTAATTGTTGAATTGTAATCACAAGGTATAGATGATCTATTTGTTTAATTAAGAAAGTCTGATGTTCATAAGGAAATAAGAAAATGTGTAGCAGTGGCATATAAGAGTCAACACTAAGGGTCGAGATTTTCACAACTGAGTTATCTTTGTGCATATAATTAAATACAATTCATCTATCACATCATGTTTAAGGCAGACAGTTTAAAATGCTTTATATGTTTACGAATCTATAGTTTCCATAGTATTCATCTAAACACATAATAAACTTGGCTTTGAAGTAATTTTTGGTTGTATAATTTATTAGCAGCTTAATTTTTTTCATCTTTGAATCCATTTTAGTATTTGAATTTAAAATGAATTCAATTAAAGGGCAGATAAGCGATGATGAAAATAGAATGAGAGTGACAGCAAATTGTTGCCATTTGGTAGAAAGGCAAGAGAACTGAAATGAAAGTCAGATCGTGCAAATTCTAGTCTTAGGCTGACTTTCACTCACTATGAGACCTTTATCTTCCTGGGCACACAGACTGCTTTGCATTTTAGAAATGGCCATTGGAGGGGCACCTGGGTGGCCCAGTTAGTCAAGTGTCTTGACTCTTGATTTTGGGTCAGGTCATGATCTCAGGGTGGTAAGATTGAGCCCTGACTTGGGCTCCATGCTGAGGGTAGGGTATGCTTAAGACTCTCTTTCTGCCCCTCTTCTGCCCCCCACCCACCCACTGGCATGCATGTTCAGGCTCTCTCTGTCTCTAAATAAATACATAAATAAATAACATATGCATTATGATAGCGACCAGTCATGTCATTTCTTCCAAAATCTACTGATTTTTCTCAGTGAGCATGTTATTCAATTAATGCAAAATGTGAAGTTGTATAGCTTCTTTGTCATGAGCTGATAAATCCATGCATCATTTTACACAAATGGACACTTGGAAGAGGAAATTGGCTAATCAGGATGAAAGTACAGTAAAGAAACAAAAGATGATAGTGTGGGAAGTGAAATTCCAGTTGAAAGTAAATGTAGTTAGTTATAGAGTGAATAGCTGACTGTGGGAATGTTAATCCTGCCTGCCATTGGAGAGTAGATATGCAGCCCGAAGAATTTAGTACAGGTGAACTTATTAACCTACAGAGGAAAATAGCTATGATGAAAAGGAGAAAGATGTCCCAGAGAAAGTGACACTGGCATAAAAGTTAACATTAAAGGAACATTTGGGGATATTTCATGACATAGAAAATACAAAGATAAAAGGGTGGAAGCTGATCCAAACAGGAATATGACAGTTTTCAAGGCATAGAAGGTGTGCTTGTTCTGTGTGGTAGTATATGACAAGGAAGCACATTCACACTTCTCTTTGTAAGATTTTTTGGACAAAGAATTAAAGCACTCTAATTTTTAATGTTTCTAGTGTTTTAAATTACAGTATGTTGAATAAATATCAGCTTTACTTTTTTTTCACTTCTCTCTATATTTATAGTCAACAGTAAGAGAATTTTAAATGTTTTGACAAAAAATTATAAAGGTCACAAAATAATTATAAACCTTCCAATTGGTTATTAAGATCAGTTTGTACAATTTCAGCTTGCACCGTCATTGCATATGAGTGGATCTTTTCTGGATTCTCTACGTGATTCTGTTTATCTAAACACATAATCTAACACCTGTACTACACCGTCTTGATTACTGTAGATTTATAATAAGGTTTCAAATGAGTGTAACAAACTTTGTTGTTTTTAAAAGTTGTCTTAAGACAACACTTTTTTTAAAATTGCATTTTTGTAATTTTAAAAATCAACTTGTCAATTAAAAATTATCCTTCTGGGATTTTAATTGGCATTATTGTTGAATCTATAACTCTTTTTTGGAACAATTGATATCATATAGTTTGAGCAATTGATATAATATACTTCAAATCTCCTGAAGATGGTGTATCTCTTCATTTATTTAGGTCTACTTTAATTTTCCTATAATTTTCATTCTATAGATCTTACATATCTTGTGATATTATTTTCTCTGCTAGGTGTTTCCTTTTTGAAATTATACTAATATATATGAAATAATTTTAAACATTCACATAATTTTTTTCAAAATTTTTTGATTTTTAAGTAATCTCTATACCAGCTTAGGGTTTGCGCTTACAGCTCCAAAGTCAAGTCATGCTTGATTAAGCCAGCCTGGTGCCACTGACAGTCACATAATTTTTTGGAAATACATATTTTAAATAAATATATATGTATTTATTTATATATATTTATATCTTCATTTCTTTGGATAAATACCTAGGAGTGGATATTTAGGCCATATGGTAAGTGTATGTTTAGTTTCATAAGAAAGTGCCAAACCCTGTTCCAAAGTATCTATACTTTAAATATATTTAGTTTTATCTTATAATTTAATATACTTTTCATTTTCATTAGGTTCAAAATATTTTCAAGATTTCCATTGTGATTTTCTCTTAGAACCAGGGGTTGTTTAGAAGTATGTTGTTTGATTTCTTAATACATAGGGATTATTATATTAATATTTTTTCTTATTGATTTGTAGTTTACTTACATAAAAAGTTTTGATCAAGAATCATATTCTGTATGATTTCAATATTTTTAAGTTTATTGAGACTATTTTATGGCTCAGTATGTGGTTTCTTTTGGTTAATATTTCAGAGTGTTGTTTCACTGTTAGGTATTTTTTTTTAAGGATTTTATTTATTTATTTGACACAGAGAGATAGAGATCACAAGTAGACAGAGAGGCAGGCAGAGAGAGAGGGGGAAGCAGGCTTCTTGCTGAGCAGAGAGCTTGATCCTAGGACCCTGAGATCATGACCTGAGCAGAAGGCAGAGGCTTAACCCACTGAGCCATTCAGGTGCCCCAGGTATTTTTTGTTTTTTTTGTTTGATTCTTTTGTCTGTCGTGCCAATTAGCAAGAGAACAACATTGAAAATTCAACTGTATTTATGGGTTTGCTTATTTTTCATTTTAGTTCTGTTTTTGCTTCATGTATTTTCAAGCTGTTTTTGGGTGCATATGTATTTAAGATTTTTATGTCTTCTTGATAAGTTGACCCCTTTATCGTTACATAATGATATTCTTTATTCCTAGTAACATTCCTTATATTGAAGCCTATTTTGTCTATAGTCGTCCCAAATTATTTTGGTTAGTGTTAACATGCTATGTCTTTTCCTATTTGTTTTTGTTTAATCTGTGTTTTTTAAATTTGAAGCGGGTTTTATATAGGTAGCATAAAGTTGGGTCTTGCTTCTTTTGTGCAGTGTGACAACTCTTTTTTTATGGGAGTCTTTAGATCATTTACATTGACCATTTAGTTTAATTATCATTGGTTTAAATTTATCTTCTTTATCTTTGTTGTCTATTTGTCCTATATATATTTTTTCACATTTCCTCTTTTATTGCATTCTTTTTGATTGAGATTAGTTGGGCTTTAAAAAATAATTCCACATTTATCTCCACATTTGACTTATTCATTTTATCCCCTTAAGATTTTAGTGGTTGCTCTAAGTTTCCAATATACATCTTGACTTTATTTTTTTTTTAAGATTTTATTTATTTGAGAGAGAGAGAGAGAGAGAAAATGAGTGGTGGGTGAGGGACAGAGGGAGAGGGAGAAGCAGACTCCCTGTTGAGCAGGGAGCCTGACATTGATCCTAGGATCCCAGGATCATGGCCTGAGCTGAAGGCAGATACTTAACTGACTGAGCCATCCAGGCACCCCTGCATCTTTACTTTTTAAAGATAACGTTACACTGTTACAAATATTTTGAAAGAAGTTTACAACACAATATTTCTATTCCTCCAGACCTTTGTGTGCTATTGTTGTCACATATTTTGATTTACATATATTATAAGTGACAAAATCCACTGTTAGTTTTTGCTTTGAACAATTAATTTTCTTTATAAGATTAAGATATAAAAATTTGTCATAAATTTACCACTTCCATCTGGTATCATTTTCTTTCTGCCTAAAGAACTTCCTTTTATGTTTTTTCTATTCCAGGTTGATGGCATTATAGTGAAACTCTTCAGCTTTTGTTTCAAAGTCTCTATTTGATCTTCCTTTTTGAAAGATATTTTTACTGGTCTAGAATTCTAGGTTAAGCTGTTCTTTCAACAATTTAATTCTTTTAATAATTTAAAGATGTCATTCCATTGTCTGCTGGGTGGCATAGTTTCTAATGAGATTTTTACTGTCATTGTTATCTTTGTTCCACTGTACATAGTGTCTTTTTCTGTTGCTATTTTTATGATTTTCACTTTATGCCTGGTTTTCAGCAATTTGGTTGTTATATGCCCTGATGTGGTTTTGTTTATTATGCTTGGATTTTGTTGAGTTTCTTGGATTTGTACCATTATAATTTCTAAGAACTTGGAAAATTTTGGCCATCATATTGTCACGTAGTTTTTCTCTTCTTGCCCTTTCTGGGAACAGTAATATACATTGTCGACTTTTTGTTATTGTTCCACATGACACCAATGTGTGTGTGTGTGTCTGTGTGTGTCTGTGTGTGTGTGTGTGTGTGTATCTTCTTTATAGATATATATATCTTCTTTATCCCTTCATCAGCCAGTGGACATTTGGGCTATTTCCATTATTGGGCAACTGTAGATAATCTGCCATAAACAACAGGGTGCATGTATCCCTTCGAATTAGTATTTTTGTATCTTTTGGTTAAATACCTAGTGGTACAATTGCTACACTGTAGGATAGCCCTATTTTTAACTTTTTGAAGGACATCCATATGGTTTTCCAGAATGGCTGTACCAGTTTGCATTCCGACCAACAGTACTTGAGGGTTCCTTTTTCTCCACATCCTCAACACTTGTTTCTTGAGTTTTTAATTTTTTTTTTATTTTAGCCATTCTGACAGGTATGAGGTGGTATCTCATTGTAGTTTTGATTTGTAATTCCCTTATGATGAGTGATGTTGAAAGATTTTGTATTTTTCTTTTTTTTAAAAGATTTATTTATTTATTTTAGAGAGAGAGAGAGAAGGAGACAGAGTGAGAGAGAATGTCATGCAGTCTGTTAAGCAGACTCCCCACTGAGTGTGGAGCTGGATGTGGGACGCAGTCCCAGGTCCCTAAGATCATGACCCGAGCTGAAATCAAGAGTGAGCTGCCTAACTGACTGAACCACCCAGGTGCTCTGAAAGATTTTGTGTTTCTAACCAACTCCCAGATGATGCCTATTTTGATGGACAGACAACCACACTTTGAACAGCAAAGTTTCATAGCTGTCTCTGCACTTAATTAATCACAATCCGCATTTAATAAGATCCCTAGTTCATATGCACATTAAGGTTTGGGAAGCATGGCTCTCAAATGAGAAAGCTGGAGTATAAATAGTAAGGAAATGAGTTTTTTTTTTCTTTTTTTTTATCTTTTCTTGGTCCCTTAAAAGTAGGGTCTGATTTGCCTTTTTTGTATGGTCAGCTTCTGTTCTGATCGGTCAGTTTGCTTGTCTGATTGTTTGATGCCCATGCCATACTGGTTATCTTTTTTGAATATTATCCTTGATTTTTATGTATATATGCATCTGTTCATCTATACATTTTACTTTAATAGACTGCCAGATAGAAATTTATGAGGTATTCAAGGTTATAATGAGCAAACTTTTTGTTTGTTGGTTTTATTTTCTTTGCTGTTTTCTAAACACAAGGAAACTAATGTGTATTACTATTAAGACATCATCAGATAATTAATAAGCATCTCATGGTTTACACAATTACTTTCTAGTACTTATTATAATTCCCTTCCATCAGCCAGTGCTTATAGTCCTTAATTTCTTCAAAACATTAGAAGAAAGTGTCAACTAATAATGAGAAATTAGATTGCATTTCTGTGTGCTCAACACTCAGACAAATACTTGGCTTTCATTTTCTTACTGTCAGTGTTCAAGATTTTTCAGTGTTAGGAAATGAAGAGAAGACATAATACAGAGCATAATAGGAATATTTGTTGAAAAATTGGATTGTAGTTTCAAGCATTGTAAAAAGAATATATCTTAAGAGACCTTGAAATTACCAGCAAAGAGAGAGATTCAATTTTTGAGGATTATTTAAAATACCAAAATAAAAATGTAATTTTGAAGCAGGGTGTATTTGAAAAATAGCTAATCTCAAATATACTTTACTTGCCTAAATTATATTATTTGATTTTCTTCATTATAGATGTTTTTCTTTTCTTTCCAGAGGAAAGTTCTTTTTAAAGATAATTTTTATTTTCATTTTTTACATGATATTATAGTTGTGTATATCCATAAGCAACATATACTGGTGGTGGTGGTTTTCTTCCTTCCTTCTTCTTCTCTTTCTTTCTTTCTTTCTTCTTCCTTTTTTTCACTCTTTCTTGGTGTGCTTTTATTTAGACGGTATCATACTTGTAGGCATCATTATGAGCCATGTCTTTTCTTCATTTAATATTATGTTTCTGAGAAATTTCTGTGTTGTTATATGTAACTCTACTTCATTTATTTTACCTGCTTATCTGTATCCATTATGAATAGATCACAACATGTATGTATTCATTTTCCTGTTGAAGAACATTTAAAATGTTTCCAGATTTTGCTATTGCAAAGGATGCTGCAACAGGGTCAGGTATGTTACTCCTTAGAATATATTTAAGAAAAAAAAAAAAAAGAATATATTTAAGAATTTTCCTTTTGTAAATACCTAGCGTTGGACTTGTTTTATTTTATCTGTGGGAATTTTCAATTTATTAGATGATACAAGATTGCTCTCTGTGGTGAGTTTAACACTTATGAACCCAGAAGCAGCATATGAGTTCTTGTTTTTCTTTATCCTTGCTTAGAGCTGCCTTTTTTTTTTTGGTAAGGTTAAGAAAACTGGCCTGAAAAATTGCTGTCTGTCTGGTCATGGTGTCTTGAGAGAAGACACTCTGATACATGATTAATTTATTTAATATCTATTGCTTAATTCCATTATTCTTTTTTTTTTTTGTTTAGAGATTTTATTTATTTATTTGACACAGAGAGAGAAATCACAAGTAGGCAGAGAGGCAGGCAGAGAGAGAGGGGGAAGCAGGCTCCCCGCCCAGCAGAGAGCCCCATACAGGGCTCGATCCCAGGACCCTGAGATCATGACCTGAGCCGAAGGCAGAGGCTTTAACCCATTGAACCACCCAGGCGTCCCTAATCCCATTATTCTTGAGTCAATTTAGTTATCTTTTTCTAGAAAATTGCATTTCAAATATTTTTTTCCCAAATACTTTTATTTTATTTTTTCAGTGTTACAAGATTAATTGTTCATGCACCACACCCACTGCTCCATGCAATACGTGCCTTCCTCAATACCCACCACCTGGCTCACCCAACCCCCCACCGCCTCCCCTCCAAACCCCTCAGTTTGTTGCTCAGAGTCCACAGTCTCTCATGGTTCATCTCCCCCTCTGATTTCCCCCCATTCACCTTTCCTTTCCTTCTCACAACGCCCTCCATGTTTTTCTTTATGCCCCACACGTAAGAGGACCATAAGATAAATTGACTCTCTCTGCTTGACTTATTTCACTCCACATAATCTCTTCCAGTCCCGTCCATGTTGATACAAACGTTGGGTATTCATTCTTTCCGATGGAGGCATAATATTCCATTGTATATATGGACCATATCTTCTTTATCCATTCATCTGTTGAAGGGCATCTTGGTTCTTTCCAGTTTGGCGATTGTGGCCATTGCGGCTATGAACATTGGGGTACTTTTTTGTACTGCATCTGCAGATTTCAAATTTCTTTTTTTTTTTTTTTTAATATTTAATTATTTATTTGAAAGAGAGAGAGAGTGCATGGTAGGGAGGGGCAGAGGGACAGGGAAAGAGTCTCTCAAACCAGCTCTGCACTGAACAGGAAGCTCCATGGGGGGGTTCATCTCAGGACTCTGAGAGCATGACCTGAGCCTAAACCAAGAGTTGGATGCTCAACCAACTGCACCAGCCAGGCACCCCACATTTCAAATTTCTTGACAATCTTTTATGTACCTAAGTTTTGTTTAATTTTTCACTTTCAACGTTGTTTAGTTTCAACTTCACTTTTTTCTGTAAGCCTTATTGGAGATCTATTTCTTTCATTAATTAAAAAATTGTTTTCATGGGTTTTTTCTTTGTCTTCTATAGAATGTGTTTTGTTGTCTCTTTTTTTTTTGTCCTACCCTCATCTTGTAGAATTATTTTGTGATTGTTATTCTAACATGTTGAATTGAACATAACTCACTTATTTTTTTATCTCTTATTTTGTAATACATGTATTTATGGCTATAAATTAAACTCTGATACAAGCTTTAGCTGCATCCCATGTGTAGCGCTTGCATTGCTTAATTATTAATATTTTGTTATTGCCATCCATTTTTCCCCTTCCTCCCAAGCAAGGCTGTTTTTATTTGCTGATTTCTAATTAAATTTTGTTATCAGAGAATACTGTGTATGTGAAGAAATGCTTTGGTGTTTTTTGACTCTTCCTTTGTTACCTTTTATGAGGTCATTTTTGTACATTTCATATATATTTGAAAAGAAAAAGAAAGTCCAGTATTTATACTTCTTAGATAACACTTACTTGCTTGCTTGCTTATTTATTTATTTAGAAGGCATGGGGCTTGAACTCATGACCCTGAGATAAAGACCTGAGCTGAGATCAAGAGCCAGATGCTTAACCAACTGAGCCACCCAGCCACCCTGCTAATTTTGTTTTATAATACTTGATGTACTCAATAAATTTGTCTTGATCCATCAATATCTGACATACAGGGATTAAATTTTTCTCCAAATGACTGAGGGCTTTTTAAATTCTCCTTGTATTTGAACCCACTTTTGCTGTATATATATCAGAATTGAATGTTTTAGTATATATATAGCCACGATTATTTTATCTTCATGAACTGTTTCTTTTATTATTAGGTAAGACCTATCTTGGTTAATGTCTTCATTTTTGCCTTCATTTTACACTAACATTAATACTACCTCAGCCAGTTTCCTTTGGTTTCTAAAGTTTGCATTTCTTTCTTCATTTCTTTTGGATTCTTGTCCTGTGAAGGTGTAGCAGATCTTATCCTTGACTCAGTGTGTATGTTGGTACATTTTTAGTTACAAGGCTTGTGCCTGTGAATTCCACTTATTTAAGGGAGCAACTGGCTACAATCTGGACCTTGACTCAACTCTGAATCTTACTCTTAGAGCTTCTACCTCAGTTAGACAATAGTTATATTAATATTTCTTTTTCCTTAAAACTTTTTTTTGCTGCAGTTTTGTTAGATTTTAGAATTCCTTCGTCCCTCCCCCTTCCTTCCTTCCCTCCTTCTTTCTTTCCTTCCTTCCTTCTTCTCTTTCTCTTTCTTTTTTAGTTTTAGAATTTCTTTTTTTTTTTAAGATTTTGTTTATTTATTTGAGAGAGAGAGAGATTGAGAGAGCGCATGAGAGGAGAGAAGGTCAGAGAGAGAAGCAGACTCCCCGAGGAGCTGGGAGCCCAATGTGGGACTCGATTCTGGGACTCTGGGATCATGACCTAAGCCAAAGGCAGTTGCTTAACCAACTGAGCCACCCAGGTGCCCAGATTTTAGAATTTCTTTATGCTTTTTTCTACTTCCTTTTCTAGGTCCACTATTTTAGGATAGTGCTTCATAAACTTGACTATATATTGAATACACCTGGGGAGCTTCAAAAACTAAATGACATCTGGTCTGGGTCTCTTCCTCCACCCTCAAATTATGATTTAATTAGTTGGGGGTAAGGTCTAGGCATTGGGTTTTTTTAAAAGCTTCCTAGGCAATTCTAATGTGCACGATTACCTAGCTCTGGGAGCTCTCCCCAGACAAACTTCTCTTTCTGCTAAAGCTGTTAATGGTTCCGGCTCAGCAAGGCGAAGGAGGAGAATAAAGGGTCTTTCTATTTAGCTATAGAGTTATGAAGATCTTTATTTACTTCAGGACCCCTTAACTTCTCTTTCTATATCCTGTTTCTGAGATTTATCTCTGAAATTGTTCTTACCTTTGTATAGATTTGTCTTGCATTCATTTGACTGTGGATTGTCTTTGTTTTGTGTTCTCTGTCAATTTATCTTCTTCAAATGCCCTCATACATTTGATTTGTTGATATCACTTTTTATTGTTTTTAGTACTATATTAATAACATACTGTGATAAAGCTCCTTGCATATATAATATCGTTTAGTACTAATACATATGTATTCTGGTTTTTTTTTTTAATTAGGAAAGAGAGAGAGTGAGAGAGAGCATGAGAGGGGAGAAGGTCAGAGTGAGAAGCGTACTCCCATGGAGCTGGGAGCCCGATGTGGGACTCGATCCCGGGACTCTGGGATCATGACCTGAGCCGAAGGCAGTTGCTTAACCAACTGAGCCACCCAGGCGCCCTGTATTCTGTTTTTTAAGGGATTCCGAAAGGGATGGTAGATGAACTTGCTCAGATTCTTTCTTTTTTTTTAGAGAGAGAGCAAGAGTGGGGTGTGGAGGGGCAGAGGGAGAGGGAGAGAGACTCTCAAATAGACTCCATAGTCTTCGTGGAGCCTGATGCAGGCCTCTATCTCATGATGCTGAGATCATGACCTGAGCTGAAATCAAGAGTCAGATGCTTAACCAAGGGAGCCACCCAGGCACCCCACTCACATTCTTTCTTTACAAAGAATCGAATCTTTGCCTCTTAGATCTAGATTAGATCTAAAGATCTAATCTTTGCCTCTTCATTAAACTGTATCTTAAAACATTATATGAACTAATTGATCTTTTTTGTTATTGTTTTCTCATAAGCTATGCTAGATTCCTAAGAAAGCTCTGCACTGGAAACTTGCCTTCTTTCTGAGATGACCCTACAGATCAGTTATAGTTTTCCTGGACTTTTTTCTCCCTGGGGTTTTGGACCAAAGTAGGTCCTGGGAGAGATTTGGAAAGAAAGGGAATAGATCATTTTCATGGCTCCAGAGGTCACACTCTTGCCACATTGAATTCCATATTCAGAAAGATATCAGATACATGCTTTACATTAAAGGAGGAAGATTATAATAAGGTTTAATATACTATTTGCAAGAATGAGTTTAATTTTTTTTTAAAGATTTTATTTATTTATTTGACAGAGAGAGAGAGAGAGATCACAAGCAGGCATAGAGGCAGGCAGAGAGAGAGGGAAACAGGCTCGTTGAGCAGAGAGCCTGATGTGGGACTCGATCCCAGGATCCCGAGATCATGACCAGAGCTGAAGGCAGAGGCTTAACCCACTGAGCCACCCAGGCACCCAAGTTTAATGTTTTAATTCAAAAGAAAAATCTTCAATCATGAAATTTTAGACATTAGTAAGATGTCAGAGAAGATGAAATCAACCGAGTAAACTTATTCCTTAGGCAGTCTTAGGGGTCTTCTTGATGTAACATTATTAAAATTGGGGTGAAAAGTATGCATATAAGGTAATGAATATATTTTGCCTAAGACTGTGACTAGGGTTAATACATTTTATTATATTTTGTATTATGTATTTCTTACCTGATCTTTCATTTTTCATTTTCTGTTGTGTTAAAACCTTAATTTACTATTTATTTTGCTTACAGAATATATCTAATCCTAGGTCTCAGGGAATGTATTTTGATCAGTATGGGGAACCATACAGTGACAGCTTTATGGATTAATATTGGGAAATAATAAATATTTACTAGATGAAATACACAAAACAGTTGAATAGATTTTGCTCAATCTTCTTTACAGTAGTCACCAAGGGACCAGTTGAAAAATATCAGCACTGAAGTATTATTTTTTGAGAAAATTTATAACAATTGGAAGCAGAACTTTAAGATGAAGTTGCCAGCACAGTCTTATAGCATCGTCCCTAGGTACTGTCAGTAAGATTGAAATTTTTGATCCCTATCATTATTTTCTACATAGTACATTCACAGACCAAGCACAGGTAAATAATGTTCTTCTGTGAATTCAGTTCATCGTGCCAGTATCTTGAAAGGCACTTTACATCAGTGCTTTCTATCATATATCAACAGGGGATTACTAGTCTCAGCTTTTCTGATTGTATTCTGAAAACTCTGGTATTTATCTTAATCCTCTCTCTTTTCCCTTCCGAAGATATCTTTTTCATATCATTCAGGCAATTTTGCTTGGCATTTTCCTTGGGGATTACAATTTCTTTTATGTTTCCTGGGGTCTCTTCTAATTAGTAGTAGAAAGGAATTAGGGACTCCAACTTTGCTGATTTGTGTGTGCTAGTCCAATCTCACAGCAGTTCTTTTATATTCCTAATAAACACTTTAAGAGATTCAGCTTTCCCAGTTGTATGGTTGCCTGTCAGATGATTGACTTCTATCAGTTAACAGCTGGTAAATGACTTTACTGTGAAAAAAAAAAAAGTCATGCTTGCCTTTTTTTTTTTTTCTTTTTGGGTAGAAGGAAGCCATAAACGCAGTGTTATCATTGGAAATTTTTCTAAACAAAAAACTGGGGGAAAAATCCTACCGACTATTAAGAGGAATGAAGTAGAATTCTAATTTGACTGATAAGGACATATTTATCCTTTATAGCATGTGTCATGGTAAATTTATTTGTTTTCATGGTTTAATGATGACAAGTTTAATTATAAAATAAAATAGTTCTTTCTCAGTAAAATTACTTATTTTTAAGCCAGTAATCTTATTACAATTTAGTAAGGACATTTAAATTTATTTTGTTTGTTTTAATATGGAAACCAAAGATAATTTTCCCCTCATTTTATTTAGGCTACCCTTAGGCAAAACTGTGGCTTAGTCCCTCTCACTATCTTGTTTTTCTCTTCTCTCCCCTAGTTCTTAGTTTGTGGTATTGATCCTTCTCAGGAACTTAAATTTGGTATGTCCTTTGTTCTTTTTGTCTTCTCTTTTTTTTTCTTTCATTCAAGAAAGCATTTCTTCATTTTAAGAAACTTCATTTGAAGAAAGCATAATTTGATTCACTCAAATTAATAGACATTTTATTGAAATTTATGAATTTGTGTCTTAATACAGAACAAAGTTCTAATTTTGCTTATACACCTATAAATGAAATTCAAATTCAGCATAAGTCGGAGTAGGGAAATTTGGAAGAAAGTTAAGCTTACTATTATGTTTGAAAATCATCCAATAAATGATTGCTTATCTCATTTGTGCTAGATTGTCTCTTGTCAACTCAGCACCGTTACCACTTCCTTCTGAGGCTGGGAACTACATTTTCAAGAATGCTCAGCTTTGAATGGTTCTAGATTAGAGTCTTCCAAATTCCAAAAGAACAACAGAAGCAGTTTTTACTGAGGAGATTAGCTGCCCTTTGCCTGAAGAACACATGATGAGCTAGCTCTCCTGAAGTAATCATCTTTCTGAAAAATGTCAATCATCCTCAAAATTCAGTTCCACTTCTTATCATTTCTTCTAGACCTATAATTAGACAGAAAGCTCTATATGCCACAGGAAGATGAATACAAAATGTGACCTGGGAGGAGATACCAAACTTGCCAAAATGATCACTATTTGCATATTTCTAAGCAAAGACTCTGGATTCAGTGTTGTCTTGGGTACCTGGGAGAGGCTCCATGACTTTGCTCAGTTGGTTGACTAAAACCTGAACCCAATAGTGGCTATTGTCAGAGTCTGGGATTGATTTTACTTTTCTTACAAGCTAGTAAGTTAGCCTGTTACAATTTCACGGAATACATAAGACTTCTGTAATAAAGAACTTTATTACTGCATAACAACTTTTGCATCATCATTTCCCTTGTTCTCTAAGTCTCAGGAGGATAATTCAGAGGGTTCAAGTAGATGATGTGCATGCTGTGGGTTTGTGTTGTAGATGAGAAACAATGAGCTTAGGGAATCTATCTGTTCTGTGGCAAGTGTATGCTTTGGCTGATGGAGATGTTACTTCATACCTGAAATGATTGCTAAAACACAGCCATGGGAAATGGCTTGGGCAAAGAGCAAGCAGGGCCTTGTATTCATGGAACTGGCAAGAGCATGTGGTTTTGCTCAGAGTCCATGGTGGAATGCTTTTCCCATAAGTCTACTCCTCGGTCCTACATGTTCTTGGCAAATCTCAGATTTGCACATTTATATGCACTTAATTGATCATTCTGATTAATCTGAAGGATTGAGTCTGAGACTAAATCCATTCAATTTGTTTCATAAAACATTTAATGAAGGATACTATTAACATGACTCCAAGCATCAGAAGGAGGCCATCCTGCCATGTCGACCTCCTCTCTGTCCTCTGATGTCCTGGGCTCACTCAAGTGTGAGTAAGTCCCAGGAGGATCAGTATGTCTCATTTCAGACTGGCAGGATGTCATCTAAGTCCAGTCTATTACCCATTTGGACCTTTACAAAGGAATTTAGACTGACTTGCTGGTCTTTGGTTTCATTGCTAATGTTACAGGGGCAATAGATGGCACAAAACCCATCCTCATTCCCAATGGAGAGACATTCTGTGGACCATTCTCTTCCACAGAAAAACATAAAACTTAAAGAGCACGGTAACTTAAGTCAGTTTGGGATTTGTTGGTAAACCTGATTCGAATGACCATTATCTTGCTTTGGTTTAACCACATGGGCAGTGTAATCAAGTAGTTGCAACCTTGATTGCTACAAAGAGCATAACCCAAGGCTGTTTGGATGTTAGAGGAGGCATACGAATTTGTCTTAGTGAGATCAAAACACAGTCGTGTCAGTCTTGTGTTTGTACACATATAAGGAGAGATAGGTGCACTGAAGCTGATGTTGATAGCACCAGGACTAAGAGAAGAGTTACGAATCGATCCTGTCCCAATGGATTTTTCTGCTTTTATGGCACAAAGAGAGGGATGGCAAACCTGGCAGCAAGTTAGATTGCCAGTTGCAGTTGCTGCTTGACTCAGACCACAGTCATTGTTTAAAATGCATGTACTCAGCAATTAGTGGGAATGCTCATATTGGTTCCCTGACCTATGTAGTCACAAGGAGGGTCAAGTGGAAGGCCCTGGAGCGGCTGCTTCTTGCCATAATAATAGAGTTTTCCTGAAGTGATTTCAGACATTTGTAGCATCATCACACACTTGAAAGAAGTAAGAATGGTGATTCATGTTACATTTCTATTAACTTGTTTATCTTGTATAGAAGACAACAGCACTTGGAGAAGGACTTAATCAGGTAGTGACTTCATTAGCAGGTACTGTTCTGGATGTGATTTCTTTACTTAAGCAAATTAATTTTGTCCCTAGTTCATAGTATACAGCTACTGATCAGGCAGATGCCTTTTTTTCTTTATAACTTATTAACAACGACAAATCAGAAGCAGTTGAATAAGAAGAAAAAGTCCGCAAGAGAAATTTCAGGGGAGGGTGCATTCCACACAGAGACTAGTCAATACTATGGCTATAAACTGAGGCTAACCTGGAACATACCAGGCAAGGTGAGGAGTGGCACAGGATAATGTTGAAAAAGTAGGATAGGGCTTGATAGTATAGGGCTTTTTAGGAAAAAATTTAGGTAAAGCATTTTAGATTTTAAGAGTAATAGGTAGGGCATTAATATAATCTGATCTATAATTTAGAAGATTCCTTTAACTGTCATATGGATAATGGACTGAAGTGAGACAAGAGAGTGTCAGGCAGGAAGCAGCTAGAAGGCTGTTTTGAGAGTGCAAGTGAGAGATGATGTTGGCTTGGACTGAGGTAGTAGTGGAGAGGCATTGAAATACATGGATTAGGGAAATATTTTCAAAGGCAGAGTTAATAGAATTTGATGATGAATTGAAGGTGAGAAGTCAAGGATGACTCTAGGTTTTTGGCGTGGGCAACAGAATGGTTAATAGTGCAGTTTACTGAGCTAGAGAGGACATGAGGAGTGAGGTAAGAGATTGAAGAATGTATGGGGATGATGTAGTTGGGAAGTGGGAAGACTGACAATTCTTTTGAGCATGTAGTGCTTGAGATGCCAAATAAATAGCCAATGGAGATGTCCGGTAGGCAGTTGGATATATGAGTCTGGCATTCAAGGAAGTGATCCAGTACAGGTATAGGTTTTAAAGTTATTGATTTAAAGATGGTATTTAAAGACGTGGGGTTTCCTGAAGGTACAGAAAATACAGAGATGAGATATAGTTCCATGGCACTGGAACACTCCCAACATTTAGAAGTTAAACAGAAGAGGAAGAAACAACAAAGAATTTTGATGATAAGGTAGAAGGCAAATAGGAAGAAGTTAGATCATAGAAACCAGGAAGAGAAAGTATTTCAAAAAGGAGGAAATGATCAGCTTATTTTATTTTACTTTAGCTTATTTCATTTTTTAAAACCACTTTATTGAGGAATGATTGACATACAAAAAGCTGTACATATTTAATGTATACAATGATGAATTTAGCATTAAGTGTTCATCTGTGAGACCATCACCACAATCCATGACGTAAACATATTTATCACTCCCCAAAGTTTCCCCCTGCCCTTTTATTTATTGATTGATTGGTTGGTTGATAAGAACACTAAACTTAGATCTACCCTATTAGCAAATTTTTAGGTATATAATAGTTGATAGCTATAGTATTATGCTATAGAGATCTCTAGGACTTATGTATCATGTATAACTGAAACTTAGTATTTTTTTTTAAATTTTTTTATTTTTTCAATTTTATTTATTTATTTATTTAGGTGAAACTTAGTACTTTTGATTAATATTTCCATTTTCCTCTGCTTCCAGCCCCTGTCACTACCATTCTACTCTCTGTTTCTATGAGTGACTATTTTAGATTCCTCATATAAATGGTATCATGTAGTATTTGGCATTCTGTGTCTGGCCTGTTTTCTTAGCCTAATGCCCTCTAGATTCATCCATGTTGTTGGAAATGGCAGGATTTCTTTCTTTTTAAAGACTAAGTTATAGGGGCACTTAGGTGGCTATGTTTGTCTGCCTTTGGCTCAGCTCATGATCCCAGAGTCCTGGGATAGAACCTCACATCGAGCTCCTCACTCAGTGGGCTCCTTGCTCAGTGGGGAGCCTGCTTCTCCCTTTCCTTGCTGCTCCCCCTGCTAGTGCTCTCTCTCTCTGACAAATAAATAAAACCCTTAAAACTTAAAAAACTTAAAAAAAAACTTGAAAAAAACTTAAAAAAAGTTAAAAAAAAAAACTTTTAAACCCCTCCCCCCCAAACTTATCTTTAAGAAAGAAATTATGGAGGGCCCCTGGGTGGCGCAGTTGGTTGAGCGACTGCCTTCAGCTCAGGTCATGATCCCGGAGTCCCGGGATCGAGTCCCTCATCGGGCTCCCAGCTCCACGGGGAGTCCGCTTCTCACTCTGACCTTCTCCCTTCTCATGCTCTCTCTCACTCTCTCTTTCCTAATAAATAAATAAAATCTTTGAAAAAAAAAAGAAAGAAATTATGGAAAATACAAGTGGAGGTCCTGATGGAGTCCCACTTCAGGCTCCTGGGTAAGTGGGGAGTCAGCTTCTCCCTCTGCCTCTCTTCCACTGCTTGTTCTCTTTCTCTCTCTCTGTCATGCAAATGAATAAATAAAATCTTAAATTTTTTTTCACTTTTACTATAGCCATCCTAACAGGTTCATCGTGGTATTTCATTGTAGTTTTGATTCTCATTTCCCTGATGATTAGTGATGTTGAACACGTTTTCATGTGCCTGTTGGCCATTTGTATGCTTTCTTTGAGGAACTCTCCATTCAGGTCTTTGCCTATTACTAATCAGTTTATTTGTTCTTTTACTATTGAGTTATAGGAATTCCTTATACATTTTGGATATTAGCCCTTCATCAGATACATGGTTTGCAAATATTTTCTCCCATTCTATAGTTTTATCTTTCATTTTGTTAATAAACTAAGTTAAAACTGTCACAAGAGACGAAGGTTATTATATATTAAGAAAAGGGTCACTTCAATAGGAAGATATAATAATTATACATGCACACAACTTCACAGCACCTAAATACTAAAGCAAACATTGACAGAGCTGAAGAGGAAATAGACAGCAGTACAATAGTTGTAGAGGACTTCAATACCCCACTTCCATTACCCCAGTTCCAATAATGGATAGATCAGGCAAAAAGGAACCAGCCGAATTGAACTATACTATAGACCAAATGGATCAGGTATTTTAAAAGCAACCAAAATTTCAAATATAGCTGAGAGAGAGAAGTGGTCTCTGACATTGTTAGAACAGAGATTACAGCAACTTTAGCAAGTGGAGTGTTAGTGTGTTGTAGGGATGGAAGTGGTGGAGACTAATGTGAGTTAAGGAGAAAATAAGATGAGCTGAAAGATATGCATAAAACTTAATTAAACCAAAAAATGGAATAAACAACAGCCCCACAACAACAATAGCAAGAACAAAACAGAAACAGAGAACTTAGAAAGCAAACAGAAAAACCAAAACAACAAAATCCAAAACCTTTCTTCCCATTAAATACATATTTGAACTACATCCTAATTTTCCTTTTACCACTTATCTTGCCCCCAAAGTGACCTATATTCCAGCCACTCAGTTTTATCCCCATGTCACTCTAGATTCTACATCTCCTATTCCAGTAAACGGCTCTCTTCATGGTCATCAATGACTGTATAATTGTATTTCATTCTCCTCCTAAAACTTTCTTTTCTCTTGATAGCCACAACCTTCTATTATATTGTTTCTCCCTTATTACATTTTTTCTTTCTTTTTTGGCTTGTCTTTCTTCTTTCCATCCTCAGACTGTACTTAACCTTTTTTTCCTTTAGTTTGTATACATTCTTCCATACTAATTGCCCACTATCTTATGGTTTGGATGACTTCCATTATCCCTTCAGCATGAGTGATTCATACATTTAAGTCTTTTTTTTTTTTTTTAAAGATTTATTTATTTGACATAGAGAGCTCACAAGTAGGCAGGGAGGCAGGCAGAGAGAGAAGGGGGAAGCAGGCTCCCTGCTGAGCAGAGAGCCTGATGCAGGGCTCGATCTCAGGACCCTGAGATCATGACCTGAGCCAAAGGCAGAGGCTTTAACCCACTGAGCCACCTAGGCACCCCTCATACATTTAAGTCTTAATCTAATTTCACTCCCAAGTTTCACACCAACATCTCTAACTTTCTTATCAATGTCTTCACTTAGCCTGCAAATAGTGTGTTACAGACCTATTCCTCTTCCAAACTTCTAAATGAAGTGAAGAAAGCAAGTGAAGAAAGCAAGCTTTCATAAAGATAATATTTTTGCATGGAGTTGAAAGTTATGCCAGGATCAAAGTAAATTTTATAAGAATAAGAACTCCTTTGGAAATTTATTTTAGATCTTTAATGTTTAAATGTAAAATAGCTATTAGTAGGAATATTTTATTCCTACCAAATGCTAAGAGCCATTAGAAAGCATGCTTTTATAGAGGAATTAATCAAAAGTTTGGTAAGACATTAATGGTGCAAGGAGGGATTATAGGTATAAATTTTAATTAGTGACAACATTCTTCAGACCAGAGTGGAAACGTGCTTTGGAATGTCCGATTAAACTCTTGAACGGTGCGCATTTAAGGCAATAGCATTTTCATTGTGTTTTAATGGAAGACAACATTATATATACATATGTATAGCAATAAGTTAATGATTATGATTTTAATGAAGTTATATTATAAAATATATTATAAATTATATTTGCCTCAAGCACTTAGTTAATATTACATAGATATAATGGTTATTTGAAATATTTTTGTTAACAGGTAAGCAGTTTTGCATTGGCAAAAGAAGACATTTTATTCATAATAAGTCGAAGGCATCCTAATGTAGGAGAAGCTTATGGGATATAAAATTGATTTTTGTTCTTCATTCCTTATATCAAATTGAATATGAGCCACATAATGAAAAAAATGCTTGGGATGAATTTATTTAAATACCAAAGATGTTATTAATCTGACAAGAGAGGATCTATTTAACTTTTCTATTACATACGCTTATTGAGTTCAGGGCTTCAGAGATCCTTTTCTGTATGGTATACAGAGTTGAATTCAAAGCTAGTAAATGATGAGTTGAAGGAAAGTTAAAGGTAGGTTAAAGGACATAGAGATACAGAATCAGGAGCAGCTTTAGGGAGGAAGTGATATTTAGGAGGCCTTGAAGCATGAGGAGGAGTTACACAAGAGGAAATGGGAAAAGGAGTTTCCGGGAGAGAAAATAGATTGAGGATTGAAGTGGAAATTGAGTGGTTTCCCATGGAGCTGGGATGAGTTTTCTTGCCTGAATATCTCTGGGTACGATAAAGATGAAGATAAATTTGGGAAAAATATTATGAATAGATTTGAATACCTAGCTCTGAAGTTTGGACTTTTGGAGATAGTGGACAACCATCATGTTCTTGAGTTGGGTGGGAAAATCAAGGGACTCAAGCTTTATAAAATATAATCAGATAGTGGTTTGTAAACTGCACTGGTAGCTGGAAAGGGAAGAGATGGGTAACTGGTTTCCTTGCAGGTGTAGGCTATGTGTGTGGAGGGCACTGTGGTGTTATTGCATACCACATGGTGAAAATAGCTGTACTTTGCTCAAACCTGAAACTCCCATTTCCTTTGGCAATCCCATATGAGCTCAAATATGTGCTACATTTTCTCTGTAGAGCCCTATATATGCAAATTGTTTTCTTTGTGCATATTTAACTTCCGGTTAATGACAAACCAACACAGCTTTCATTGGTTTTTAGCTTTCTGTTGTTGGAGTTGGGAATTTTATCATCCTCATTTTGCATTTTAGACTAGTGTATGAAAATGGTAATTTTCTGGGAATTTTATTTTTCCTGTAAGAAGAGGGCTTAAGAACCAAGCAGACGTGTGTTTGATTTCCATTTCTTGCTCTTACTAGGAAAGTCACAATTCCTTGAGCTCTATCTCCTGACTGTGAGATGGGTGAAATAATCCATAACTCAAGGTTTTTGAAACTTGTCAGTAAGATAAATTATATGAAGAATTTAGCATATTGGTCTGTTGATATGGACGATCAGTTGATGATGCTCATTTTCTTCCTCATCTTAATTGACCTTTTGCACAGTTCAGCATTACTGATGATTTCTTTTTTTAATTCTCCTTCCTCTTCTGTAACACCTCCTTTTCTTTGGTCTTCTCACACCCCTCTGGCCTCCTCATACTCTGTTCTTTGATTAGCTTTGCCCTCTCCTGTATGTTGACCTTTCCTGGAGTCTCATTCTTTTCCCTCTATGCTATTCCTAGGTGATCTCTCTGATGCCCAGAGTTTCAACCAATTTCAGTCCAAGTTTTTATGTTTAGTAGAATCTGTCCTCTTTAGTTTCATATCCATTTTTCCTACAGCGAGTTGAATGTACACTCCTAGGTATTATAACACAAATATTTGAAACTTAACATGTCTAAAACTTAGTGGGTTTTCTTCTTCCCTTCCTAGTGTATTTCTTCTTAAATTCTGAGTAAATGGTGTCACTGTTAACTGACTTTTCCTAGGACACGCCTAGAAATTTTTCTAGGTACTTCCCTCTGCCTTACCTTCTGCTTGTGATCAATTGTTACCTCCTAAATTGTTTTCAATATGCCTTTATTTTTTTTTTCTGAAAGAGCTATATTTTGGGCCCTCTTTGCATATATTACTATAATATCCTTCTGATAGGTTCACTTGCCTCCTATCTTTTTTCTCTGAAAATTATTTTAGAGCCTTTTTCCGAATGCAAATGTTATCTCCATATCCATCAGGGTAAAACTCAAACTTATCTTGACATCCAAGACTGCTAGTGGTCAGACCATGCCTACTTCTTTGGCCTCATCTGTCTCACTAAACTATTGCATACCTCAGGGTACAATATTAAAATGTTTATGCAGAGATTGTTTTCTCTATTTAGGATGACCTTCCCTGTCTTGTTTCTAAGTCTTTACATATACGTTAAGCTATTAGCTCAAAATCAACTTATTTAATATTCAGAAATTCTTATTAAGCATCAGTTATGTGCCAGGCACTGTGCTAGTCAGTCCTTTGTGAATAATTCCTTTACTGCCAGGCACTTTTCATTATGCCCTGTGCACATCTCCATTATCAAATTGAATTGTCAAGATCTATGTCTTTATCTGCCTCTTTTACTGAACCATGTGCTTCCAGAGGGCAGGAAATTTGTCTTGTTCTCCTAGGTGTCATTAGCTCTTGACACACTCATAGATAATCATTAAATGTTGGACAAATAAATGAGTGGTTATTTTAAACAAAATGTTAATAACATTTCTTAGGATTATTTGGAACAACATCATTTTCCTAGAACTTAGTAGAACACAAATACGATTTCCTGAAATTCTAAACCTACTGGGCTAGAAAATGAGTGTTTTAAAATAGATGGAACACCTCAGCATTCTAGTTAATTGGCGTGAATAATTTCTGACACAAGGTTGAATATCAAATAGCTATCTACTTTGCCTCTCTTTTGTATTTATCATATATATTTTTACAGAAATTAGCAATAAACCAAAGAGATGTTTACTCACAGATACCATTGCTTATCATTTGGGGGTGGATAATGAGCAGTAAGAAGGCAGGCAGAGTTTCCAGGGAGTAATTGATGTTGATGTTTTGTGCTACCATGTGGATATTCTAAAAAAAGAAGAGGCTCTAAACTATCATTACATGCCTAATAGTTACAAGCAAGGGCCATGCGGATCAATGATTATTTAATGAAATGCCGTGCAGCTCACACTGTCACTCTCTTATTCTTACAAATAAGAAGCAAGAATGAACTATTGAATTCATGGGCAAGGAGGGCTGTTTGGACGGTATAATCCCAGATCTTCTATTTATAAATGAGGGAATGGAAGGGTGGTGATGCTGAAGTATGAATTTGAGGTGACAAAGCTAATTAGTGTTAGAGGGAGGATAGAAGTCAGACATCCTAAGCTTTCTTTCTGTTGTTTTAAGGTCTGACTGAAGATCATACTCTGAACAATGTGGGAGCAAGGTTGATATTATATTCATTTTAAATAGGTACATTAATCAGTCATTAATTATATGTATACATTTATTACTCATATGGTTAATATTTGTCAAGTAGCTCACAGTTCATATTAATTTTATATCATAAACCAAGATTTCACAGATTTTATTCACAGATTTTTCCTTCATTAGCTCTTAAAAAAATCAAGATAATGTCAAGTTTCCTTTCAACTCTGGACAGACAAATGCGATTTATAATGCCTAATGTAGTTACTGACAAATATGAGGCAGGAAAGTTAGACCTGGAAAGGCGAATTGAATTCCTGTCTGTTATGGTAAGGTACTGTGCTAGAAAACTTCAGTTATCTCATTTAATCTCAAAAATTCAGTACTATCCCATTTTACAGGTGAGGAAATGAGATGCAATGGGGTGAAGTTATATGTCTGAGCTACCTACTTAATAATTGTCAAGACTAGGATTCAAACCCAGACTTAGTATATTCTCTTGAGGAAGGAGGAAAGCTCATGAAATGCTTCTCAGGATGCTAGTTCACAACTAGTAAGGACTACCTTGAAAATTTAATCCTTCCTTGTAGGCTGATTCAAATGGCCCTATAGTGCCTGCCCTTAGAAACTTAAATGGTTTCTTACAGAGGGCCTTGGAGAAAGTCCTGAATGGTTTGAAGATTGAAAGATGGGAGGTATTTCTTCCATTTGCATATTAGCAGGAGCATAAGAGTGAGAAAATTGAAATAGTAGAAATGACAATAATGTTGGACCTTCCAGAAATAATGCAGTAATGGTTTTCCTTCTTTGGGTACGAAAATCTGCAGATAAACAGGATGGAAAGTAGTCTCCAAATGGGATTAGAGGGTGTGTGTTTGCGTGTGTGAGTGCGTGTGTGTGTGTGTGTGTGTGTGTGTGTGGTGATGGTAGTGGCCCTGTTTATAAAACTTGGTTGGGATTTGAAGCCTTATATGATTAGGATTGTAATTATACCTTAGATCTTGATTGTTCCAAAATAAAGTGTAACTTAGGAAGATTAGTAGCAGATTATATTGCATTGCACACATTTAAGCACATCCAATGCCCAACACCTGCATTAAAATTTTTTTTTAAAATTATACTTACAGTTTTTTTAAACAAGAAAAATGTATTTATTATTTTTATAAGAATGGAACAGTTTCATTATATATAAAGAACTAAATATGGAAAATTACAAGGAAGAAAGTAAAAAACCAGCCATTATTTGACAGAACAATCCCTTTAAATGTTTGCTAAATAACACTGAATATATCTGTGTTTGTGTGTATGTAGATACAAAGATAGATACTTAGGTAAAAATAATCTCAGAGCAGATGGGATAATTCTCTACTTGTAATTTTTAATTAAAATGTAACATTTCATACACATTTAATAACAAATCTTGAAACTGAAGTAATTTCTTAACTTCAGACTAAATATTTGTTTTTAATTACAAAGCTTTATTAGGCCTTGAAATATCTCTCTAGAATTAAAAAAATTCTAGGGTGCTTGGGTGGCTCAGTGGGTTAAAGCGTCTGCCTTTGGCTCAGGTCATGATCTCAGGGTCCTGGGATCAAGCCCAGCATCAGGCTCTCTGCTCAGCAGGGAGCTTGCTTCCCCCCCTCGCTCTGCCTGCTTCTCTGCCTACTTGTGATCTCTCTGTCAAATAAATAAATAAAAATCTTAAAAAAAAATTCTAAAAAATTTAAGTGATTGGGTCATTGCGTTTTGTTAAGTATATTTTTTCAGCATTAGAGGGTAGCTACAGATTGTCAGCCACAAATAAAGACATTAGCATATTTAGACTTTTCTTCCTATCTTCATTTCCTTTTTTCTGGTTCCTTCAGACATTCCTGAGCTGATTTTACTTTTGCTGTATTTTTAAAACAACTTTAAATTTCTGCTCTCTTGCTATAGTTTATATATTTTTGTAAGCCACCCTTGTTCACATAGGAGCAAGGCGAAGTATAGATAAATAACAGATAAATGTGAAGTATTAAAATTTATAATTCAGAATGTTGATAATCCTGACTCATGATTTACCAGTAATTTTTCTATGTAAAGGTTTCTTCTGACATATCTTAATTACTGAAGGCAAGTTTAGAATAACACAGAAGTCTCTCTTTTTAAATCAGTATTTACTATTCAATAATAAGTCCCATCATAAATTGTTGTGTCTCAATTTACCATTTATGAGCAGTAGGAAAAAAATGTGCCTTTCTTTGCTTTGGTATTGAAATTATGTGTTCTAGTGTAGTGAGACCATGAGGTGAGTGACTTCTGGCTTACTATTTTTTTAAATTATAGGTTGTTAAGTAAGATTTGTCAGGATTAGGTCCTAAAAATGAGTTATTTTTCACATATCAAAATCCAAGTTGAAACACTGGCTTGCTTGTTCAGGTTAATTAACTAGAGGTAATATTTGCACATTGGCTCATTAAAAGAAGAAAAATTGGCTCATGCTAATCGCTCACAGAATTTCAGTAGAAAAGTTAATGATGAATGTAAACAAACCTCATATAAATACAACGGTTTTACTGTTTAGGAAAAAAAATAAAACATTTTTTTTTCTCCCTCCAAGGTAGAGATAATTACCTAGTGTGCAATTCTCATGCAGCTATTTTCTCATCTTTATATGACCTCTCTTTCCTAGTGTTAGAAATTAGAAACTTAACTGTTTCTGATCTTGTATGGTTGGGCAGTACTGGATGTAGTAATAATAGTGGTATTAGACACACAGTGGCTCTGTCCTAAGTAAATTTGAACTTGTACAAGTTTCTTAGCCCTATGAGCCTCAGCTTTATCTGAAAAAATGATGGAGGTGAACTAGTGGGTCTCTAAGTGTAAAATTTTTATTCTTAAGAAGAGCTTAAATAAGCTCATTCTTAAAAATTAGCTATGTTGAAAACATAAGAGCTCTTGGGTGTTCCTTGTGTCAAGTTGCAATGCAACAATTTCAAAACATTCTTGAAACAAAAATATATTGACTTGCTTTAACTGGAGCTTAAGTGGTTTTGTGGAATTGAGTGCCCTGTTTTAACATGGAGGGTCATCAGTGGTGATATTTCTGTTATCAGCACCATATTGCATCACTGAAGCCCTCTAGTACTTCAATCTGTCGTATTGATGGTTAACCTTTTCCAATTCCCACTATGGTGGGAGCAGGTGAAGCATTAATTGTGGCAAAAAGGGGAATCTAGTTATTTGATAAAGCAATAATCATATACCTGGTCACTTAATAATTGGTACAAATCCTAGGACTTTCAGCCAGGGTACAAAACCAACAAAACCAAGTATTTTCTACCAACTTTTAGTCTAATGTGGTTGTTGCAGGTTTTTTTTTAAGTAATGATGAAGCATGTGTCAATTTTTTATTATGGTTATTAATAAAGTCCCATATATCTTGTAGTTTATGAAATTCCCTTATAGAATTGTCAGTAGGTTGAATGTAAATATAAGTTTTACAGTGTTGATCTTTCTTTTTGTGCAAAATGGTATTTTTATTAAAGGGAACAGGACCCATGGGCAGAAAGAGCTACCCTGTGAGGGGAAATTGATTATATACCTTTAAGTCGCGGTGGGGGGTAGAGATGATGGAAATCTCTAGAGAGATTTACCTCTGTTAAAGAAGACACAGGATCCTGGAGGTCTGGCTACAATGTTGAGTTTCCATATATATATACTGTGTTTTATATATTTCAGTGAGAATGTTGTGTTACCCTCTTCTTCTTAGATGTTGTATATGGAGAAAACTAAGTTTTCTAGATAGATGCCCTCTTAATCACCAAATAAAATCCATGAGTCTTAATTTCTGTCACGGGGTAGAAAATGTCAGACTAGATCATCTTTAAAGGTCCCTTAACTTCCAACTACTGTATTTGTTTAGTTTGTGCTCAGAGTAATTGAGCCGTCTTTATTTTTCTCAATTAGTGAGAATGTCACTCATTCTGAGTTTATCCAAACCACTAGATGTACACACTATGTGCTTGCAGCCACTTCAAGATTGCTTTAGAAATGTTAGTAGATGGATACAATTAGATGTAAACCATTTAAAATGATGGAAAATTACATGTAGTTAAGTCATTATTAGAAAAACAGTCTTTAAAAGTTCCGTTCATCATCTGAGTTTAGCAGCCACGGTTCTTATGTCTAGTTTGGGACTTCAGTTCTTTAATTCACTGCTTGTCATGGGACTGAATATTATGCCCAGTAGGAGTTACGTGTTCGTTTCTTCACCGAAAACCATGACAGCTTCTTCTGGCAATCTTAGTGCAAAGTGATTTCAAAATAATGTTTAGCCTGGAAAGTGTTGTTCTTCCCTGCCTGGTGAGTGATGAAACGTGGGCATGTTGCTTCCTGCTGTGGCATTGCTTCAGCAGAGCACCGTCATTGTAAATAAGAGAAGGATTAATGAAAATGGTGAAATCTGCATCTCATTTCAGGGATTACTTTTCAAATGCAGTCTTTATTCCAGAAGCTTAACATTTTTTCTGATTCTTTTTGTTGACAGAGCGGTGGTATGTGGCATAGTCAAAGGACATAGATGGTTTTGAGTCCACTGTAAAACTCTGTCTACCTCTGGCATTCATTTTCTTCCTTTGTAATATTTTGTAATATATGTGATTTTTTTGAAAGGTGGCATAGTACTTATGAGGAAAGGCTCTTAGATTAGACATACTGATTTTGAATTTTGGCCCCAACCCTTAAAAACTGTGTGATTCTTTTTCATTTACTTAATCTAAGACTCAGTTATTTCAATGGTAAAAAATGGGTTTAATAGTACTTTATGTACTTGTTCTGAGCATTAAATTAGATAATCCATGTAAAATATTTAGCACAGTGCCTGGTACAAATACGTATTTATTAACTGTTGGCTATTATTATTACCTCTTACTAAACACAATGCAGACCCACGTAGGAAGCACTCAAACTATTTTGATTGGACATGTAGGAGGCTCAGTAGGTGTACTCCTAAGCAGTAATTATAGTTAGTCTCTTTTCTTTGTCTATTTCTATTATCTAATATGTTCTGAGAAGATATTCCTGATAGGACATCTATTTAGGCATTAAATTATGGTGGAGATGACTCATGTTTGGCCTGTTTTACTTTTCCACTTCACTGGATTCTTGTGTGATTTTCTTGAAATTAAATTGCCTTTTTTATTTCCAACTGCACACCAGGTTGCTGTCTGGTGCCAGTATTTCTTAACCAAGAAATGTCCAGTTAGTGTTTATTCTGATGAAAGAAAATCCTTAAAATTCTGTAGCAGGTTTTTTATCTGGGACATTTTAACAAATTCTAATTGGAAAGGACATATGGTACTGATTTCACTAGTAGTATAGATCTGAGAACCACTGTAATATAATAAAGAAGGCACTTCCTTGTTTTCCCTAGAAAGTAAATGCAGTGTACGGGAAAACTGTTCCCCGAGTGATGGGTGATTTCAATTATTTAAAGCAAGTGTTTTTCCGTAAAATATACACAATAGTAACCAGTAATATAGATAAGCAACCCACAATTTTGCTTATTTATTTCATAGGCTAATAGGTTTTTTTAGAGGTAAAGTCTGGTGTAATATGTTTTTGGAAGGAATATTTATCAGAACAGTTCCTCTTATGAGAAAATTAAAGTGGTAGGTTAACTTTTTTCCTAAGGCAAGATTAAAATTTTCACAGAGTGTGTGTGGTGTGTGTGTGTGTGTGTGTATGTGTGTGTAAAATACATTAGAAAACATGAGGATTTGACTTTTATTTATTTATTAACTAATTTATTTATTTGACAGAGAGAGAGAGCAAGCGCAAGCAAGGGGATCAGCAGAGGGAGAAGCAGGCTCCCCACTGAGCAGGAAGTCCTACTCTAGGCTCTATCCCAGAACCCTGGGATCATGACCTGAGCCAAAAGCAGACACTTAACCAGCTGAGCCACCCAGGCACTCTGAGCATTTGACTTTTAAAAATGTGTCATTATCCATTTTTTTCAATTCTCACTGTTAATGTGAGATTATAATATTGTATATACTGTCATTACAATACACGGTAGCACAGAGATTGATAGCATTTCTAATTACTGCTGCATTAGGGATACAAATAATCACATTTTTTACTATGTACATAGAAACATAAACACATATACATTCACATAGTTATATATGTAAAACTTTTTTTAATTCAAACTTCTTTGGGCGAAAAGTTCCTATCAGCTAATCTAGTGAGAGGGGCAGACCTAGGAAAAGAGTTTGCTTGAGCTCAGGACTGCCAATCCCACCATCTTCTTCTTAAAGGGTCACCTCCTCCATCTTCTGCCTCCAACTCTTCCTTTCTTTTTTCTTTTCTTTGGGAAAATGTATAGGTGTATGACAGACAGATGGGCAGAACACTTTATCACGATTATAGGATTCTCCTCAAACTCTGATTCTGTTGCTTAGTGGGCTAAGTGAGACCATGTTGAGGATCCTTTATATCAAAAGGATATAGATTCCATCCTAGAATCAAAGTGATCTTCTATGTCATGCTCACCACAAGTGTGATGATCAGGTAGAAGACGTAGGGCTGCTGGATGACCTCTAAGACTTGGAGCAGAATTGGCTCGTGTCCTTTACTGGAGACCTTTGTGTGGGTTGTAGCTCTCGAGTGGCAGTTGATTCTTCTGTGCCCACGTGGGAGTGCATACTCAGAGGTTCCGCAAGGGAGCTGGGAAGGAAAGACCTAGACAGGTCCAGACCTTTAACTTCTGTACTCATGACTGAATGTCACATCCTGTAGTACTGAGATCCATCCAAATGTGCTTGCTTTTCACACTGACCCTTCCTGGAGGGAGGTCTAGGGAAGGGAAGGGGCAAAGAGAGGTTCTTAAGATCCTTGATGCAACCTATAAATAAGCCTCTGACATCCTTTTATGCATTCTGTTCTATTTTATAACTCTGGAGATTTCCCCTCCAAATACTCTTTTAAAAGTCTAATGATATATTTGATATAATACATTTATCATTATGACTTTGATGTATAAGAGCGAGCTTGTAAAGACTTCGTTATTAAAGATAAGTCATTTGATGAAAAAAGGAGAAAAGTACAGTAGTTGTTTATCTCTTTTAAATACTATAGATTTGTTCACTTATTCCCTTACTTCTTGGTATTATAAAAATGAGAAGATCCTGCCATGTTCATGTTAATCTCTCATGGTTTCTTTTGTGCCCTAGATTGTAGAATAAAATTTATCTTCTGTTTTAGATACAGACAGAGTTATCTCTCTGGTCTTGGAATGTATTGTTATGTCCCAGGGCAATAAATCAGAGAGGCTGACTGAAAGCTCTAAAATAACTAAATAACCAATTTGTTGAGTCACTAACAAGCATATGCAATTCATCACTTAAATGATACATGCCACAACAGGTAAGACTTTGTGAATGATTTGCTATTGCCTTCTTTTTATTTATTTATTTATTTATTTATTTATTTATTTATTTATTTATTTATTTTTAGTTTTATCAGGTAAGTCACTAGGGCAGGGAATATGAAGAGGAGGATATAAAGGGGAGAGAAATAAAAAGGAAAGCTTTATATTATTGATTTCAGAGGATAACAGTTTGTAATTTATAGAGCTAAAAGGGGACATTCAGGCATTAGCTCTTTATACTATAGCACTGTGACTGTGCTAACGATGCTATTTTAACAAGGGTCGAGAGTAACACTTTTAGCTGCTATTAATAAAGCACACGTAGGGCACCTGGGTGACTCAGTTGGTTAAGCCTCATGCCTCAGGTCATGATCTCTGGTCCTGGAGTCCAGCAGCATCTGTCTTCCTGCTCCTCAGGGAGTCTGCTTCTCTCTCACCTTCTGCCTCTCCCCTCTGCTTGTGCGCGCTCTCTCAAATAAATAAAATCAAGCACTTGTGATGTCTGTTTTAGTACGTATTAAAAAATTCACCTAAGCCAATTGTTCTCAAACTTTCATTTGTATATACATCAAAGCAAGGCTGTTTAAAATTCAGATTCTTAGGCTCCCTCTTAAGATTCTAATTCACTACTGGGGCGAGTTCCACAAGCTGTGTTTTAAACTACCATTCATGAGATTCAGTGTGGGTGGTTGGCACATTTCGTTCTCCTCTGAGTCCTGCCAGAACTCTGGAATGTCTGAAAAACAGGACAGTTGTTCTTAACAAAGTATAAGTAATTACTATAAAATAATATCAACTTAAAGCTCCGTACCATCTCCTACTTACTATTAAATCCTGCTGTTGTGATTGCTTGTGTAACTTTGATGGTGTCCTGTTTGATGCATCTTGCTATTCCTTGTTGTTTGTGCCTGGGGGTGTGTCTTTGTTGCTTAGAAACAGAAATCAATTGTGGTTAACTTAAGCAAAAGAAGAACTCTATTCAAAATCTTTTTCAAGCTCACAGAATTGTTGGGAGTCTGCAGGACCAATTTTGGACGGGGAGCAGGACTGAAGGCAGTTGTGGGTGGGGCTGGGAGGCGTGTCAGGAAGACCCACCTGCGAGGTTGCCCTGCAGGAAGTTTGGGTCCTGTCCTGCAGTTGCCCATGGTGCTGAGGAGAACATCCGTGCAAACAGCGCTGTCTGACTTGCTCAAGAGTCAAAGTTTGGGGGGAGAGTGTTTGCAATTTATTCTTCCCTCCATTCCTTGCCTGGTGGCACAAACAGGAGGGAAATCCTAAAAGCAGAATTTTAGATTGTTCTAAAGACTTAAACCAAGGATCAGAGAGTACCTGATCTCTGCAGTTTTATTTCTTATAGTGAGGCTGATGAGAAAGCATAGATATCAGCTATATGATTTATTACTCAAGCTGAATAGTACAGAGTCAGTGGAAAGAGCAAAATGTCATCTGTGTGCAGAAACTCAACTTTTAAATCAATCAACCAACCAATCAATCAATTAATTAATTTGTAAAGATTATTTATTTTAGAGAGAGGGAGAGAGAGAATGTGCATGTGAGTGGGGGAGGGGCAAAGGGAGAGGGAGAGAATCTCAAGCTGACTCTCTGCTGAGCATGGGGCTGGACATCAGGCTCTCCCTCACGACCTTGAGATCATGACCTGAGCTGAAATCATGAGTTGCTTAAGCTGAGTTGCTTAAAGTGGCTGAGCCACCCAGCCGCCCCCAGAAACTCAACTTTTAATATTTTTCTTCATGACATTATTCAAAACAGAATTTCTCCTGTTTTAAGATATATATTCATGCAAGTTTTTTTCCATTCTATATGGAATATATATATTCTATATCATATCTGTGTGTTTTATAAGAATACGATGCTAAAAATGACTTATGTGCAAGGAAAATGAATGCATTACTAGAATGCGACATATTTTGTTATTTCATATGTTTCTTTGGATAGTACTGAATGTATTTTTCCTAGTTGAAGAAGTATGATTTAATGCTATCACTAAAAGTGTATGACTACTTTTTTTTTTTAACTTTTTTTGCTTCTTCATTATATATAAGTACACCAAGCCATTTATGAAATAGGCAAGCCAATATGAAATAGGCATTTAGAAAACAAAATTTGTTATCATTTGTTAAACAGAAAACCATTTAAAAAAATGTAAGCCTTGTTCATTTTTTTGGAAATAGTTCTTGACTGAGACAATATTGGATGCATGAAATAATTGAATATTTTTTGGTTGATTGAAAACTGCAAGTTCCTTAAGACCTCCATTTGGCTTTATATAGGAAAGTAAGTTTTTTTTTTTTTTTTTTAAAGATTTTATTTGTTTATTTGGCAGAGAGAGAGATCACAAGTAGGCAGAGAGACCAGCAGTGAGAGAGGGGGAAGCAGGCTCCCCACTGAGCAGAGAGCCCGACTAGGGGCTCGATCCCAGGACCCTGAGATTGTGACCTGAGCCGAAGGCAGAGGCTTTAACCCACTGAGCCACCCAGATGCCTCAGAAAGTAAGCTTTTTATATAGGAAAATAAGTTATAAGGACTAATGCTTATTTTTCTTATTATTCTTTAATGTCCAGAGCTATGTGATGTGGGGTGCCAGTTAATCTCTGTCCTTCCTGTCCAAGAGGCAGTTTTTATGATTATGATCAAATTATTATCACATTTATTATGCATTAGCTTTGCCTTTTCTAACCTTCATGTAAGTGTAATAATATATTATCTTTTGGATAAGCCTCTTTCACTTTGCATAGTGTTTTTGAAATTCATCTGTGTTGTTGTGGATATCAGTAATTTGTTCCTTTTTATTTATGAGTAGCGTCCATTCTATGGCTGCATCTCAGTTTGCTTATTAATTCTCCTTTATATGAACACTCAGGCTGTTACCAGTCTTTAGCTATTATCAGTGAAGGTGTAATGAAAATTCTTATATAAGTCTTTGTGTGGACATTTTCTCTTTGGATTTCTTTCCCATTGGATTTCAGGAGGTTGGGAAATAGCATTAGGGTAGCTTGTATTGTAGCCATACTTTGAAACTGTGTTTCTGCAAAGGCTTATTCATTGTGATGCAAAGGGATCTGTTTCAGCCTTATCTCATGAACTAGGAAATTAATCCTCAATGAAACTAATGTGTTATGCTCTACCACTAGAGAATGTAACTTTTAGGTTATCTGGCAAGCAGTGCTGAGACAGTGAGTACTGCAAAGGGTTTGTTTTACTTAGGGCTGCCGTAACAAAATAACATAGGCTAGGAGGCTTTAACAACAGAAATTTAGTTTCTTCAGTTCTCGAAGTCGGAAGTCCAAGATCAAGGTGCCAGCATGTTTGTTTTCTCCTGAGGCCTCTCCTTCACTTGCAGATGGTTGTTTTTTCACTGTGTCCTCAAATGGCCTTTTCTCAGTAAACACACAATCCTGGTGTCTCTTCCTCTTCTTCTTCTTTTTTTTTTTTTTAAAGATTTTATTTATCCATTTGATACGGAGAGAGAGATCACAAGTAGGCAGAGAGGCAGGCGGAGAGAGAGGAGGAAGCAGGGTCCCCACTGAGCAGAGAGTCTGACGTGGGGCTTGATCCCAGGACTCAAAGAGCATCCCAGGACCTGAGCCGAAGGCAACGACTCAACCAACTGAGCCATCCAGGCGCCCCTCTTCCTCTTCTTATAGGAACTTCAGCCCTGTTGGATTAGAGTCCCATCTTTATGACCTTATTTAACTATAATTACTTCCTTAAAAGTCCTCCTTATTTCCAAAGACAGTCACATTTAGGATTAGGTCTTCAACTTTTGAATTTTGAGAAGACCAAGTCATAATTCAGTGCAGAACAAGCTCTATTGAGAGGTTAATACTTGTGGAAGATAAAAGGGAAAGATGCATTAAGTAGACAAGGAAAGCTTTCAAGCCATGATGTAAGTCTATGAAAGGAATGAAGGAAGGAAGCAGAAGATGGGGGGAAAAGCTTTAGCCAGTAATATAGATCTTGGGAAGCTCAATGGAGAACTTTGAAGCTAATGGTTGTCCAATAGGACCTTGAATTGGGAAGAAATGGCTGGAACCTAGTACGTGGTCTTTGGCTGAAGTCTTTCTGCGTAGAATGTAGCCTTTAGGTCATAAAATATATCCATTTTTAAAAAGAGTTTTATTTACTTATTTGACAGAGAGAGATCATAAGGAGCAGGGAGCCTGATGCGGGCTCGAGCCCAAGACCCTGAGATCATGACCTGAGCCAAAGGCAGAGGCTTAACCCACTGAGCCACCCAGGTGCCCCAAAATATATCCATTTTATACCCTGAAGGTTACCTTGCTTATGTGACATTTTCCCCTGTAAATCTATAGATCCTTTGTTTGATTACCATAAATAATCCCAAATTATGTATATTCTCTTCAGAGTATTCCATAGATAAGGACTAATATTCTATCAAATATGATTATTCTATTTTGTAGGCAGTCTAATTACCAACATTTTATAAGATGATTAGACCAGGACACATGCCTTCTTTCTTTCCCCAGGAGAATCATTGCTCTCCTACCAAAAGAGGAGGGAAATGAATCACAGTCCAGTTGCTTTAACTTCCTTCTCCCCAGTAGATTGTTTAGTACTTAAAATCCAGTTCATAATATTACCTTAAATGCTTTGTAAAGACAAGTTCATAAGATAGAAAGTAAATCAATGATTTCCTTGGAGTAGGAGTGGGAAAAGGGATTAACCTCATGGACATAAGAGTTCTTATTGGCTAGATGAAAATCTACCAAAACTAATTTTTGATGATGATTGCACCACTTGGTGAAATTATAAAATCACAGAATTGTAAACTTGAAGTGGGTAAATTTTACTATATGTAAATTCATGAAGTTGTTAAAAAAATGAATGCTGAAAGTAAAACACAAAGATAGATAAGAATATGTCAGATTTGGGAGGAAAAAAACCTATCTGAAGAACATGTTTAATTAGTGGAATTCAGTAAATCAACCTTATAAATCACAAGCTTGCTTAATAAACAGTTTTATCCTCAGATAATTCAGTCAAATTATATGCTCTATAATTTATAGGATAATTTTCTTTAGTTTATCCAAAAAAGTTATGTAAAGTTGAAACTAGGGTTCCAATTTCTTTCCCTTTCCATCCCAAATAAACAATGATGAGGATGTAGTAATTTGAAAATCATGAAAGTAGGTCATTTTGAGAAACATTGTAACAGGTATAAATAGCCTCTGAAATTCAAATTATAGCAATGAGAGATATTTGGTGTGTCATGATATACAATGGATTGAGGCAATGCTCTGAAAATGTTCCACATACAGTGCATATGGCATATATTTGAATCCTATACTGAGAGGCTGTTCTGCATTGTTGATAATAAATTGGATTGGTTAAGTAATTAAACTGTGAGAGTTTTGGAGGTGAAAGACGTTGTTTTCATGGCACATTTTACTTGTACTGTTCTGTATATATTTAATAATAGTACATTACTGAGCCAAATTCTTAAAGTAATTCAATTACAGTAAATGATAATACTCAACTAAGAGAGTCATTAATCACTTTTAATCTATCTCTTGCAGGCATAGGATTCTTTTTAGGGCATAGACTTTGTAATGATTTAGTTTTAAGCAGTCATGTACAAGTATATTTAGTTTTAATAATTCATGAAATACTAAAATATTGAACAACTTTAATCAGATCCACAATAAATTTATTAGCTGGGAAAATATAGCATAGATTCACATGCTTTAATTTGAGGCTGTAAAGTTTATGATATGATACGATAAATGTTTGGAATGAATGATTTTCATTCACTGTTTAAATTTGTAGGTCTCAGGACAAGTCTAGAGAGGCACCGTTCTTTGTTACTTCTCCATTCATCTCTAGTAGCAAAAAACATTTTTGTGGTACTGAGAATTTTTTTCCCATTCACCTGTTTGCTTTATCATGCTTGATATCATATCAATATATGCTATGATATTCTTATCATAATATTAAGAATAAGAATTCTTATTATTCTTCTTATTACTATTATTATTATTAGTTTATATCATTCCAGAATATTGGCTTCAGGTTTTTCCCCTTTGTCTCTGTTTCTCAAGGTTTGAGATAGGCACCAGGACCTTATTTCCTAGATCTTTTAATGTTCTTCACTGGCTTTCACATCCAGGAGGGAGCACCGGCAGGATCACCTGCATTAATTGTCTCCTAGTCTCTCTGCAATCCACTTAGACTTATTTGTTCTGCCTTTTGGCACTGAATATTTGAGAGAAACTATTGAGGTTTCTTTCAATTGAGGGATATAATAAAATGCATGGATACATCTGTACACATAGAAAGATATCAATTCATGATTACTTGCAAGGCTTGATTGCTGGGTATCTATGATTTCCCCTCTTCTTATATTTTTTTGGGGGGGATCTTTAGACCTTTAATGGACCTTAAATAAATCTTCATCATGGGCATAGTTATCTCCAACCAAGTGTACTAGAGGGTAAAATCCTTCAATAAAATATGAAGAGATTCTTTGTTATGTGGGCAATTAAAAAAGAAACCAACTTAGCTCAAGATATAGAAAAACATACTGATTCAGGAAGGAATCTATCATCTATCTATCTATCTATCTATCAACTATCATCTATCTCTATCTATCTATCTATCTTTTTTTTTTTTTTATAGAGAGGGCTGGGGAGGGGCAGAAGGAGAGGGAGAGGAAGAGAGAATCTTAAGCAGACTTCATGCCCAGCATGGAGTATGCTGCAGGGCTGGATCTCATAACCCTGAGATCATGACCTGAGCTGAAATCAAGAGTTGGATGCTTAGCTGACTGAACTACCTAGGTCCCCACCCCATTTTATTTTCAGGAAGGAATATTTAAGTCTGCTTGGAACATTCTGGATCTGAAAGCCATATTTGCTCAGACATATTGGGAAACATTGGTTATATGGAAGTCTTCAGAAAATAGTGTGTTTAAGGGAAATTTTAAGAGCATAGAAGGCCAAAATTAAAACTGAAAGGTCAAGTTGAAAATAAAAAAACAAAACAAAACAAAAAAACTTGTCTTGGGATACCTGGGGTGGTGGCTCAGTCAGTTAGTTAAGCATCTGCCTTCAGCTCAGGTCACAGATCCAGTCCCACATGGGGCCCTTGCTCAGCAGGGAGCCTGCTTCTGTCTGCTGCTGCCCCTGCTTTTGTGCTCTTTTCTCCCTCTCTGACAGATAAATAAAATCTTAAAAAGAGAAGAGCAAAAACTTGTCTTTAAGAAAGAAACCATGGAGGGGCCCCTGGGTGGCGCAGTTGGTTGAGCGACTGCCTTCGGCTCAGGTCATGATCCCGGAGTCCCGGGATCGAGTCCCACATCGGGCTCCCAGCTCCATGGGGAGTCCGCTTCTCACTCTGACCTTCTCTCTCTCACTCTCTCTCTTTCCTAACAAATAAATAAATAAATAAATAAAATCTTTAAAAAAAAAAAAAGAAAGAAAGAAACCATGGAAAATACAAGTAGAGGTGGACAGAAATTGTGGGAAGTAGAAGTAGGATTAGCAAGGCCAAACTTGGGGACATTTTGATCATTTATAAACCCAGCTGAACTGATTTAAAGTGAAGGCAGCATGGCCAAGTTTGAGGAAGGGAGATCTAGGTCTTGCATTATGGTTGCAGAGGGTATTTGGGGAACCATCAAAGTAGAGAGGATACACACAGTCAAGGAAAAGCAAAAGCTGAAAAAAGAATTTAGAAAATGAGAAGGGTGGCAAAGACTTTAAGGTAGATCTTAAAAGGCATTTTAAGAACAGTCTAATCCAACAACGCAGCATCCAATGTGGTGTTAAAGTGTAAGAACTGGGAAGGAGCCCTTCTGTTGGGTGGCAGGAGCTGGAGGCAGAAGGAATTCCTGAGTAGGCAGTAGGGACAACAGTCAGGGTGACAGAAATCCAACTTAATCATGACACGCAAAAAGAAGAGGAGGCAATGGGAAGTATGAGGAAGGAGATTCTATGAATGTTTTTTTAGGTAATTGTGTATTACTAAGAAGTATCTTTCTCAGAAAAGAGCAAAAGCTGTGTGTCTTGATTTAGTCTACATAATTTAGAATTGAGGTGAAGAAAAATAGGAGTAAAGGGGAAATGGAGAGAATTTCAGACATATTGGAAGCTGAAGTTCTGTGTGTCAGCGCTCAGGGTAGGAGAATTGGGGCCTGTAGTCACCTTCATTACAAAAATGGAAATATTTTCAAAGTACATAGTCTTTCTAACGGTTACCTCTACTGACATTTTAATTCGGGGAGCCCTAAGTGATTGAAAAAGATTCTTTCAAGACCCAGAAAAACCTGAAACCATGATGCCTTTCTCTTTTTCTTACGTTTTTGCCAATTAAACTAAATGTGTGATCTATCAATGAAACAAAGTCTGTCGTTGCATTAGAGAATTGTATATGATGTATGAAATACCTCACAGTAATGTTAATTTGGTTCTTGAATTTGATTCTGTTTTTATCTTACCAATACACTTACTAATACATAAGTGATTATGAATCTTATGAATACATAAGTGATTATGAATCTGATATTGTCATTTGTGCTTTGATATCAACCTTCCATCTACTCTAGGAATTCAGAAGTCGGGGTTTTAGGAGATAACAGGTAAGAGTTGCTTACAAGTGTTTTTTCAACAAGCTTAAACTCTAATCGGATTCTGAAATGAAAGTCTTCTGGCTTTGACTAAACTGTGAAAGAAGAAAGGAGAGGACTTTGACTTATCTGAATTAATCTATGGGAACAGAGGATTTAGAGTATTGTTTTATTCACAAAGGAAAAATGATTTAGTGCCCCAAGTGTCGAAGAAGAAAATAAAAAGAGAAATTGAAACATCTTTGAAAGCTTTCTCTCTCTTCCCCTTAGATCCTTTTCGTAGGAAAAGTGAGGATATTTTAATAAAAGTTCTCTTTTGGGGTTTTTGCTTATTTTTTCTTTGTCGACATATTAAAATAGTAAATAAAATATCAAATAATCCACTCTAGTATTTCTCAGTTTTTCCTCATCAAATCCAACAACCTACTGCTCAGTGCCTAACACAAGGACAAGCAAATAGGTAAACAGACAAAAGTTTACAGGTAAAAAACTCTAGCAAATAGGAAACATGATATCTTAACTTTTCATTACATGGGTTAAATGATGATTTGAAAATTATGTTGTTGGTTTGTGTCTTCTCCTGGAAAGACATTAAGGTATTAATAAAACTCCTGCATTAGCCGCACAGTCTGCTCAATATACTCATACTTGGTCTCTATGGCAAGATAGCAGAGCTAACTCAAAATTCCCCTCGGCTAAATATGCTCTCTTTATATTCTTGTGCTGTCTCACTAAAAATTATTAAGCATATAATTAGCTAAATGATTTTAACAAGATAAAAATGGTGCTCTTAAATTCAGATTTAAATGAAAAGTTTAAATTAAATTAAATTATGAGTTGTCCTTCTTCCTGGTGCTGGAGAGATGCTTTTACAAATGGAAATTTCCTTTATAATGTAAATTTCCTATACAAGAAGGGAAATTTAGACTCTGTTTTTAGATCTTTTCCTTCATGTGCTCTTCCACAATTTCTTTCAGCTCAAAATAATCCTTATACCAAAGAAGCATATTTTGGGATGGCATATTTTGGTCCCTGTCAATATATTTAAGTATATTTTATTTATATATAAATATACATATACATATAAATATTGTGATCCAGAATAAGTATCTATGCTACTTCTTTATAATCAACAAAATCCTTTCTGAAACATAAAGAAAATAAATCATTAAATAGTTCTTATCTTCTTCAAACTTCCTTTTTTGTTTTTGGTAGAGATTTTAAGAATTTTAAGATTTTAAGAATTCTTAGGATAGCTTTTATCAAAGCAAAAATTGCATCGGACCAAGTTGAACAGGCAACTTGTCTATTGCACTTGGAGAGTGGCAGCAGAAGCAAAAGGCAGGAGTTTTACACACTGAGATAAGCTGGGGGAAAAGTACTTGAGCCTATTAGTGGGGGAGGTTGATCAATGGGATGTGCTGTGCACATTCGGCTACTTCCTGAGTTTGCCAATGTTTTTTCTCCGTGATTGGCCTTTCTGTATTTATGATTGGTACTGGCCAAAGAAGTTAGGCTCCTACCCTCCTAGAGACTGATGACTACATTTCAAAAAGGTTGGTTTCCAGGTCTTTGAGAAAGGTATTCTTGGGTTATAAAACTGTCAAGAGGCCTTTAGGAAGATTTACACCTCACAGGGGCAAAGAAATAATTTACAACTACAAGTTTTCTAAGGAAAATGCTCTAAGAAAAGAGAGGCCAGGGCCTCCAGTCAGGAAGAAGACTTGCTTAGACTGAGGGGACTGAGACTCCTTTGGTCAGTTTCTTTGATCAGAACCCTTTGCTTATAAATATGAAGTTCCTAATTTCACAGACAACATTATGCATGTGTTTTGATCTTTAGTAACTTCTCTTCGTGTGCTAGACTAGAAGATGTAAGTGTAACCAAGTGGTAATAACTGATAATACCGATAATGGTGGATAACTTCATGGAAACTTTTTTAGTAATGAAAAATTTTTGGATTACTTCCACAGTAAAGTTTTGATACAGTAATCAATGAGGGTTTTTCCTTTGCCTTGCTGCTTTTTTTTTGAGAATTTTTGCTTCAATTTTCATCAATTAAATATTTTTATTAGTATGTAGTTTAATTCCTTTGTAGTTGTCATTGAGATAAATCAGTTGCTTTGATGTGAGAACTATTGAATTTCCTTTTATTAACCTGCACAGATGGATTTAGCTAAGACCAAAAGCTCTGAATTCTCTGAGCTTTTCAAACTCTGCTTCCCAACATCTAGTGTATAGCACATTAGTCGTAAAATTTTTGTTCTTGCCAGGACAAGTACATCTCATTTACTCCACTTTTAATAGATAAGAGACATTTCAGTGACTTAGTCTGATTGTTTTGCTTATTTTTCTTGTTTAAACATGGCTTTTTCTTTCTCTCAACTCCAAGTTTATAACAAAAATGAATTTTTAAAAATATTAGTATATCTGAATCTTGCTGGGAAAATATAATTAAAAATAAAATCTCCTGACAATGCAGTGAATCTTTTCTATAAAATGTAAATGGAAAAGAACAAAACAGTTTTATTATTGTATAGTCATTAAACCCAACTGTGGTGTGCATCACAGGCAATATGCTAAAGAGATTGCAATTCAAAAAGAACTACTACTTTTTATATAGCCAGGCAGACACAATCCATTACACACATGTTAATTGTCTTTATCCAAGGAAGAATAAAACTGCATTTATCTTCTTGACAACTAGGAAGTTACAACTTGGAGCCAGGCACCTAATCTAAACTCCTACAGAGAAGAGAGATAGGGCTTCATCCTCCCAAATGTTCACATTTTAAAGGGACAGCTCAGGCCCCCAAGAGAGACCTTCCTGGGGCGCAAAACTGTCAAGAAAGTCATTTAACTTTTTTTTTTTTGAGGCTCATTTAACTTTTTAAAAGATTTACATATATCTATGTCTTGGAGAGACGGAGAAAGCATTTATAATTTTAGGTCTTTTAAAAGAAATGCTAAAGGTAAGGGAGGGCTGGGGAAGTGTAACCGAACCAATGTGATTCTGTTCCTTCGTGAGTCACAGAGACTGCACAAAGTGAGTGGCATAAAGAAAACTTTATTTGCAGCAAATAAGGAGTTCACAGGGAATGGCTTCCAAAGCCCTAACTCCCTGAGAGAGGGTGAATGAGTGCCTTTTGTTTAGAGTTAGGATGGATATTTAGATAGAGTTAGGATGCCTGCTGAACATCCTGTAGTTCTCTGTGCCGTGCTTGTCATTGTATGTAGAGGTGGGCATAAAGTTGCCCATCCATCTTAAGGAGACAAGCCTATGAATACATTGTACGTTATGTAAATAAGGCTGGGGCTTCTCCATGGCTCAGAGATTTTGGTATTATAATGAGGTAAAGATAATGGTAGGTCATTCCAGGGGTCACATCATGGTCCATCTGTGCCCCATGACAGTTGGCTGTCAGGGGTTAAGTTCGAGGGTTTGGGAGGGCCGGACTGGCTTGAGGTCTCAGTAGGAAAGTCACCATCACCTGAGGGGTGGTTTCAGGTTTCATTTGCCTGAGTTAAGAGGTAAACCAGAAGGAAGAGCTTAAGGAAAAATGTTAAGACTGAGGTTAGTGGGATACCTGAGTGGCTCAGTTAGTTGAGTGTTTGCCTTCAGCTAGGATTGTGATCCCAGGGTCTTGGGATCGAGGACCTCATCCCGGCTCCTTGCTCTCAGGGACTCTGCTTCTCCCTCTGCCTGCCACTCCTCCTGCTTGTGCTCTCTTGCTCTGATAAATAAATAAATAAATAAATAAATCTTAAAAAAAAAAGATTGAGTTTCCTGAGTACAAGCAGGTGGGGGTCTAGCTGGCAATAGGATAGAAGTTCTGTTTTCCTCATCACACCAGGGAAGCTTTTAAATCTAAATATTTTAGATTTGTGTTCACCTTTATAATCTGTGTGACATTCTTTTATTATTATTTTTTAAGATTTTTATTTATTTGATAGAGAGAGACACAGAGAGAGAGGGAACACAAGCAGGGAGAGTGAGAGAGGGAGAAGCAGGCTGTCTGCCGAGCAGGGAGCCTGATGCAGGGTTCCATCCCAGGACCCTGGGATCAGGACCTGAGCCAAAGGCAGACACTTAACGAAAGAGCCACCCAGGCGCCCCTTTGTAACATTCTTTTAAACTATTTTGTTCAGCTTTAACCTTATAGAACTAAAGGTATTATATTTATCCATATTTTAACAGATACAGGAGGTACAACTCCCCAATATAGTGTTTTCTTGACTAAAGGTATCCTTTGTGAATTACTGAGACCACCTTTACATTTTATCAGAAATTATGTTTAAAACCTCACAAAATCTGTTTCTTTAAAATGCAATAAAAGGAATTAGATGCATATCTAAATTTTTATAGTGATTTCAAATGAATGAGATTGAAAAAGTAATTAATTGTGAGAACTTTTATTTGCCATAGGACTCTTATTTATTCTAGCTGTACCCAAATGACACAGCAAGATTCTTAAAGTTTCACATTTATTTATGAGATGGGAAAATTTGAATGGACATATTACTTTCAAACAATCATGTTTAGAGTCCATTTAAGGACTTCCATTCATTCGCAGATTATTTATTGAAGGTCTACTGTATATAATTCACTATTCAGGGATCGGAGAAAGATTTAGTGAACAAAGGGACTAGATGTTTCCAGGTGCTAATGTTTCCTATGATCTTAGAATGTTCAGGGAGTCAGGATCAAAATAATATTTGCATTTATATAATATATTGGAAAGAAATATGTATTCCTTAAGAAAAAATGTTAATAGATATTCATGCATTTCCATATTTTAAGGTTCCTCTGTTTGCAACTTTTCCACATATATCCCCCTGAGGTGATCATTTGCAGTGTTGCTGAGGCATAGATTTGAATTTAAGGTGCTGCAAAACAGGAGAGCGGCAACAAGTAAATTATCTGGTAAGTGAAGTTAGCTGGCTGCCGCAAAGCACATCATAATTTGACTCTGTAATTCTCTACTTGTTGTTAAGTGTGTATGTAATAATTCTTGTGAAGTTATTTAGTTTTTGAATTTTGGAGTAAATTTATACCCATTATTTCCACATTTAAGAGAGTTTTAGGATATATCATTTTGTAAGCTGAGATTTTCTTTTACTTCTAGTGATTCATTGTCTCCTTTTTGTTTTTCACTTAGCATTTTTATAAAGCATTTTTTGAAAATTTAAATGCTAGGAGTGGAGGGAAAAAGACGTCCTTTGAAAGTTTTTTTTCGTTGTTGTTTGTTTGTTGTGAGGTTGTTGATGGGTCAAAGCTGTAACAACTTTCAAGAGTGAGCAGAGTGGGGACTAACAGTGGGCTTGGCAGTACCGGTAGGATAAAGGAATCCCATGGAGAAGATCTACCCAGACAGGAATTAGACTTTGGTCATTTTTCACTGTTGTTACAATGAAGTCCAAAGTTCCTAATGAGGAATGAAAGGCCTTCCATGGGATAGCCCTTAGCCACTTCTCTAGATCTGTGCTTCTCAGTTTACTCTTCTCAGCATCACCCACAGGCCTGCTGAACGTCCTGTAGTTCTCTGTGCCGCGCTGTTTCAGGCCGCTGTGACTTTGCTTATCCTTTCCTTATCCTGCCATCCCGGACGGGAGTCACACAGGAAAGGTTTCCTGGGTGATAGGACATCTTAGCCAAAAAGTCGTTTAAAAAGGGGTTCTTAAGCTCCGGAGTCTGGAGAGGGCTCCAGACTCTTCCGGCAAGCTAACTAGTTGAACTACAGATTCCTAGGCTTCCAGGGAATTTCAGATTCAGCAAGTGTGGGGGGTGGACCCCAGAACCTGCATTTTAGCAAACACTGCAGGGGATTTGATGCAGGTGGCTCGTGATCACACTTTGAAATAACCTGCCTTAAAAGATGAGTAGCCCTGGACAGGAAGCAGTCTGGATAATGGAATAAGATGGCATTCCAGGCACAGGAACACCTTGAACAAAGCCATAAAAAGCAGTGGGATGCTGGAGCTCACTCATATGGCTTGCCAAAGTTGGTTGTTAAATCTTCAGGAATTTTGTGTGTTGCTTGTTAAAAACAGCCATTATTAAAATTAGATTTATATGAATTTGCAATTAAATAAGTTACATTAAAAGCAACAGTAATAAACAGAAAACTCATCACTTTCTGATTATTTCACCACATTTACTAGTATCTATGCTTTGTTGAGCTTATGTCTGTTGTGTCTTTGTGGTAGGACCACTATGTAATTATGTGTTACTATGTTTGTTTTCCTAACTCTGTGTTCAGTGACTCCATGTTAGTAGCTTGAAATAGGCTGTAACCAGGAATATTTTCCATGTAGAAGTTAGCAAATATTACAAATCAGGTGCTACCTATATCCCCTCCTTCCCCAAGCCTATTTGTACTACATCACTGCATAAGGAGTCAAAAAAGAGTTGGTCGTATCTAGTAAAATATAAGAATTTTAGCTGCATGTAGCTAAATATGGAGCTCAAGAAACAGGTATTGCCATATCCCAGTATGCTTGTGACCCAGTTTTGAGACATATGGACTTTATTCTATTGATGATGGGAAACCACAGTTCAGTTGAGACTATAGAGTGCTATCATCAGATTTAATTTTGGAAAGGTGGCTCTGTGGAGGATAATTTTGAAGCTGACAAAACTGAAGACCAGGAGACCATTCAGGAGGCCATATCCATTTAAGAGATAGTGATGAATCAGACCATGGTATTGGGGAAATAGTTAAAAGTTAAATTTGATAGTAATTAGGGAGATCATGAGAAAGAGGAAAGGGTAATGTATGACTGACATTTCCACCACAGGTGACTGAGTGGGTGTGATAACAAGCCAGGGAGGTTGAGAATACAAGACTAAGAGCAAATGTAGGTGAGGAAAGTGATATTTATACTAGGGATTTGTTGTTGGACATATTAATTCTCATTGTAGTAATTCCCAAACTTTTTCATGTTATGACACCTCCAGAGAACGATAATGTGGCATATGAGATCAAAGGAAGAGGCTGCTTAAGGTTAGAGGCAACCAGTTTCTGGAGGTTCCAGTCACCCCGGCTCCTGCTTTCCTTGGCTCAAAGCTAAGAAGATCAATACTGCGGCCCACATATTAACTGCTGGAGGCATATCATTTGGGAAATTTTCATATTATACTCATTGTCCTCTTGTGTCTCTAAACTCATAAGAAAGATTAGGGAGGAGGGTTAAAGATGAATGTGTATGTGTATGTGGGTATGTTTGTGTTACATGATATAATCCGTGTTGTAAAATGCTCACAGAGCTCATTTAATTTACATATTTAATATTGATGTGATGTATCGGAAGGTGAGAGAGTTAAGGATGAGGCACATATAAATTAAGACCCTAGCATTTCTTTCAAAATTCGAGCAATTGCAGTCATTCTGATTGAGGGCTCTGTCACCACCATCATAGCCTAGTGTTTCTTTGTTATCGCTGAAAAGAAGGAGGAAAATGCAATTGAGAATTGAGTTCCTTTAAGCTAATTGGGAGTGCAAAAGGAAGGAAGTTAATGTCTTTTTTCCCAGATAGTCTTAATTGGCAATTATAGTAAAAAGAAAATTGAATATTTTTAGTATAAGTTGAGGGAGAAGACTGCCCAAGTTCTGGCCTATAGCCAGAAGACGTCTAACGACAAGAAATACCTCAATGTCTATTTTTTTTAAGGCCTGAGAAAGTTGTTTTTATTTACTATAAAGTACCACAGCATATGATTTTATTTTCTTTCTCAGACCCCTGTCTGTTAAATCTATGAGTGTCATCATATTTCCTATACTAAAAATGAGGAGGTAGCATGCCTGGAATATTATTCTGTATTTATGGAAACAGTGAGATAAACTGTATGATAAAATCAGGTTGTATAGATAAACTATATGATAAAATAAAAAATCCAGGTTGTAGAGAAATAGTATCCACATGGCTATAAATTTAGCATGTTGTGTAAAAACCAGAAATCATTTCATTCTTTAGGAGCTCCTTTTAAGAATCAGAAAGCAGATTCTAGAGGAGAAGACAAGCCTACAGGCAGTGTGGTGGTAGTACAAATGTGGCAGGTCCTATCTCCCTCCCTGAACCTAGAAGGGAAGAGAGATGGGAAGGCCTGGGAGGGAGTATGAGTTGGGACTGAGGCTTTCAGGCACACGAGGGCATCAGAGAACATTGTTCCTTTGGAATTTCAAGTGGTGCTATTTTATTAGGATTTATGAGATGATAGGATATGAGATGGGATGGGCAAGCAAGGACCACAACATGAAAGCCAGGAAAAAATGGCCAAAAAGTTTAGAATTCATCCTGAAAACAAACCGAGACCCATTGTCTCGGTTATTATAAGGGGACCAAGAGGAGTAGTTTTGAATTTGAGAAAGATTACCTAGGCAAAAGAGCGGAGAATAGGGAGGAGGGGAATGACAGAGCCAGCAGGGCGGGAGACCAACTGAGGGTCTTAATAGTCTAAGTGAAGAGTCCCGTAAACCTGATTTAAAGCAGTGCTGGTGTGGATATTGAAGAAGGGACAGATTCAGACCTGTTTAGGAAAGGGAATTTGGGAACTAATTCTGGTGAGAAAATGAGAGAGAAGGGGCAAATCGAGATTCATTTGGTCTAATCTATTGGGTGCCTAGTGGTACTTTTTGCTGGCAGAGATGATAAATAGGTTGGCAAATCACAGTGCATTATATTGACTATGGTCACTACCAATGCCTCCATTTCTAAAATATTGCCAAAATGCAATCTTATGAGAAGTTAATTATTGACATCACATGACTGGAATGGTGATAAGACAAGAAAATTAATTTTGCATTTCTGATGAGAACTGAACATTTATATGAGGAAATATTTGTAAATACTTAAGGTAACCAAGTTGTTACTTCTGCATATTATTTTATTTTTATAGCTACGACTCCTTGTACTCAGAATAGCCAAATAAAAAGAAGTGGTACCATATAATGATATGTTCAATAAATTAGGCCAGTTTATTATTTATTTTTTAAAAAGATTTTATTTATTTATTTGACAGAGGGAGATCACAAGTAGGCAGAGAGGCAGGCAGAGAGAGAGAGGGAAGCAGGCTCCCCACCACGCAGAGAGCCCCATGCAGGGCTCAATCCCAGGACCCTGAGATCATGACCTGAGCCGAAGGCAGAGGCTTAACTCACTGAGCCACCCAGGTGCCCCAGGCCAGTTTAGTTACATGAAGAAGACATGTCAAAATAAACCAACATGGGAGAATGGGTGGGTTTATTTAACATGATGGAATTATAGGAGATAAAACCAGTTTTACTTGTAATCTTGAAATCTATATGCACTTCACCATTTTCATATTTGTGATGTATTAGACATCTCTTGGCTATTGCTAGTGATTGCCTACAGAGTGGAGAAATTAAATAAATCATCTCAACTTTACTGTGAAAGTTATGCATATGTAACTAAAAAAATTGGGAAAATATATAAATGATTATAGATGTACTATGGCTATAATGCATACCCTACCACATTAGGCCTGTGAAACATTTCTTCAGTTTGTGATCTCATTTAAAATATGCACATAGAAGATACTAGAGTGAATCCCTTGTTCCTTTCGGGAACCACTCAGTGAGGAATAAAAGCAACTCTTTTGTTTGTTTCTAATCATTGCATATTTCACTTAGTAGATTTTTAAAAAATGTTATTAGTGTAAAAGAATAAATGTTTCTTTCCTAAAAATGGTTATGTTTACTTTTAATTTTGGACCCAGAATATTTTTCTTTTTCTTGTGAACATAGTGAGTTAGAAACTAGGATATTCTTCATTAATTTTGATAAAATGTCAGAAATCTTATATTTTAAAAATCAGCAGTCTGTAGTTATGACTGCCAAGGTCAATGCAAAACCATAAGGAAGATTAACAAGAAAAATCATAATAAAAACTTATACAGAAGTTTTTCTAAGAGCTGTGAAAACCTGAAGCCTAATGATATGTCAGCCTACTCTTATAACAAACCAGCACAGAATGCCTTTAAAGCCATGGGATGTTGGTATGAAGTAATTACTGAGAAGCAAGTTGAGGAGTTAAGTTTGATACATTGTGGTCTTTTCTAGAAGGTCCAATTTGCCTCCATGGTAACCGTTGCTACTTCTCCAGCCTGACTACCATCCAGCTCTCAGCATTTTCTTTTAACGAAAGATATTCTTTAGTTGGATGCAATTTCATTTGCCACCATTTAGTTGGATTTTTAAAAACAATAATGGAGTGGTTAATCATATAAATTATTGATCTTCAGAGTATTGATCTATGGAGAAGTTTGAGTTTAGACTTGAGTTTCTGGCCCCTTTCACTTTATTTTACTGGAATATTAATTCAGTTAAAAAAGTTTCATAATAGCTTTGAACACTTTAGACAAAACAACTACCTAATGGTCATGCCATTGGTTTTATGAGTTACTGCTTCCAGATTTTGCCTTCAGAAAGCTGAGAGGACAAGGAGCTATGAAGAATATTGTTAATTTTTCATATTAACCCACTCAGTGTTTTCCTTCTTTAATGAAATATCAATAAAAATTTTTAAAGTTAATTTATAATTTTTCTCTTGCACTTTCCCCAGATATTAAAAACAATTAGCATTAGCATGCTTTTTTTTTTCCCCCTGTGAGAAGAACCTAGATTTCGGAGGCAGATAGGTGTGGTGTGAGTCTTGCCATTGCCAGGTACCACCGTGGTCTCTGGTTAAGTTACTCAGAGTCTCTATTTTTCACCTTCCTTATCTGCATTGTTTAGGATAATCAAATTTGTTCCATCAAATAATATGTGTGATAGTTTCTAGCACACAAGTAAGAAGTGAGCACATGTTACACAAAAGGTAACTCTATTTTAAGAAAATTTTAAAAGTTTATTTATTTATTTATTTTTAAAGATTTTATTTATTCATTTAACAGAGTGAGAACACAAGCAGGCAGAGAGGCAGGCAGAGGCAGAGAGAGGAGCAGGCTCCCTGCGGAGCAAGGAGCCCGATGCGGGACTCGATCCCAAGACGCTGGGATCATGACCTGAGCCAAAGGCAGCTGCTCAACCAACTGAGCCACCCAGGCGTCCCTATTTATTTATTTTTAAAAGTAATTTCCACACCCAACGTGGGGCTTAAACTCTAGACCTTGAGACCAAGAACCGCATGCCCCTCTGACTGAGCCAGCTAGGCACCCCTACTTCTATTTTTGTTTGAAGGATAGGGAATAAAGTTATGGTTATCCAGAGTTCTTTAAAAATCATTGCATTCTATCCCATTTTATATTTTTACCTAATTTTGCAATAACAAATTGTTTGAAACCACTTATGAACCCATTACAATAATAACAAGAATTATTTTTTTTACAAGGAAAATTGTAGTTTTACTTTCAAGATCTTACATGAAATTCAGAAAAGTATTATATGACACAGTTCAACAGGAATTAAAATATAATAAAGTGATGCATGCAATATTCAGTTCTGAGAAGTTTTTTTTCTCTTAGAATATATAAAATCATGAATTTGAGTATTTTTATTACCATTATAAAGGTAAAACATGTGCTACATGATGCAAAAAAGAATTGAGAACGTTCATTGCCTATGCTTGTATGATCAAAAGAGAAATGACATTTAAATCTAGATCAATGTGAAGGGAATTTCAATTCTGTACAAGTAAAGAAGAAAAGACTTTTTCCACTGGCTTAAAAGCTCTACATAGGAAACTTAAAAAGATTCAATTTTTTCACAGTAATTGAATGGCCGTGTAGTTTCAGTTTTACCCTATAACTACACAAGCGAACCTTGGTTATGGGATGGAAAAAATTGAAACTATTTGAATTTTACTTCTATCCATTTTCTCCTTCCACAGGCCATTATATAAAATGTATTCTTATGTTGCTATGGAGGAAAATGCAGTATTAACTTTTTTTGCAGTATTAAAATTTAATCTTTATTCAATGCAATATTATCTACAAAACTTATATTCTAATTCTGTTAATTTAATTAAAATAGAAAATAGTTTATGTAGAATATATAGCAAAATTCTTGAGGGGGTTGGAAAGTAGAAGAGGAAAAGCCCATTAACTAAATAATGTTTGTTAGTAAAAAATGCTTTAGGTAACCGAATAGAGGGAATAAACATATTGATGTATATTCTTTTAAAAATATTTTATTTATTTGTTTGTTTGTTTGTTTATTTGTCAGAGAGAGAGAGAGAGCGCAAAAGCAGGGGGAGCAGCAGAGGGAGAGAGAGAAGCAGGCTCCCTGCCAAGCAAGGATCCTGATGTGGGGCTCAATCCCAGGACCCTGGGATCATGACCTGAGCTGAAGGCAGACGCTTAACTGACTGAGCCACCCAGGCATCCCTATTCTTGCATATCTTATAATGATTAGGGTATCATGTACTGCATCCTTGATCTTCTTTGCAAAAATCCGTCTGTCCCGCTTTGTTTTCTTTTTTAAGTGGAAACACCATTCGTTTGCTTAAATCAGAAATCTGTGTTATCTTAACTCTTTTTCTCTTACTTCTCACATCCTATCAATCATGGTTGTTAATTCTGCCCCCCCCCCCCCCCACTTTTCCAGTCCTATTCACTTCTCTCCATCTCCACTGCCCCTGCCCTAATTTAATTCCACTTTTTGGGTTTATGAATAATGCTCTTATGAACATTCATGCCCACATTTTTGGATGACTGTGTTCTCATTTCTTTAGGTATGTACCTAAGAGTAGAAATGCTTTATCATATGGTAACTATGTGTTGAATGTTTTAAGAAACTGTCAGACTTACTCTAAAGAGATTGCACCATTTTACATTTCCATCAGTAAGTATGAGAATTCCAGGTTTTCCCACAGCTTCAGCTACACTTGTTACTGTTTGTTATAGCCATCCTCATAGGTATGGGAATGGCAGCTCTTTATGATTTTGATAATGATATTGAGCATCTTTTCATGTGCTTACTGGATACTTGTATATCTTCTTTGGAAAAATGTCTAAGTAGGGCTTACATTTTTTTTTTTTTTTTAAGTAGGCTCCATGCCTAGCATGGTGCCCAGTGCTGGGCTTGAACTCTTAATCCTGAGATCAAGACCTGAGCTGAGATCAAGAGTCTGATGCTTAACTGACTGAGCCACTCAGATGCCCCAAAGAAAGGCTTAATTCTTAAATGTGAGTGTTCAACCTAGGATTTGTAGGTATAGAGAAAAGCCTGATCCACAAGAATTGAAATAAACATAGAAAAAATAACCCTAGGAAAGCAGTAATATTTCAAGAGAAAGAAATAAGCAAAGAAAACACACTCCAATAAGCAACCTCAGAGACATGTGAGATCTACTGCAGTCACAAAAGAGGGTGTTCTGGAAATGAAAGTTTGAGCAGCAAATCCTGTTTTGGGTATATAGCCCTACACCCTCTAAGATGGGAGAGGAGAGCTCTGAAACATGCAGCTGGAGGTGGGAGAGGCTCAGGACCTCCAGACTGGAGTGGACCGAAAAACATGTGCTTTCTAATTAATGTGTGTATTGGTATAAGGTTAATTCATTACATCCTGTTTGTGATTAGCTAATCTTGGAGGCTGAGATGACAGTCTGTATTTTGAGATTTTTCCTTTGCAGGATGTAGTTATAATTTTCTGTCCTTGGAATATAGAAATACATCTATATTATGTTAAGTAGTCAGATAATAAGCATGTTTTGGCTTAAAATGTAAAATTTATGAAAGTGAATATTGTAGGAGCACCCGAGTAGCTCAGTTGGTTAAGCATCTGACTCTTGATTTCAGCTCAGGTCATGATCTCAGGGTCCTGGAATTGAGCTCTGCATCAGGCTCCATGCTGAGCGGGAAGTTTGCTTGAGATTCCTTCTCCCTCTCCACCCCTCCCCCTCTAAAAAAATAAGTCTTTAAAAAACAAAAGTGAATTTTGTACTGATCTGCACATTAAAGACCTTGATCAATGAAGGAGTCCTTGGCTTTTATTACAGCCTAATAGAGAGGGACTGGTGAAGACTTGGCCTTTCTCTGCTAGTCAGGTAATAACAGAAGGGGCAGAGTCTTACTCAGGGGTTGGACCGCGGTGGGACATTAACCTGTTTGATCCTAAGATGTTTAAATACCAAATATAGTTACTGGAGCATTTGCACTTCCTATTTTCACATTTCCTGTCTGTGCTCCCATTCACTAATTTATCCTAGTCACTCAGCTAGCAGTAGCAGGGCTACTATTAGAACCTCTGGAGTCTGATACTAGTTCCTGTGCTCTTAGTACTCCGCTGCTTCTTTCTGAGGAAAAGCAACAAAACAATTAGAAATGGTTTTGTCTGGGTTTAAGTGTTCACTTAACATCATCTTTTGCTAACATACCTATCCTGTGGAAGAGTATCTACCCGAAAGCTAGCAGCAGAAATTGGGAGAAAGGGCAATTGATTCCTCTCTGCTCTTTGTCTTTTTATTCACTACACACAATTAATAGGCCTTTTCTCATCTTTAGTGTCTGCTAGTATTGAGTGAACTTGGGAGAAATAAAAGGGAGTTCTGTAAAGTAAATAAGTCACCTCAGAAGCCGTTTTCCAGCACTTTGTGATAATGACTTCGGGCTCCTCAGCATCAGGAATATCTGTTACCAGGGTGAGTTTTTATAGCTATTAAAGAACTAAAAAGAGAGATGCCTGGGTGTCTTAGTCGATTAAGCATCTGCCCTCACCTCAGGTCATGATCCCAGCGTCCTGGGATCCAGCCCCACATTGGGCTCCTTGCTCAGTGGGGAGCCTCATTCTTCCTCTGCCTGCTGCTTCCCTGCTTGTGCTCCCTCTCTCTTTGTGAAATAAATAAAATCTTTAGGAAATCAAAAAAGACCTAAAAAGAGAAAACACTTGACTTTGGTGTATAAAATTAATACTAATGATAGTTATCAGTAAAAATAATGAAAACGGTATCATCTGTGGATAATTACCTTATGTGTAACAACTATGATGAATATCATTAATATCTGTCACATTATTCCTGTAGGTTTCATTTGATTACAACACTAAATTATGTTCAGACATGCCCAGGTTCTTTGGTTCAGTGTTTGAAATTTTAAGCTTGAACATCCCATTCTTTCATCATCATCTCCTTTCCTGCTAGGTAAATAATCTAGATCAAACTCATTTTAATTCTTTGAACCTGAATTTGTCCATTAGCAAAATAAACTCTGCTATGAAGGGTTATTATAAGAACCAAATAACATAGCCAAAGTGCTTGGTAGAGGCAGGCTTGTTGCTGACACTGTATAAACATCTTCATTTTTCCTGTTTTTTAGATATTCAGATTCTTGACCTTTCAAGTTTACTTCAGTTCCTCTCTTGCCTTTATCCCTAAGCTCCTCATCTCCTTGTCCTTCCTACAAATTACTTCATATTTCATGTAATCGGACTTCTCTGCTCCTATGCCTGAGTGCTCAGTGCAGCAAAGAAAATTACATGTTGATGGATTGGTCCCCCTACAAGTTCAGTTTCTGTATTATTTGAACTCTCAATACCCTTTATCTATCCTTGCACTTTGTTTGGTTCCCTTTCATTTGCACTTACTTATTATTTCAAAAGTCTAAGTCCTCTCAAAATCCCTAATCTAAGATCCACACCTTATTATTCTACTATGGTTTGAATGTGTCTCTCCCTTCCCAAAATTCATATGTTGAAATCCTAACCCCCAAAGATGATGATATTGAAAGGTGACCTTTTGGGAGGTGCTTGGCTCGTGAGGATAGAGCTGAATTCTAAATAATAAAACTGCCTTTTGTGCCGGAATTATCTACATATTTTCTAGAATGGACCCCCAAGTAACACAAATGTTTGCTTTCTCACCTTAAAAAGAAAGATGATAGAATTAATTAAGTTTGTTTTGGTCTTTTCTAAATGTAATTTATTTGAAACAGTTGTGTGATTACCGAATTTGAGATAAAAGACAGATAAACCAAAGGAAAGTAGTCTTTTAAATTTAATTATGTATATGTAAGAAGACTAATATAAATATACTTCAGTGATTGTGTGGCTTTCTAGTTAAAGGAAGCATACTCATGTTTATGCATAAATACTGGTACAATATCTATCCATAAAATAATTTTTTTTCTGGGTCTCATCAATCAGGGATAAGCATAGTACTTTATAATATAAATAAAAAGTCCTAACAGTTTTTCAAAGGTTGGCACTGTTCATAATATGTTCTTATTCCCAGGGTGATCTTTGACTACATCCTTATAAATTAATTGTGTATTATAACTTAAGAAAGGATTCTACTCTTTCATTCTATTAGTGCTGATTAAAATAATGCATTAGCCAGAGCTGCTAGTTTTACTACCAGGACAAGGATAAACTGATTCCATTTTAAAAGCTGCACTGATGAGAAAACTTTAAAGGGAGAGTGAAGAATGTTTTCTAATCCCACTTGCTTCCAACATAATCCTGTGAAACTAGAACCGCAGCCTGGAGGAGGCCTTTTTGAGCACCTGCAAATATACTTCAAACACAGTTGCCTTCAGCAATGAGATACACAGTGTTTTGGTTATTATATACTTATTTTCAGAATAGATCAAAGGTTTCTCTTTGTTAAAGCCATAGCTTTAACAGAGGAAAAAGTGTTCCGTGGCCTTATGTTTTCCATCTGGAAAATATCTGTATACCTTTTTAGTGATTGTGGGACTCATTTTACAGTCACATTCATTAAAAAATACTACAGAGTCTTATCTATTAGCCAGAAACTATATTAGTTCTTATAACCTGCTGTCTTCTGGAAAAACTGAAAAGAAAAATGGCATTCTAAAATGCAAGCTTGCTAGATTCACTGAAGATCTTCAACTATCTTCAACTATACAACTATGACAATTGTATCTACTCTTTCAGGATCTCATAGGTTGTCTCCATTTGCTCTGCGACAGCTCTCCTAATGAGACTCAGTATCTCAGCTTCCATAATGGTCATCACCCTATACTATACAGACATAGCTAAAATTGCCAAAGCAATATTCTCAGAATTATCATCTACACGAGGGGAACTAAAAATATTTATAACCGAATGAAAAGGAAGGTACTGCATGTCAGTGTTTGCAAGATAATGTTAAAATGGTGCTTAGAGAAAAATTTAGAACCTCAATTGCATTTATAAAAGGGGCAGAAAGGTATGTGTTGTCAAGAATCTAGAAAAGATGGGGTGCCTGGGTGGCTCAGTCATTAAGCGGCTGCCTTCGGCTCAGGTCATGATCCTGGAGTCCTGAGATTGAGCCCCATTTTGGGCTCTCTGTTTAGCAGGAAGCCTGCTTCTTCCTTTCCCATGCCCCTTGCTTGTCCCATGCCCCTCTCTCTGTCTCTCTCTCTCTCTCTTTCTGTCAAATAAGTAAATAAAATCTTTGAAAAAAATTATTAAAAAAAAGAATCTAAGAAAAGAACAGGTTAAACAACAAAAAAGTGGAAGTAAACAACAAAAAGTAGAAGTAAAGCAAAATAAAGGTGTGAGTAAAAAAAAATTATGAAGAAATACTTTTGAAATAATAAGTTAAAAAAACCAAAAGACAGTTATTAGAAAAAATAATTGTGTATAAATCCTCGGTAAGGGTGATCAAAGAATGAAGAGAAAAAGCACGAGTAAATAATAGTTTTGCCACAAAAAGGCAGTATGATCTGAAATATATTAAGTCTAAAAAAAAGAATCTTAGATGTCTATGAACAATTTTATGCCAATACTGTCAGAATTTGAATAAAATAGATAATTTTGTAGTAAATAGAAATGAAATTTGAAAAAATAGAGATCCAAGTAAATCAATAAAAGCTAAATAAATTGAATCTGTAATCAAAGTCTTACTCAGTAAAAGACACTAGACTTTGATGATTAAGCCGTTCTGACCAGTGGTATCTCATTGTGGTTTTGTTTGTATTTCCCTGATGCCAAGTGATGTTGAGCATCCTTTCATGTGTCTGTTAATCATTTTTTAAAAGATTTTATTTATTTATTTGAGAGCCAGAAAGAGCATAAGTGGGGGGAGGGGAAGAAGGAGAGGGAGAAGCAGACTTTAGACTCCACACTAAGCAGGGAGCCCAATGCAGGGCTTGATCCCAGGATTCCGAGATCATGACCTGAGCTGAATGCAGATGCTTAACCAACTGAGCCACCTAAGCACTCCTCTGTTAGCCATTTGTATGTCTTCTTTGGAGAAATGTCTGTTTATGTCTTTTGCCCATTTCTTGACTGGATTTTTTGTTTTTTGGGTTTGATAAGTTCCATATAGATTTTGAATACTAGCCCTTTATCTGATATGTCATTTGGGAATATCTTCTCCCATTCCATAGGTTGCCATTTAGTTTTGTGATTGTTTCCTTTGCTGTGCAAAAGCTTTTTATCCTGAAGAAGTTCCAATATTTTGCTTTTGCTTACCTTGCCTCTGGAGACATGTTCAGCAAGAAGTTGGTGTGCTTGAGGTCACAGAGGTTTCTGCCAATGTTCTCCTCTAGGATTTTGATGTATTCCTGTCTCACATTCAGGTCTTTCATCCATTTTGTGTTTATTTTTGTCTTGGTATAAGAAAGTGGTCCAGCTTCATTTTTCTGCATGTGAGGTGTCCAATTTTCCCAATACCATTTTTTGAAGATAATGTCTTTTTTCCATTGGATATTCTTTCCTGCTTTGTCAAAAATTAGTTGACCATAGAGTTGAGAGTCCATTTCTGGGTTTCTGTTATGTTCCATTGATCTATATATTTGTTTTTGTGCTAGTACCAGGTTGTCTTGATGATTAAAGCTTTGTATCACAGCTTGAAGTCTGGAATTGTGATGCCTTCAGCTGTAGTTTGCTTTTTCAACATTCCTTTGGCTATTTGGGGTCTTTTCTGGTTCCATACAAATTGTAGGCTTGTTTGTTCCAGCTCCAAAATGCTGGTGGTATTTTAATAGGCATTGTATTGAATGTATAGATTGCTTTGGGTAGCACAGACATTTTAATAATATTTGTTCTTCCAATCCATTAGCATGAAATGTTTTTCCATTTCTTTGTATCTTTCTCAATTTCTTTCATAAGTGTTCTATAGTTTTCAGAGTGCAGATCTTTTACCTCTTTGGTTAGGTTTATTCCTAGGTATCCTAGGGTTTTTGGTGCAATGGTAAATGGGATTGATTCCTTGATTTCTCTTTCTGCTGCTTCATTTTTATTGTATAGAAATGCAACAGGCTTCTGTGCATTGATTTTATATCCTGTGACTTTGCTGAATTCCTGTATCAATTCTAGCAATTTTTTGGTGGAGTCTTTCAGGTTTTTTACATAGAGTATCATGTCATCTGTGAAGAGTAAAAGTTTGACTTCTTTGCCGATTTGGATGTTTTTGTTGTTGTTGTTGTTGTCTGATTGCTGAAGCTAGGACTTCTAGTCCTATGTTGAACAGCAGTAGTGAAAGTGAATATCCCTGTCATATTCCTGATCATAGGGGATACACTGAGAGTTGAGGATGATATTTGCTGTGGGTCACATACCCACAAATTAAGTATGTTCCCTCTATTCATACACTATGGAGGGTTTTTATTAAGAAAGGGTGTTGTATTTCATTAAATGTTTTTTCTGCATCTATTGAGAGGATCATATGGTTCTTATCCTTTCTTTTATTAATGTCATATATCACGTGGATTGATTTGCAAATATTCAACCATCCCTGCAGCGCACACATAAATCCCACATGATTATAGTGAATAATCCTTTGAATATACTGTTGGATCCTATTAGCTGGAATCTTGTTGAGAATTCTTGCATCCGTGTTCATTAGGGATATTGGTCTGTAATTCTTTTTAGTGCGGTCTTTATCTGGTTTTGGGATTAAGGTAATGCTGGCCTCATAGATTGAGTTTGGAAGTTTTCCTTCCATTTCTATTTTTTGGAACAGTTTGAGAAGAATAGATATTAACACTTCTTTAAATGTTCATTAGAATTCCCAGGGAAGTCTCTGGCCCTGGAATCTTGTTTTCTGGAAGATTTTTGATTACTGATTCAATGTCTTTCTTGGTTATGGGTCTGTTCAGGTTTTTTATTTCTTCCTGTTTCAGTTTTGGTATTTTATATGTTTCTAAAGGTATCCATTTCTTCCAGATTGCCTAATTTGTTGGCATATACTTACTCATAATATTCTCTTAACAATTGTTTGTATTTCTGTAGTGTTGGTCGTGATCTCTCCTCTCTCATTCATGATTTTATTTATTTAAGTCCTTCCTCTTTTCTTTTTGATAAGTTTGGCTAGGGGTTTATTAATCTTGTTCATTTTTTCAAAGAACCAATTCCTAGTTTCATTGATCTGTTCTTTTTTTTTTTTTTTTAAATTTCTATATCGTTAATTTCTGCTCTGATCTTTATTATTTCTTTCTACTGCTGGGTTTAGGCTTTATACTGTTCTTTTTATAGCTCCTTTATGTATAAGATTAGGTTGTGTATTTGAGATCTTTCTTGTTTCTTGAGGAAGGCCTATATCTCTATATGCTTCCCTCTTAGGACTACCTTTGCTGCATTCCGAAGGTTTTGATTTGTCATGTTTTCATTTTTATTTGCTTCCATGTATTTTTTTAATTCTTCTTTAACTTCCTGGTTGACCTGTTCATTCTTCAGTAGGATGTTTTTTAACCTCCATGTATTTGTGAACCTTCCAAATTTTTTCTTGTGGTTCACTTCAAGTTTTATAGCATTGTGGTCTGAAAATACGCATGGTCTGATCTCAGTCTTTTTGTACTCGTTGAATCTCAATTTGTGACCTAGTATGTGGTCTGTTCTGGAGAATGTTTCATGTGCACTTGAAAAGAATGTGTATTCTACTGCTTTGGGATGAAATGCTCTGACTATATCTGTGAAATCCATTGGGTCCAGTGTATCATTCAAAGCCCTCTGTCCATTGCTGTCAGTGGGGTGTTAAAGTCCCCTACTATTATTGTATTATTATCTGTGAATTTCTTTAAACTTGTTATTAATTGATTTATATATTTGGCTGCTCCTAAGTTAGGGGCATAAATATTAAAAATTGTTAGATCTTCTTGTTGGGTAGACCCTTTAATTCTGATATAGAATTCTTCTTCATCTTCTTCATCTCTTATTATAGTATTTAAAAAAAATTATTTATTTATTTGACAGAGACAGAGAGAGTGCACAAGAAGGCATAGTGAGAGGCAGAGGGAGGGGGAGAAGTAGGCTCCCTACTTAGCAGAGAGCCTGGTGTAGGGCTCTGTCCCAGCACCCTTGGATCATGACTTGAGCTGAAGGCAGACACTTAACGAGTTGAACCACCCAGGCACCCCTTTCATTACAGTCTTTAAAGGTTTAAAATCTATTTTGTCTGATATAAGGATGGCTACTCCAGCTTTCTTCTACTGCCCATTAGCATAATAAATGACGCCCCCCTTGCAATCTGGAGGTGTCTTTGGGTTTGAAATGAGTCTTTTGTAAGCAGCATATCCATGGGTCTTGTTTTTTTTTTTTTTTTTTTTTAATCCATTCTGAAACCCTGTGTCTTTTGATTGGAGCATTTAGTCCATACAGAATAATATTGAAAAATTTGAATTTATTGCCATTGTATTACCTGTAAAGTCACTGTTCCTGTAGATTGTCTCTGTTTCTTTCCGGTCATTGTTACTTTTTGTCTCTCTTTCTGCTCAGAGGGTCCCCTTTAATATTTCTTGCTGGTTTAGTGTTCGTGAATTCTTTTACTTTTATTTGTGTTGGAAACGCTTTATCTCTCCATTTGTTCTGAATGACAGCCGTGCTGGATAAAGTATTCTTGACTGCATATTTTTCCCATTTAGCACACTGAATATATCATGCTAGTCCTTTCTGGACTGCCCGATCTCTGTGATCAGGTCTGGTGCCAGCCTTATGTGTCTATCCTTGTATGTTAAGGACCTTTTGTCCTGTGCTACTTTCAAGATTTTCTCTTTTGCTGTGTAATTTCTAATTTTCACTCTAATATGTCATGGTGTTGACCTGTTTTTATTGATTTTGAAGGGAGTTCTCTGTGCCTCTTGGACATGCATGCCTTTTTCCTTGCCCATATTAGGGAAGTTCTTAGCTCTCATTTGTCCAAATAAACCTTCTGCCCCTTTTCCCTGCTTTTATTCTTCTGAGACTCCTATAACATGGCTATGATTTTTTTTATGGAATCCCCGAGTTCCGTAAGTCCACCTCTGTGTTATAATAGTTTTCTTTCCCTCTTCTTTCAGATTCATTGTTTTCTGTAGTTTTATCTTCTATATCACTGATTTGATCTTCCAATTCATTCCTCCTCATTTTCTGGTCTCTATTTGGAATTGCATCTCTGTTGTAGAATTTTTAATTTCGACCTGACTGGATTTTAGTTCTTTTATCCTCACAGTCAGGGATTCTCTAGTGTCTTCTATGCCTTTTTCAAACCCAGCTAGTATCTTTATAATCATTGTTTTATAATCATTGTTTTAAATTCTAGTTCAGACATCATCTGTATTGATGAAATCTCTGGTTGTGTATACTACCTCCTTTCTTTTGGGGTGAATTTCTCCATCTTTTTATTTTGTCCAGAAAAGAAGAAAGAAAGAAAAAGTACAATAACAACAAGAATGAAAAAACAAGACAAAAACTAGATTCTGGTGTGTTTTAGTGTGCTTGTTAAAAGAAACTAGTTTCTAAATATAGAAGGAAAGGAAAATATATAAAGAAAATAAAATACAATGAAAGGAAACAAAATTAAAAAAATATATAAATGCAAAAATTAAAAAATAAAAGAAAGAATTGAAAAAATAAGAAAATAACTGAAAAAAATAAAAGACTAAAGAATAAAAATACAATGAATGCTATTTACTCTTTTTCTCTGGAGCTGAAGTTTTGCAGCTTGCTATGATCAGAAACTTGGTGGAGTGAGTTGTTTTTGCTGGTCTTCTGGGGGAGGGGCCTTCTGCACTGATTCTCAGGTGAACTTGCTCTAATGGAAATGCACCTCCGTAGTGTAGGGAGGCAGGGCTTGGTGTAAGGCATTCCTGATTCCACTATGTGGTGCTGTTTTACTCCCTGATGGATTTCTGCGCTGATGGGCAGGATGAATATGGTGGTGCCCCACTCTCTAGTCATAGAGCTGAAAATTCATGCCCCCTACTCTTTAGTGAGTCCTCACAAAATAGTCAATCACTCTTGTCTGTTTACATCAGAACTCTGTTCAGTTGGACTCTGTCTGAGTGTTTTTATCTCAGGCATGCAACTGAGTTTTAAAACTCAAAATTTTAGGGACTTCTGCAATGCAGACCCACACTCTTTCTTCCAGGGTGGATATTGCTAGCTTTTGCTTTTTGCTGGACCTGTCTCAGGAAGTGGTCATAGTGGTTCACAGTTTATGGCAACACAGAGCAGAAAACCAGCACCCAGACTCGCTGTTCTCAGCTGGCTTCCCTGCTCCTCTGCTTGGGAACTCTTCTGTACTCAGACACCACCCATTCTTCCTGTGACCTTGGGGATCCTCAGACCACACTGTCACACCTGGGATTCTGCCCACTTCACCACCTAAGCTCTTTTAAGTCAGGCACATACCCCCACTGTAACCTACTTCTAAACTTCTAAAAGTTCTGATTTTGTACTCTGGTGCTTATATTTTGTGGTAGCCTCCTTAAGCAGGCTCTCTCCCTGTCCTCTGTCTTCAGCTATAGCACATCAGATTAAAGTCTCCATACCCCCTACCTTTGGAACTGTGGTCACTTTTGTACTTATAGATTTGCAGCCTTTGTGTTCTCAGATCTCTGATTGATTTCTCAGGTGTTCAGAATGATTTGATAACTCTCTAGTTGTATTTGAGGGATGAGACAAACTTAGGGTCCCCCTATTCCTCCACTGTCTTAAATCTTCCAATACTGTTGTATTTTAAAAAAATACTTCAAGCTGATATCTAGCATCCAATTTATAGATAAAACTATAATATATTTCCTTTATGTTAAACACATTTTTTTCTGTATGTTTTAAAACAACAAAATAAAGACTGGATCAATCTGGGATTGCTTCATGGATAAGGAAAATAATTTTACCTCTTCTACAATTATATAATTTTATTTAATCAATGAGGCATAATTAAGGCAAAATATGAACAAGTGTATAGAAAGTATAGCTTTAAAAGTCAACTTGTATTTTTTTTTAAAGATTTTATTTTTTATTTATTTGACAGAGAGAGAGAGAGATCACAAGTAGGCAGAGAGGCAGGCAGAGAGAGAGAGGGGGAAGCAGGCTCCCTGCTGAGCAGAGAGCCTGATACGGGCCTTGATCCCAGGACCCTGAGATCATGACCTGAGCTGAAGGTAGAGGCTTTAACCCACTGAGCCCTCAGGAGCCCCAACTTGTATTTTTTTTTAAGATTTTATTTATTTATTTGACAGAGAGAGCAATCACAAGTAGGCAGAGAAGCAGGCAGAGAGAGGGAAGCAGGCTCCCTGCTGAGCAGGAAGCCGGATGCGGGGCTCCATTCCAGGACCCTGAGACCATGACCTGAGCTGAAGGCAGATGCCTAACCATCTGAGACACCCAGGTGCCCCTCCCAACTTGTATGTTTAGTAGAACAAATAGTTATCTATTGTATATTAGCAGCTTAAGGAAATTATAGCATTGCGCTGTTATCTGTCTTTAATCTAAAATATAACCATTTTATTACATGTTGAAAAGACAGAAGAAAACTGAATATAAGAAAAAGGTAAATGTTTTGAAGGAAATTGTAGTGGATAAAATTGAAATATAAGTACTTTACAATTCATAGCTTATAAATTATGTAGGCTGATGTTAGTCTATGAAATGTAACTCCATGAATACCTTAATATTTCCTCTGTCTTTTAACTCAAATTTAAGGTGCAATAATATTTTCTTTAGTATAAATTATATGTGCATGACAGGGAAGTTAATTTTCTTTCCAATCATTTCCTTTGAAGTAGATTGTAAAATCTACCTCATGAATTTTCTCTTTAAAATGTATTTCTCTGGGTCAAAAAGTATTTGATCCAAAAAATGTAAACATTAGATATCTCAGATAAACTTTATCCGTTTAACAGTTTATTATACATTAAATTCTGTTGATAAACAAAATATTGATAAGGATAAGAAAATGAATCAAATTTAGGATAATAATTACACAATCCAAGGATGGTGATAGTTACTGTTATCACTTTTGTGTCTTCAAATTGAGATGCTAGATAAAAATCTTTATATACAAATATATACATTTTGGAAGTACAGCAAAAAATTATGGTGCAGCAAAAAATTGTGAAGACTCTGCTTTTTCTTTCCATTGGTTAGATGTGCAATGTACTCTATATGTTTTTGTCAGTTTAATTTTCACCTTTTGTGTAAACAACTTTATCTGACTTGTCCCCTACAAAATATTTTATGGTTTGTATTTGTTTTCTATTGCTGTGCAATAAATTTCCACATGCTAGGGGCTTAAGCATCACACATTTACTGTCTTATGAATTCTGTGGGTCAGGAATCCAGCACAGTTTCATTGGTCCTCTGCTTCAGATCCCGCAAGGCTGAAATCGAGGCATTGGTGGGAGTGCATTCTATCTGGAACTCAGGGTTATCTTCCAATATCATTCAAGTTATTGATAGGATTCAGTTCATCGCAGTTGTCGGACTCATGGCAATTTGTTGGCAGTTGTAGGACTTACATCTCCAACAGAAGAATTCTGACTTCTGTCTTCTAATGAAGTTTTATGTAACCTACTCAAATGAGAGACATCCTATCATATTCACAAACTGTACACACACTCAAGGGATAGGGATAATATAAGGTGTGCACACTAGAGGCAGAAATCTTGGAGGCAGTCTTAAGATTCTGTCTACCACAGGGTGTTTTATGTTCTGATCCTTATTTTAACTAATGTAAAAACAAAAACAACACTAACAATCTTTTTCTCCTCTCTCTCTGTTTTGTTCCTGAGCAATGTAAAAGACAATAACTTGCATGGCAAGTGGTGGGTGCATTTCTGATCTCTAAATTAAATTTGGAGAAGCAGATAATTATCACTTGGCTCATGTTGCTTTAGCAATTGTGTAGTGGTTTCTGCATTTAGAGGTGCATGAAATGCTGTGAACCTTGTCTGTCAATAATAATAAATTGCTTGATAGGGCTAGTATTTATTGATATAAGTAAAATTTGAACTTTTAAGATTTTATTTATTTATTTATTAGGAAAGAGAGAGAGAGTGAGAGAGAGCATGAGAAGGAAGAAGGTCAGAGGGAGAAGCAGACTCCCCGTGGAGCTGCGAGCCCGATGCGGGACTCGATCCCGGGACTCCGAGATCCTGACCTGAGCCGAAGGCAGCTGCTTAACCAACTGAGCCACCCAGGCGCCCAAATTTGAACTTTTAAATAACATTGGTAGTGATTATATTTGAAGAGCAAAATTAGTGAAGTAAAACAGACAGTGTGTTGTCTTGGAGATATATAAAAAATGAACTCTAAAATAAAATTTTATGGAATATTATAGTGAGAAACGGGGGAAATTTTTATTTTTAGATTAGGTGCCACAAAAATTTCATGTTACTTTTGCCTTCTTATTAAGTGATGAGAATCTTCATTTTGTTTTTTTTTTGGCAAAATAATGAGGATGAAGTGAATTAGTCATGGAAATATAATACCTGTATCATTTTCTCTTCCTTTTTTGAAGAGCAAAGAGTTGAGTTTCATTTTCTAAACTAGAATAATTTGACCAATTTTCAAGTTTGTTGAGGTCACAAAATAGAGATGCGTAAATAAAAATTCTGTATTTTGTATTGTTGCCCACTTTTATGACCTGGTAAATTAATGGGGAGATACTTCAAAGAAAAGAGAAAAAAAATTGAAGACTGTAAGAAGCAAATTTGGGTTCTTCAGACATAATCCTATAATAGTACTGTCTGAAGAAATGGATTAAATAAAGGAAAAAGTTTAAACTTTTTAGATTTAAACCAGTGAATCCAGGTACCAACTCTTGCTAGTGTGGGTAGATTATAAATCATGTCATTTTATGGGACCCATATAGTGCAACAAATGTGAAGTCTTCATATGTTTGGGCTCCTATTATCTTCCTCTCATTCCCAGGAGGGTTTAAAAGAGTTTGGATAAGAAATTCTAGATGTCGTTCTACTGTCTTTTAATATCTGCTTCAACTAATAGATTATGTGTTTAGTCCTGGAAGGTTTCAAAAGTGTGGGAGTGATGAATAACAATTTGCAACTTTTACTAAAAATAGCATAAAGAAGTTTAAGTAATGGTTGCAGAACTGGCTTTCTGGAATTTTCCAAATTATATTTCCCTTAGAAAAAACTTAAGCACACAGAAATGTGGACTTTTACAATTTGAGGCAGTTATAATTGATTATATTAATCATTAATTATATAAGGCAGATCCTATTGCATTTAGTGGCTTTTGCTTTAAAGCAAATTATAATTTTGATCTGAATTCTTCTTAGTTTTAAGTAGCATTTATACTTAAACTGTTACGATTTTTTATTTATTTATTTATTTTTATTTGTTTATTTTTTAAAGATTTTATTTATTCATTTGACAGACAGAGAGATCACAAGTAGGCAGAGGCAGGCAGAAGGAGAAGGAGACTCCCCCCTGAGCAGAGAGCCCGACCCCCGGGGCTCGATCCCAGGACCCCCAGATCATGACCCGAGCCGAAGGCAGAGGCTCCAACCCACTGAGCCATCCAGGCGCCCCATGTTACGATTTTTTAAATTTACCTCTCAAAATGTATAGCTTACTTTTTGTAAGCAATAGAAGAACATCCGTTATGGTTGACACAAAAAGGGGTAGTACGTGAAGGGGTAATAGGTAACTCTATCTGAAAAAATTCTTGAGAGTTTGAGAAATACTTTCAAACTAATAAGAATGGAAAATACTGAGATCCTTACTTATAACATTTTTTTATAATGGATATTGTCTATTTAGACTGTGTTCCATTTTGTTCTTTTACAAAGATTTAGATATTGGACTACTTTTGATGGCTATATATGTTTTTACTTTTCACTGTATAGAACCTGAATCAGAACTTTACTTTGGCACATTATTATAATTATTTTTGGTACATAATTATAATTAAATATTTTAGATGATATAGAACCAACTATAAACATATATAAAATCATCTTGGTCAAAGTATGGATGAGTCAAAGATGGTAAGAAAAATCATATCACTCACCTCTTACATTATGTTGTAATAACATTTAAGTACTTTACCAGAAATATAATAGGCATTATTTATAGACATCAGTCAATTATAAGCAATTGGGTTTAATTTTTTTAACAATGAGATTTGATAAGTGTATCATGTATTTCCAGAAATTAGAAATAATGCCTTAAATTAAACCAAATTCTTTTGCGATATATCATGTTAACAGGGAGACAGGGAATCAATGTTTGAAATAAAGTGAACATACTAAAATGTGCAGGGCTGAGTTTTGGTAAAAATTAGAAAAAAAGGAATAATGAGAATATAACAAAGCAAGTACTTTCCTGCATATTGAATAATATCTTCTGCAACCAAAACTAATTGGCTTAAGTAACAAATGAGCTAATAAGTAGTTTAAAGATAGAATATAGAAATGCAGATAATTGCTCGTGTTCCTTTGAAGTAGTTAAGTGGTATTCTTTTTTATGTTTTTCATTTCAAAAAGGAAATATGCAAGCTATTTATATCTGATGAATTAATCTGAACTCAAAATTAATCAAGCTTTTCCCCCTCCTTCTTAGTGTACTCAATTGTTAAGTGTAAATGACTGGAGTCAATTTTTAAAATTGACTTAAAATGGGGAAAGTGGAGGAGTATTAATGATAGTGCAGTTGACTTTGATTGGGGCATAAGTTCAGAAGAAGAATAGCGAGGCCCTGAATTAAGTACTATAAATAGAATGTTTATATTAGCAAGCTGTAATCATTCTGAAACATATGAACTCAGGGAAAGTATCTACAAGTTAAGATGTAGTCAGCTTTTAAAATAGCAGTACAAGTTATTTCTAATGCCTTCATTCTCTATTTCACCATGGGCTCTGATAGTTATATTTGACACTGCTTTATCCACCAAAGCAACTTCATCTCCAATTTTCCTATCTTTATTTTATATGTAGGACATCATAGACAAGGTACTTTCCAATAAATTTTGTTGTCAGAAATTTTATCATGAAAAGTAGATTTATTTCTGATTCTGCCCCTTACCTGCTATGAGATGTTCAGGGAAAGTTTCTTTGGTGAGATGGTATTTGAGCTGAGACCCAAATGGTGAAAATCAGCCAGGTCTTCAAAGATCAGGAGGGAATAGTTGTAAGATCAGAAGGAAGAGAAAAATGCGAAGGTGAGAGGGAACCTAGAGTGTTAAAGAACAGAGAGGTCTGCGTTACTGGTTATAGTTGTAATGAAATGGGAAGAGCCCAGGATGAGATGAAAGGAGAGGTAGGGGCCTGATCATCTTGGCTTTTGTCCATGAAAGTTGGATTCTGAATTTTATTCTTAGGGTAATTAGAAAGGCAGCCACTAAAAAGTTAATACATTTTTTTAATTGTGAAATATACCATACACACCAAAGAGTGTATATCTACAACTTAGCTTAAGAAATAGAATGCTACCTACATTATCAAATGACACTGAAGCCTACTTATTCCCTTCCCTACAGGGTTTCACTCTCCTCCTCCCCACCAGCCTGAATTTTATGGTTTGTTTGTTTCCCCAGACATTCTTTCTAGTTGTTTCATAAGCTGCAAATCATGGTTTAGTTTTCTCTCTTTTGAACTATAAATTTTGAATTGATACTGTATATATTCTTTTGTGACTTGCTTTTTTGGCTCAATATTCTATACTTGTATTTCATTTGTTTTTCCTGATGGATAGTATTTTGTTGTTTTATGACACCACAATTTATTTATTCATTGAATTATTATTGATATTTGATTTATGCCCTCCTTTCTGTTTTGTTTTTTGCTCTGAAGAAAAATGAATAAACTATGAATAAATTATGCACTATACTCCAAATAAACTTTCATTGTATCCTGATGCACACATGTAAGAGTTTCTCTAGAGAATTGTTGAATGTAGGACATGGATATTTCCACCTTTAGGAGGAAATAATGAATTATTTTCCCAAGTGATTGTATCAGTTTACATATGTACCAGCAGAGGATGACAGTCCCATTTCCCCATATTCTCTCCAGTACTTGGTACTGTCAAATTTTAACTTTTTAAAACCAGTGAAACCAATCCAATAAAGTAGGATATTAACTCCTTATGGTTTTACAGTGGATTTCTCTGAATGTCAGTAAGATCAATCATATTTTAGTATTTTCTTTTCTTGTTATTTTTGTCTTTTGGGGGGCTTCATTTTATTTTATTAATTTGTAAATGTGTGTTGTTTTAAGGCATATTCTAAATGTGAGCCTCTTTAGTTTTTTTTGTTGCTGGTATCTTTCGCTCTGTGGCTTTTCTTTTTAATTCTCATAATAATGTCTTTTGGTGCATGTAAATTCTTAATTTTAATGTATTCTATTTATGACCCATTTCTTTTACAGTTAATGCTTTTGTAATCTTTGTTAGAAAGACTTCCAATACCCCAAGTCATGAAATTTATTTTCCTATAAAATTTTTTAAAAGATTTGTTATTTTGCATTTTACACATATTTACAATTACTGTGAATCCATTTTAGTGTTTGCTATGAGGTCAACTTCTCAGATGAATCTACAGTTGTATGTGGTTTTGACTAACTCTTATTCATAATTGATATTTGCTTATGTGTTTAGTGATACTATCTAATTGAAAAAACTCATTCCTTAATCACTGCTCTGTTGTGCTGTATTTGCTGTAAATCAGGGGTCGAAGCATATACTAATTTTCACTCCTTGAAAATAATTTCTCTTTTTTCTCTCGTTTTCAGCCTTTACTTTTCTGCATTTTTATTTCAGTATATTATTGAAGAACTGTTTTCTTCTGAAGGGAGCCTTGGTATGTACTTTTTAAAATTCAGAAATGGTTTATTACATTAGTTCTGGACAACTCTTGGTCATTATCTTTACATGTTCCTTTTCTCTCATTCTGTCTATTATTTTCTTCTGGACCTCTAGTGATGCATATATTGGACAGTCTCATTTGAGCTACCATATTTTCTATTCTGTTTTCAAATTTTTCATCTTTTTCTCTTGGTGAATTTATTTGAATTTATATTCTAGTTTATTAGTTTTCTCTCCAAATATGACTAATTTGGTTAATCCAAGCATTGAATTTCTAATATCTATTATTTAAAAAAATTATATATATACATATATATATCTGTTTATTTTTCCAATCTGCCTAATATATATTGATAATCTTTTATTCTTTGTCTTATTTTTCAATGTCTTTTTTAATTTCCTTAAACATATTAAGTATATCTATTTTTTATTTTTATTTTTTAAAGATTTTATTTATTAAGTATATTTATTTTACATTATTTCTCTCATAATTCCATCTTATGTATAGTTATCATGAGGTTTATTTTGTACTGTGTGGCCTTTGCTAACTCTTATTCATGATTTCTTCTTTCCTTGTGAATTTAGAAATTTTTAACTATGAGTTTATGTGTTAGGCAATATAATGGCCTTTAAAGATGTGTATGTCCTAATCCCTGGGACCTATGGCTATGTTATTTTGCATGGGAAAGAGATTTTGCAAATGGTATTAACATTATGAACCTTAAAATGGGGAGATTATCCTGGTATGTTTGAGTGGGCCAAGGCAAATCTCATGAAATTTATAAACTGATGAGAAGGGAGGAGAGATGAGGGACGAGAAGGGATAGACCCACCATTACTGGCTTTGAGGATGAAGGGAAACATTAACCAAGGAATGCCAGCAGCCTCTAGAAGTTGGGGAGTGACATCAATGACAGTAGCAAGGAACTGAGTTCTTGGTGCTAAAAGGATAACTACTATCCTGATTTGCATTTATATTTACTTTGGTTTTTAAAAGATGTATTTATCTATATTCTGTTAAAGGTAAATTGTTCGATTTTAGTTCTGGTGGTTTTAATTTTTTGAAGATTTATTTATTTTTTTATTTTAGAGAGAGCCCATGAGCAGGTGGAGGGTGGAAGGAGGGGGAGGAGAGAGAGAGAGAGAGAGAGAGAGAGAGAGAGAGAAGCAGACTCCCCACTGAGTGAGGAGCCCGATGCAGAGCTTGATCTCACCACCATGAGTTCATGACCTGAACTGAAACCAAGAGTCAGATGCTTTACCAACCGAGCCACCCACATGCCCCTGGTTTTTAATTTTTTTTAGAAAAGTATAAAAGACTTTCAGTTTCTACTCTGACTTGGGATTTGTCAAATCTAGCCTCACAATAGGAAAAACACTGAATAAACTGGAAATTGACAACTCTTTATAGGTCCATCAGAAAATGGAAGTGGCAAGTTTCTGCCCTGTAAAATGAGAGACAGGTGAATTCAGAGAATCAGCTTATGGGGAGTAGAAACCACAGTAATAACTGGTAGGAAAACATAAACAATAATTAACAGATTGCCGGAGAAGTAACCCAACCAACTCTCTTGGAGGTAACAAGTGATTAATAAATGATTATAGCAACATTATCATATAAAAATTGTGAATATATGCCAGTTGCTTTTTTGTATATCAGCCATGAACAATGTGAATTTGAAATTAAAAACAATACTACTTATAGTAGCACCAAAAATGAAATTTTTAGATATAACTCTAACAAAATATATATATATAAGACAAAAACTTCAAAACTAATGAAAGGAGTCAAAGAAAATCTAAATAAATGCAGAAATATTCCATGTTCATGGATAGAAAGACTCAACATTGTTAAGATATAAGTTATTCCCAGTTTGATCAATGGATTCAATGAAATGCCAATCAAAACCTCAGCAGGTTATCTTGTGGATATTGGAAACTGATACTAAAGTTTGTAGGGAGGAGCAAAAGAACCAGAATAGCTAACACAACATTGAAGGAGAAGAATAAAGTTGAAGGACAGATGGGTCTGATTTAAAGATTTCATGTAAAGCCATTTAAAGATTTTATGTAGCACTGAAGAAGGACTAGACATGGATCAATGGAACTGCGTAAAGAGCCCAGAAGTAGAGTCACACAAGTATAATGAACATATCTTTGACAAAGGAACAAAAGCAATTCAATGGCGAAAGGATAATCTTTACAATATATAGTGCTGGAGCAACTGATGCTTACATGCAAAAAGGAAAGAAGAAGGAAGGGAAGGGAAGAAAGAAGAGAAGGGAGGAAATGGAAGGAAGGGAGGGAAGGTAGGAAGGAAGGAAGGAAAGAAAGAAGGAAGGAAGAAGAATCTCGACACAGTCTTCACACCTTTCACGAAGACTTGATATGGGTCATAGATTTCAATATAAAACACAAAATTTATGAAACTTATAGAAAATAACAGGGAAAATTGAGGTGACTCTGGGTTGGTGATAATTTTTAGATACAACACTGAAGTAAAATCCATGAAAGAAAAAAATAATTTGTACTTCATTGAAATTAAATACTTCTGCTCTGCAAAAGACAATGTTAATGGAATGAAAAGACAAATCACAGACTTGGGGAAAATACTTACAAAACATTTATTTGATAAAGGACTTGTATCCAAGTATACAAAGAAACTCAACAAGAAAACAAATAATTCAATTTAAAAATAGTTTGCTAAAGATCTGAACCTCATTGAAGAAGATAAAATAATAGCGAAGGAGCATATGAAAAGATACTCAGCATCATCTGTCATTAGAGAATTGCACATGAAAACAATAAGATAATATCACATACCTATTGGGAAGGCTAAAATCCATAAAGCTGACAGTACAAAATAATTGGCAAGAATGTGAAACCCAGGAATTCTCATTCATTGCTGGTGAAAATACGATATTGTACTGCTACTTTGGAAGATAGTTTGGGAGTTTCTTTTTTTTTTTTATTATTTTTTTATTTTTTTTAATTTTTTTTTTAATTTTTTTATTAACATATAATGTATTATTTACCCCAGGGTACAAGTCTGTGAATCATCAGGCTTACACATTTCACAGCATTTGCCATAGCACATACCCTCCCCAATGTCCATATCCCT
>CM052810.1:132262708-132274460 GCA_028533885.1 Nasua narica | reverse complement strand
GGGGCCAAGCAATTCACTCAGGTTCGCTCTTGGGAGTCTTTGTTCCCTTAGTGCTTTCCGTACTGCCCTGGAGGCCGGGAATGCAAATGGCGGCTCCCAGTCTCCACTGGAGGAGCTGAGCGCTGGAGTCCCTGCTCCTTAGCGTGCCCTCAGAGGAAAGCAGTCAATCACTCCCGTCTCCCGGGTCCGCACAAGCTCTGAGCTCAGCCACCGGCGGCAGCGCGCCTCTATCTCTGGCGCACGGTCCCGTCTGGATTCTCCAAACCCAGCAGGTTCCCGCCGCGCGCTGTCGCGCCGCTCCTCCCCAAGGAGGAAGGAGGGGGTCTCTCTGGAATGCCTTATGTGGTCCCTGCTCGAAGGACCGCGGCCACGGTCTAGGGTAAGCTCCAGCTGAAAACGCACTGCGCGGCTCTTTCTCTGCCGCCGGCTTCTCCGCCCTGATATCTGGGAGCTCTGCCGCACTCAGACACCCCCGGTCTCTTTATGATCTCGCGGGTCCTGAAACCACTCTGTTCCCACAAGGGCCAGACCTCTGGCCTAGCCTCTGGAGCAATGTCCCTCAGTGGAGCAGACTCTAAAAGTTCCGATTTTGTGCTCTGCGCCTTTGCGGCTGCAGGGAGCCGGCCCCTCCCCCCGCGGTCTCTCTTCCCGTCACTTTGGAATCACTTTTCCAAACGTCCTACCTTTCTGAAGGTGTTCGATTTTCTGCTCCTAGAATTGCTCTTCATCCTCTCTTCTCCCTCCTGTTGAGTATGCTGGCTTTTAAAATGATTTATTAACTATCTAGATGAACTTCTGGGTCCGACTCTATCTCAACCTCCTACTTCCCCGCCATCTTGCTCCGATCTGGGAGTTTCTTACAAAGCTAAACATAGTCTTACCATATGATCCAGCAATTGCATTTCTAGGTATATACCCAAATGAGTTGAAAAACTTACGTCAGTGCACAAATTTGCTTATGAATGCTTATGGAAGTTTTTTTCATAATTGCCAAAAGCTGAAAGCAACTGAGATGTCCTTCAATAGATGAATGGATAAACAAACTGGTAATCTATGCAATGTAGTATTATTTAGCAATAAAAATAAATGAGCTAGAAAGACAATTATCATATGATCTCACCGATATGAGGAATTTGAGAAACAAGACAGAGGATCATAGAGGGGAAGGGAGGGAAAAATGAAACAAGATGAAACCAGAGAGGGAGACAAACCCTAAGAGACTCTTAATCTCAGGAAACAAACTGAGGGTTGCTGGAGGGGAGAAGGGTGGGAGGGATGGGGTGGCTGGGTGATGGACATTGGGGAGGGTATGTGCTATGGTGAATACTGTGAATTGTGTAAGACTGATGAATCACAGACCTGTACCCCTGAAACAAATAATACATTATATGTTAATAAAACAAACAAAAAGTAAATGAGCTATCAAGCCATGAAAAGACATGAAAGAACGATGAATGGATTTCCAACATTCTGAAAAAAGCAAAGCTGTAGAGACAGTAAAAAGATCAGTAGTTGCTAGGGGTTTGAGGGGAAAAAGAGGGAAGGAGAGAGGGAGAGAGAGAGATGAATAGTTGGAGCACAGGGCACTTTTAGGGTGGAGAAACTATTCTGTATAGTACTGTAAGGGTGGATACATGACATCATACATTTGTCAAAACCCACAGAATTGTACAACACTAAGAGTTAACCTTTTATAGTCTTTGACCTTAGTTAATATCAATGTATCGATATTGTTTCGACAATTCTAAGAAATATACCACACTAACACATGGAGGGAAACGGCACAGGTGAGGGCGAATGTGAAAACACTGTACTATTTGCTCATTTTTTCTCAAAATCTAAAACTGCTCTACAAAATAAAGTCTGTTGATAAAATAAAGCAGAAAAAGAGTATCAGACTGTATCTTCTACCGGTACTTTTATTCAGTGTTTGGCAAATGAAAGCAATTAATTATTTTATATATTTATACATTTTAATATTATTTACATATTATTTATGTTATATAGTATTTCACTTATGACTAGATCACAATTTATTAATTCTTCTGTCAGTGTTTTTTGGATTCTTCAAGGTTTTTTTATTATTTTTAGTGCTGCTATGAACATTCTTGTACATGTCCCCTGGTCTACCTTAGTAAGAGTTTCTCTTTATCTAGAATCAACTTGCTGTAATACTATTTTAACTTATGCTTCCACCGGCAAAGTATAACATATATTTTTAATACCTGTAATGTTAGGCATCTTAATTTTTGCCAACCAAGTGATAAAAATGGGGTTTCTTTTTTGTATTCCCCTGTCCACTAGTGGAAATGACAATGTTTGTGTACATTTATCAGTATATGCTTTTTCTTCTTCTATAAAAGGCCGATTCATGCCTTTTCTTCATTTTTAATTAGGTTCTCTTTTTTGTAATGATTTGTTCTTAATCTTCCTTAATAATATTTTTCCTCAGTTTTAAAAAGTGTCTTTAAATTAATAATTATTAATTTTAAATTAAGTTAAAATTAAATAGTTTAAAATTAAATTAAAATTTAAATTAACTTAAAATTAAAATTAAATAGTTAATATATCATATCACTCTTTTTTTTTTAATAGATTTCACTTTTATTTATTGAGAAAGCACCTGAGCAGGGGAGGCACGGAGGGGGAGGGAGAGAGAGAGAATCTCAAGCAGACTCCAGAGTAAGTGTGGAGCCCCACTTGGGGCTCAGTCTTATAACCCTGAAATCATGACCCCAGCCAAAATCAAGAGTCAGACACTCAACTGACTGAACCACCCCAGTTTATCATGTCTCTTTTAGCACTCCTTCCTATCATATTTAAGAAATACTTCTGGGAATGCCTGGGTGGTTCAGTTGGTTAAGTGTTACTCTTTACTTTGGCTCAGGTCATGATCTCAGGGTTGTGAGATGGAGCCCTGTGCAGGGCTCTGTGCAGGGCTCTGTGCTGGGCCTTGAGCCTGTTTAAGATTCTCATTCTCCTGCTCCCTTTGCCCCTACTCCTGCCTCTCTCTCTCTTAAAAAAAAGAGAAATACTCTGCATCACAAAATCAGAGAGATATTTACTTATCTTTTCTGCTAATAGTTTTAAGGTTTGTTTTTGACATTTAAATAATTGATTCATCTGAATTTTTTTTTGTATATAATATAAAGTAGGAAAGCAATTTTATCTTTTTTTTTCTTATTTAGATACCTTTTCAGTCTCATTTATTTAATAAGTACCTCCTTTTTCACTAATTTGGCAGAACGTCTTAGTTATATATCAAAGTTCTGTGTGTGTATATGTCTGCTTCTGGGCCCTTTACTGCATTGTTTAATTTGTCCGTGCCTAAAGTAGTACCACAGTGTCTAATGACTACAGCAGAAGATAAATTCTAGCAGGGCGATTCCTTCTCTATGTTCTTCTGTCATTGGCATTTTACATGTCCATATAATTTTTTTTTTTTTTTGGCAGAGAGAGAGATAGAGAGAAGAGAGCACAAGCAGGCAGAGGCAGGCAGAGAGAGGGGGAAGCAGGCTTCCCACTGAGCAGGGAGCCCGACGCTGGGCTCGATCCCAGGACCCTGAGACCATGACCCGGGCCGGAGGCAGACGCCCAACCATCTGAGCCACCCAGGCGCCCCCATGTCCATATAATTTTAAAATCATTTTGTCAGTTGTAATTAAAGAATACCCTGTTCGGATGCAGACTGAAATTGCACTGTAGCTAGAGATCAGCCTGGGGAGAATTTATGTAGTAAGTGTTTCCATCCATGAAGACTGTATCACTTCCTTTAATTTTTTTATTTTTTATTTTTCCCCATAGAGCTTATAAATATCTTCCATTAGACCTATTATTCATCAGTATTTGATCTTATTGTAAATAATATTTTATTTTTGTCTTTTGGATGATTCTTGCTTGTATTTAAAGATGCAATTGTTTTTGTGTTTTGATCATATGTCTAGGCATTTTGCTAAATTCTGTATGCATTATGTTGTGTGGAAATATGAATAAGTGTGCACAGAATGGGAAGCATAGTAGAGGGAACTCAATTTTCTTGAAAAAGGTACTTCTGAGGGGAGACTTTTAAAAAGCATTTTAAATTCTAAAAAAAAAAACAAAACCCCAAAAGCTTATAAAAGTTCAAACTATGGTAAAGCACATAAAGGAAAGGGACTCTATTCTGCCACCTCATCCTATGGTAATAATGATTAATTGCAGTGTATCCTTTTCAGCCTTGTTTGTCTCTTATGACTCCCTTTATGTATGTAGGTTGTTACTAAATAGGGATAATAATTTACATATTATTTTATTTCAAATAGTATTTTGGGCTTCTAAAATGTCAAATTGATGTACACTTTTATTATAACTCTAAGCTATAAACCATTTCCTCATTCAAAAGCACTCTAGTTTAAGGATCATAAGTTTTATTATGACCCATAATATGATTCATCATAAGTCTTAAATCATCTACTGTAGTTTCTACTTACCCTAGAAAAAGGGAAAATGCTTTGGACAATAGCACCAATCTCCTTGTCTGAGCTGATATACACAGTTCAGCACAATATTATGAACCAGTTTATTTCATGGCAAAACCTTTTTTTTTTTTTTTTGATGCTATGTTCAAATAGTAATCTTGTCAACAATAACATAGAGAGTTCGACTTATCTTAATTCCGGCCTCAACCCTTACGGAACATGCCTTTTGGTGCTGGTAATTCCCACTGCCTTCGTATCTCATTTGATTTGCATCTACCATAACTAGACTGCTTCATGGTAACCTAGTAGTGTTTCCTCTTCATTCATATTCCCCCTAGATTTACCTCATTCTAGCTTTTCTATTTCTTCCTATTGTAGATTTCATAGCTGGACTTTTCCTGCTTCAGTCTTTTTCTGTCAGTCTATTTTGAGTACTTTGATACTGCTTTGCTAAGGATCACCTGATGCAATCTAGCCTGACTTTGCTCACTTTTATTCAAACTGATATAATTTTAAAGATCTTTAGAAATAAGAAGTCCCAAATTGTATTATTTTAATTGTTTCCAAAGAGCCTTGATAATGAATTCTTCCAAATTGGTTTTCAAGTACAAAACATTAAAAAATATTAATTGTCGAATGTTACTTAAGTTTTTTTTCTGCATTTAAGCACTGAGGAAAATCTTAATTTCTTTTTTTTCATAAAAGAAGAGACCTTTGAAACATTACCTATGTTTATGTTTAGAAATATATATAAACTTTTATTTCACAAGATACTAAGTTTCCTTTTTTCCTGGCAAATATCAAGAAGTGCATTGAGAAAGTTAGAGAAAGAGGAATTATTTATTTATGTGAGATATTTAATTTTTCTTTGTTTTAGTGATTTTTTTTCAGTTCTTGATGTATGAGAAATTTGAGTGATTTTTTATGACTTTTCTGATCATATAAGAACCAATTAAATACAGAAATTAAAAGTTCACTTCAAGGGCGCCTGGGTGGCTCAGTTGGTTGAGCAACTGCCTTTGGCTCAGGTCATGATCCCGGAGTCCTGGGATTGAGTCCCACATCAGGCTCCCAGCTCCGCAGAGTCTGCTTCCCCCTCTGACCTTCTCCCCTTTTATGCTCTCTCTCACTGTCTCTATCTCAAATGAATAAATAAAATCTTTAAAAAAAAATTAAAAAAAAAGTTCACTTCAAGTTAAATGCTTTTATGGTCATAATAGCACTTCCTCTAATATTATAGAGCCCTGATTAATGCATTATTTCTTTAATGAATACTACTGTGATATATGTTTACCACTCTATTTTTCTTTCTCTTCAGAAATAGACATTTATCTACTCTTTGATTAATACACAAATATATAATATTTGAATGTTAATTATTCATGACTACTAAAATTTTCATGACTTGACTTCGCTTATAAATGTAGACTTGAATTATTTACAAATTAGTTCTTCTTTTTTTTTTTTTTAAATTAGTTCTTCTTAACTTTACCTTAATTATATAGCATATCTGATAGATGACACTCCTGTATTTTTATCATAGTCGAGGTCTAACAATATTAAAAATATAACATGCCTTTATTTTTTCTTATAGATTAAATATGGGTTTGTGAAATATTTTGATGTCATAAAATATTTTTATATGAATTAGCATATCAGCCTATTCTGAGCTACTGTTTCAGTGAGTTATTACCTCAGTAATATCGCCACGACTCAGTGGCTTAAAAGGATACTTGCTTGCACACTTAGAACTCCGCATTTGCTATGCTTCTGGCTGTGGGTGTGTAAATCCTCTGGGAAAGCTCCATTCCAAATGTCTTTGGGTCCCCACATTGGAGGGAAGTAGCTCCTTGGGGCCATTTTTTATTTTTATTTATTTTTTTGGTTAATGGAAGGGGTGGAAAGCTCCCAAAGTGAGCAGAAATCTCTTAAACCCTTGGCTTGAAACTGACAGTCTTTCCCTTCTGCCTACATTTCAATGGCCAAAGCAAGTCATATGACCAAGTCCAATACCCATGAGGTGGGAAAATTTACTTCCATGGAGGTTTGAGATAAGGAATAAATATTGCTGAAAATCATCTAATCTACTACACTGCCCTCTACTGTTGATTAATTACTACATTACTTACAGTAAATGCACCTGGTATACTTTTGTGTCCAATAAAAATTTAAATTCAGAAAAAAATCCAATTATATATTCACAAAGAATAATTTGATCTGTGTTTGTTTGCATTGACACTTAGAACAAATATTTCATTTTTCCTGAAATAATATGAACCAGGATTTTCTCACCAAAATGTAAACTATATATTTTAACCTCAAATAGTCTGAATTTACAGCTTGACCTGTGAACTTTGTGCAGAGATTAAAGTAGTCATGAAAATAAGATGAAATTATTAATGTTTTGTAAACATTGTATGAAAGAAATTAATTTTCTAATGTTTACAGGTCCTATTTTGGTCTGTAATCTTATACTAATTTTCTGGGTGTAATTATAGACTCAATCACATATACATTACTTATTACTTATGTAGTGCAAGTCCTAAGCAGTATCATGTTGATAGACTATTTCATCATTGCAGTTTCAGTGTGAATTCAGTCATATTGGTAGCATTACCTGTTCTCCCTTGTCCAAATCCTAAAATTTATAAAAGATTGTATAAAAGAGAACAGTATTTCTTTCTTTTCTCCATTCCAATGTTAAGATAAATTGAGTCCTATTTGAAAATGGAAAATGATAGCCTTTAATAGAAATTGTGCCAAAAATTCTCTGTGCTCACTTTTTAATTGTTGGTATTTCTCCTGACTTTCTTTTGCAACTTCTCTTTGTAATTTCTTTGGGTAATATCTCTGCCTTCTTTGGCTTATCTTTGATAAATACCTTTCTGTATGCTGATGACTGTGGTACAGACAGATCAAATCTCCTTCCCAAGTTCAGAATCTATATTTACAAAGTATTAGCAATAATCTTAAATGAATATATTATAAACCATGCAAACTCAACATATTAAAAATTGCTTCAGTTTCTTGGTTGAACACACTGTTCCCTTTTAAATTCTGTTTAGTTAATGGCATTGCTGCTCACATAGTCTCTTAAGCAAGAAACTTTGTTGGTCTAGAAGTAAACACCAGGCCATATCTGAACTTTGAGGATGGAGTATCCCCTCTTCCTAATTATTCTGTGATTTAGTTAATTCCATCGTAGTTCAGTTTCCTTAGTCGTCAGCTAGTAAACCCTGTGTTTTCCCTAACCTCTTCTAGTTAATTACTGATGTGTACAAACTAACTCATAACTTAATGGCTCCAAACAATATTGTATTATTATTGCTCAGGTTGATGGACCCAGTGAGGTCGTTGCATGAATACTCTGAAGCAGTTCCAGGCAAATTTTAGATGGAGTCGAAGTCCTCTAAAAGATTGATGGGGCTGGACATTCAGAAGACACAGTCACATGGCTGACAGTTGATGTTTAGGCCGGGTTGGCGTGGGGGGTATGGTGGGGGGGTGGGATGGGGTGGGGGTGGGAGTGGGGTTTGTTAAGCAGAGCACCTACACATGACCTCTCCAGGTAACTTGGACTTTTCACAGCTTGGCAGGTGGGCTCTGAGAAGGAATGTCCCCAAAGCAAGTTTTACAAAAGGCAGGAAGCAAAAACACCAGGGGCTGTAAGGGCTATTCCTGCAAGTGACAAAGTATCATTTCTGTGATATTACGTTGGTCAAAGCATTCCTAAGATAGTGGAAAAATAAACTCTGCTCCTCACTGGGGCAAGCGAGGTCACTTTGTAGAAGAGCATAGGAGATGAGAGATTTTTTTTTAAAAGACTTTATTTATTTATTTGAGAGAGAGAGAGAGAGAGAATAAGAGGAGAGTAGGTCAGAAGGAGAAGCAGACTCCCATGGAGCTGGGAGCCCGATGCGGGACTCGAACCCGGAGCTCCAGGATCATGACCTGAGCTGAAGGCAGTTGCTTAACCAACTGAGCCACCCAGGTGCCTGATATGAGAGATATTTATGCATCCATTTTTAGAAAATACAATCTTCCACAATTTACAAATCTGAGACTCTGGGTAAATTTTTCAAAAGCTCAGTTGTTGAAAGATTAGTTAACCAAATGACTTGTATTTTATTTTGCCACTTTTACCAGTTTATCTAAAACTTACTTATTTAAGTGATTTTTAAAGTTTACAGTAGTACTTAAGGGGCCATTGGATGTGAGGATTTTGAAAATCCAGGTTCTGGAACCATAGACTCCTCCCTGGCCCTCGATCTTAACCTTTTATGTCCTCCTCCTGCCTCCTCCACTGGTCTCCCTCTCTACTTCTTTTTTCATCTCCTATCCCTTCTACTTCTTTCTCTCACCTCTCAGCACTCCGTCTGCCATTGCTTACAGTGACATCTCAAGCCTATGCTCAGCGTTGATTGTCTTTTCTGTCCTTCTCCCAGCAACTCCATTTACTCATTTTTTTTAAAACATAACACACCCACAGTACTTATCACATTGCTTATTTATATTATTTACTTTTTTTATGTCTCTTACTAGACAGAGCAACTAGAGGTCAAAGTCAGTGTCTTATTCATCTTTATAGCTCCATTACCAGGCCTGACTCAGAGTAGGCCATCAATAAATGTTTGCCTATTGAATTACTTATGATTCAGAAACATCTTTGATAGCTTTTAGTGCAGGTCCAGAAACAAGAAGATGAAATTTAACAGCAGTAAATATAAATTTCATTATTTAGGCTCAAATGGTTTGCTTTAGTGCATTTGTGAATGACTCTGCTTGTTGGCAATTCATGTGAAAAAATTCTCATGGGATTTTGGTAAATACAATTTCAATATTAGTCATGCATTAAAATTAGTACAATATTAGGCATGATGAAGATCCTGGAAATAATTTCACTTAAGGAAATATAAAAAGGAATGAAAATGTGTGACTTGGAGAAGACTTCAAGAAAATATGATCTTTTTTTCCCAAGCAACTGATAAGCTAGCATGTGGGGATTCTGCCAGCTACTGAGTATGTCTGTTCTTGATGCATTCTGGAATGAGGGAAATAACCACAGGATGGATTCATGGGCCCACTGAGTTCACTATGAGATGGACCTGTGCTGAAACCCCAGTGATCACCTGACCTTCATAAGTCCCTATTCTAACCGTGGACCACAGTGATGTTTTCGGTCTTCTGGGATTACTGTCAATTCAGAGCCAGTGTGCAGTGATCTCTGAAAGGTCTGAATATTTCTTTTGCTCCAATCTGCAGTTACTTTAGTAAAAGGTTATGGGTCCCTTTGGGGAGGACTGGGAGAGTGATTACCAGTATAAATTTTGGCAGTGTACTAGGATCCTTCCTCCAGGGGAAGGCGTCCTTTTCATTCATGGGATTCTGGTTCTGTAAACTGGCTTAAATCAGGAAATTGATTGAGGGGCCATGAGCCCTGTTTTTATGATTCAGGTTAGACTTCTGTTCACTTGAGCTAGAACTTTACTGCTTATACAGATCAAGTAAGGATTTAGTGGACTTTCCCTTTCAATTCTAAGAACACCATGATCAGTAAGCAAATGCCATATTACTTGCCATTTCTAATTTGCTCACTGTGGGCAGTCTTTTGATCCATGTTTCATACAGTCAGCCAACCAAACTGTTAGAGACCCTTCTGATACCCCCAAACTATAACATTAAATGCCAAATCTGCTTCACAAGTCCATTCAGCAAATTCAGCCTGATCCAACTTTATATACTTTCCACCATTATTACATACCGTTAATATCCATTCCCACACATGTTCCCTGGATTTCTGTCTGTCTTGAAAACTTAAGCCATACTTTTGGAGTGTTAACACATCTTCTCATTGGTCACACTTTGTACCACCCAAGAGCCAATGGTGTAGTTTCAGTCTGAATGCTAGCAATCTCGAGACCCAGGAAAAGTAGATGTTTCAGTTTGAATTTGAAGGCAAGAAAAAAATAGATTGATTCAGTGCTCGAAATATATTTAAGACTCAATAAATTCACTTTTATAGAAAATATTCAGAGGATGAAGACTTGTGCCTAGAACCTTTGAGATGGATGCCTATCATCAGCTAGTCCTTGTTTCCCCTAACAAACATCCAGCAATAAGTGCAAGATATACTTTATAAGAAAAACAATGTATTTTACATCATTTTTACTTTTCATAGGTTTGAGGATCATAGCCTAGAAGTTACAATGGCTTAAGTAATTTTAAGAGTCAAGATCAGAGAAGGGACTGTAAGAGCACTGAATTGGAGGACAAACTAAAAGGTGTGTAAGATTCTTTCAAACTCTAAGGTTTTCAAAATGATATGGGAATGCCAACAAGCTTGTTTCTAACCCTTATGGCTCATTTTCTAATTCCTTATAATAAGTTGACACTTTAAGAAATACTCACTTTTGGAAATAAAACACTAATTTACTTATAAATCACAATATAAATGTGTTGCATTTATAAAAATACCTAATTCAACACCAAAAAAACAAATAATTGAAAAATGGACAGAGGACATGAACAGACATTTTTCCAAAGAAGAATTAATTACATATAGACAACAGACACCTGAAAAGATGTTTAACATTACTCATCTTCAGGGAAGTGCAAATCAAAATGACAATGAGATATCACCTCACATGTCAGAATGGCTAAAATAAAAAATGCAAGAAACAAGTGTTGGTGAGACTTGGAGAAAAAGGGACCCCCATGCGCTGTTGGTAGGAATACACATTGGTACAGCCACTGTGGAAGACAGTATGGAGTTACCTCAAAAAATTAAAAATAGAGCTACCCTATGATCCAGTAATCTCGCTACTGGGTATTTACCCAAAGAATACAACACTAATTCTGCAGGATATATGCACCACTGTGTTTACTGCATTATGTACAATAGCCGAATTATGGAAGCAGCCCAAGTGTCCATCAGTAAATGAATGGATAAAGAAGAGGTGTTACACACACACACACACACACACACACACACTGAAATATTATTCAGTCATAAAAAGGAGTGAAATCTTGTCATTTGCAGCAACAATATGGATGGAGCTAATGCTAAGCAAAATAAGTCAGTCAGAGAAAGACAAATACTGTATGATCTCACTCAGATGTGAAATTTAAGAACAAATGCACAAAGGAAAAGAAAGAGACAAACCAAAAATTAAACTTTGGAGAACAAATGGTTACCATAGAGGGGAGGGTGGGTGGGAAGATGACTGAAAGAGGTGATGGGGATTAAAAGTACATTATCTTTTTTTTTTTTTTGAAATTTCCTTGGCTTTTATTTA
>CM052810.1:132205887-132262608 GCA_028533885.1 Nasua narica | reverse complement strand
TGTTACAAGATTGATTGTTCATGCACCACACCCAGTGCTCCATGCAGTACGTGCCCCTCTCGATACCCACCACCAGGCTAACCCCCCCCCACCCCCTCCCCTCCAAAACCCTCAGTTTGTTGCTCAGAGTCCACAGTCTCTCCTGGTTCAACACCCCCTCCGATTTCCCCCCATTCGCCCTTCCCTTCCTTCTCACGATTATCTTGATGAGCACTGAGTAATGTATAGAATCGCTGAATCACTATACTGAGTACCTGAAACCAATTTAACACTGTATGTTAATTATAGTGGAATAAAAAAAAAGTGAATGAATGCTCTCAAAAAACCCCCTAATTCATTATTTAGGTCTACTTTTGGTGTTTATTAGTGGGTTCAAATATTTTCTTTCAGACAAAAAATATTTATGATATTTTTAATTTTTTTCAGGTTTAGTAATTTAAAAAAGTTAATTGAAAAAATGTGCATGAGAGGTGACTGAACTAAAAAAACTTCAAAAAAATTTTAAATAACTTTGGGTTATTCTGTTGTAGTTATGTCATTTAACAATGGAAGGGTGATATTCAAATGTTTCTTCATTATTTAGGAGTTAGAGCTGGCTGGTCAGATAGAAGCCTGTAAACTAAGATTGGGAATTGGATTTTGTGATAACAGTGATTGCAAATATTAAACTTGCAGGTTAGGATGGTGGTTTAATAAAGAGCTTGTTTGCCCTTCTCAACCTCTGATGGAATACTAATAAAGACATAGAAAAGTAAAACATACATGAGCCCTGGAAAAAAGGGGTAAGGACTTACTATAAGAAAGAAAGTGACAATCCCATGTTCTTAAAAATTGACGAGGATGGCTTAAGAAACAGGATGAAAAGCTCCATCCTCTGAACCAAAACAAAGATTTTTCTGGAGAATAGGTGGGAGATTTCCGTGAGCATTTCCATGGCTCTAACTGAAGGATAAAGAAAATCTAGGTAACAGGTAGAGGATCAAAATTGAAGACTCCATAATTAGAAGATATGAAAGAACTTGTGGGGCTTAAAATCCTAAAGTGGAAACTGTCACGGAATTAAATGCACATTCTAGAAATTGCTATTGAAAAGGAAGATTGTTTTGAAAGGGAAGAGTCTATGTTTCCAAAGTCAGTCAAGAGAAAAAAAAGAAGGGAGAGAGGAGATAAAAAGCACAGCAACACTTCATCTTCTGTGTGGTGCTGACAAGAGTAACTGCTTCATTTTTCACTTTATACTTAGAGAATATAGACTGTCATGAGCTTCAAAATGGACACCTAGGGTTACTTTCCCCCTCTTTTCAAGAGTTATATCCCACTGGTATATACAAAACTGTGAATTTTTTATTTGTCCTACTAGATTGTCCACTTTTTAGTTTTCCTTACGGTAACATACTCTTTCTATACCCACCATCTCCTTGTGGAACCCCATTTTACTTGATGCTGGTTACTGAAAATTCATGAACACAGATACCCTCACAGTTTGCCACTTTATATTCCTTTACTCTGTTACATATTTATTCTCCACCATGGTCCAAAAGAGTTTGTCATTAAGGAATATTTCAGTGTATGAGGGGAAGATTAAATCTGTATGCTAAATGTGATTAATTTACTGGAAAGCACTCAAAAAGTAAGACCCTTTACCAGATTTCCCATTGGTCTTCTCCACTTCCTTACCACAGTTGTCTTTCATGAGATCTGGGCCTCACTGGCAGCAAAAAGAGAATCTCAGATTGTTTTTTCAAAGATGTCCAAATGTAGTGACTATAAAGTTATAAAGAAAGTTTGGAAATAAAATAGGCAAATATGAGTCAAGAAAATTGGATTACAAATTTAATTTTGGACAACATGGAATTAAGGGCCAAAACATCATATAGGACATAAAAAGATATAGTATAGTTGTGACATATTTGCAGGCGGTAATATAGCTTTAACATAAATAGAGCAAAAACTGACAGAACTACTAAAACAGATAAATAAGCCAACAACAAATGAAGGTGATTTTAACATATTTCTCTGAGAATTGATACTAAGAAAGAAATAAGCAAAGGTATTTGAATAATGCAGGTAGTATGCTTTTGCTTATAAGTTTTTGCCCACTGAGGAAAGAAATATTCTTTCCAAACACACATTTATAAAAATGTTATTTATAAATGTTAAACATTTATAAAACATTTATAAATGTTATTTATAAAAATTAACAATAAACTCATTCAAAAAGAAGGGCTCAGTAAATACCCCAAATCAGTTTCATAAAGAGTGTACTGTCTTGCCAAGCCCAATGCTACTAAACAAACCTTATTTTAAAAAGGAACTGAGAAGAAGAGGGGCACCTGGGTTGCACATTTGGTTAGGTGTCCGGCTCTTGGTTTTCGGCTCAAGTCATGATCTTGTGGGGCCTGGAATGGAGCCCTGCAGGGGGAGCCTGTTCAGCGGGGAGTCTGCTTGAAGATTCTCTCTCCCTCTTTTCTGCCCCTCCCGCTTGTGCTCTGTCTCTCAAATAAGTAAATAAATCTTAAAAAGTAAAAAGGAGCTGAGAAGGAGTTATGAAATTCCTAGAAGAGTGAGGTAATAGCTAAGTCAGCTTATATTTAGGATATGTGCACTTTCTGTGCATGTGTTCTATTTTAGTAAACATTTATTTAAAGAACTAGAAATTGCCCAAATTTTTAAAAAGTAAAATTAAATCCCACTGGAGCTTTGGTTGCAATTACATTAAAACTTGCAAATAATTTGGAAAGAATGAACGTCGTTAAAAATTAACATTTAACTTTATTTTGAAAAAGTCAACCTTTCGACAGCAAATAGCTATTCAAAAACATGTAATTAATAGAAGCTATCTTAGAATGGCATACTCATAATATGACTTGATTATTTTGTTTTTTTGATATTGGATCATTTAATGTTTTGGTTAATGCAGTTGTTGAGATAGATCATGGTACAGATGAATTCAGTGTTGTAGCTTTTATTGATCCACTCAAACTCATTTGATTGGCAAGTCAATATTAGCATTTTATTTACTGAATATATTTGAGTAAAATTGCAAATAAACTGCACATGCTGTATCTAAAGACAAAACTGAATTTGTATTTTCGGCATTTCTTACATGGAGAGGGGTTGATTTTATTGTCAACCAGATAACAGACCCATACTTTTATAGTTTGCTTATTTTACTACTGACTTGAAGGATATTTTGAATTTTAGAAAATGCCTGTGATAGACATATCTATTCTATGAGGCTTGTTTATTTCTTTATACAAAGAACATTTTTGAAAATGAGATTGGAAAACTGAGGAATAAAGGAATCACAATACCAGAAACAAGTAGCAGAACTTTCACAGATTAGGTAGGAAATGAATTGATTGCTGATCTCTGTCACTTCTGAGAGTATAGTTTTTTTATGAACTCAGAAATATATTCAGCACATAATCCTGATCGCAATAGTACATTCCTGTTAATTACAATAGTTTACACATCTTTTAAAGGATAATTATATGTATTATTTATAGCTTGTTTCTTTGGTCAAATTTGATTTGCAATTTCAGGTAACATAAATTACTTAATTTCTAAATACAACGAAGAAGAATGTAACCTGTGTTCTTTAATATATTTTCTAGCATTAAAAATTTCATGGTCTGTTCTTTACAAATATCCTTTCAATGTACAGTAACAAGATTGTGAAAGGCTGTTATTAACAAGAGAGATACTAGCTTGATCCAGATGATAGGATAAATGTAATTAGTATAATTTTAATAATAAGCTTCTCTGGTTTATTGTTACTTAAACCATTTTATATAACCCTGATCTACATATTTTTTCTTCATAAGAATTGAATTCTCTTTTTAAAATGTGTAACTGGTATTTATAGTACTTATTGTTACATTGCATTCATGATGGACTGAATGAAGTTAACTCATTTCTTTTAAACTTTTCAGTTCTCTTACAAATAGTTGCTGATGTGAAATTAACTTTCCTTTGGTTTTTGGATAGAATTTTCTGCTGTGGATTATTTAGTTTATTAATGTTGAGTATTTATGGTACTTTTCATCTTTTTTAGGGAGAGAGGTATAAGCAAGTTGCCTTGGAATTACTCAAGGCATTCTTCCTCTATTGTCTTGAGAAAGGGGTTATAGTATAAATATGTTATATTTAGATGCCCAATGCCTGGATCAATCCTCATGAAAGGGACTAGAATTTCTGGGTCCCTGAGGTTGCTATTACCAGGAACTGTCTAGACCCAGTACTGCTATAGGGTGGATGCCTACACTAGGGGAGAGTTTCATTGGTGAAATGAGAGGTTAGCATTGAAGATAGTGCTTTAGGGCTTCCTCAGGATTCCATGGTGTTCTGCATAGGTGTAGACCCTTAGAAAAAGTTGGAGAGGAAAGAAGTGTCATTAATGTTAGGCTCTTCCTTCTCCCAGATCCTCCAAATCTCTTTTATCTCTCATTGAAAATAACCTGGAAATATATTATTGAACTTTTATCTTTTTTGTAATTTTCTCCAATTGTCAGTGAACTTCCTAGAATATGAAATTTCTGTAAATGGATGTTTAATTATGTCAAGTGATTTTTTTAAGGTCAATTAATTTTTCATTTAACCTGTGTCTCAAATTTGTTTTGAAGAAATAAGTATCTGCTTTGCTATTGTGTTTCCTCTAAAAGACTGAAATTGGAATTTTGATGGCCTATATATAAAGCTGAGGTGCTTCTGATTCAGGAATATTTCATTTAGTATCTTTATGCAAAGAGGCATGTTTCGATGAGTGATCAGACAAGTTTGATGTGGTTTCAAAGCATGGCTTCAGACTCAATATTCCAGCCAACCAGAAGATGTCACTATTGTGTATAGAATGTATAAAAGAAGAAGGAAAAAAGCCAATAACTTTTGTACAGTTCCATTTTGTCTCTCCTAATCTTGCTAAATTTCCTCTGGAGCTCTTTGAAAGAAAACACTGGGGTGAAACATTGTCTTCAAGTTGACAGGCAGTGAAAAATTACTACCTTCATTGGACGGGCCTGCCAGTCAGTCATACTCCTACATCTTTTCATTTGAAAAAAAGAAATTAAAGCACCTTGGCAGAAAAGTTCCACCTCAATTAATAATTTTGTATGGTGCTAAGTGGGAATTAATAACCACACAGTATATTTGTTTTACCTCTAGCAAAAGAGTGTGCCTATCATAGAAATTTAGCAGACATTAATTAAGAAAAATCAAACTGTTTTGCAAATGCCTGTGATTAAAGTAATAGTTCATTTAAAGCAAAGAATAAGCTGCCAAAATATACATTTTAACCTAAGATTAATGAGTGTCACTAATAGAATACATTCTTAAACAGTACTCTAGTCTGTTAAATTAAAAAAGTTTTTTTATAATGAAAATGATGGCATCCCCGTACTTGCTGCTGTGTAAGACATTCACCATCGAAGTTTAGTTCACTTCTTGCAAAGTTATTTTTCTGTTCAAAGAACCAAGATTGGTTGGAGCTTGTTTGTGGGCATATTTACTGTAGGAGCCAACAGTGAGTGAAGGCAGGTAAACAAGAACTGGATCCCACTTGCCTGAAAGGCTTAGCAAAGTGATGTGATCTGAACAGCTGGATTTAATTTGGGTCACTGGTTGGTATGACAGGCAAGATATCAAAGGTAAGGCAATTAAGCAACATCAGAAATGTTTCCCACTGAGTTATTTATATATATATTTTTCATAAAATGTCTTGTTATTTTACCCTTCTCTCCCTTTAGTCCCTAGTCAAAGTCTACCATTAGTAAATGCACTTAGGCATTCAGAGAGAACGACTTGTATTTTCAAATTTAAAAAGTGTTCCCTTTTTTGTTTAAGTTAGTGAAAGCAATTACTAAATCTTTTTCTAAAAATATATAAAATTTTAATTTTAAATAATTTATATTTAACCAATGCTTATCAGGTGCTTACTATGTATCAGGTATTATTTCAAGTGCATTACAATGGATTACTTCTTCACAAATCTGTGAGGTGGGTTCTAATATTATTGAAATGCAGAGGAGGTAGTCGGTTATCAGTGAGAGGCAGAGTTGGCATTCAAACCCAGGTAGTCTGGCCTTAGAAGTTTTAACCACACTATTCCATACTGTTTCATTCTAAAATGTGTGAAATAACACCTTTTAGTTGTGGTATCATAACTCTGTATCTCTGTATCATAAAATTTGTATCATCTCTGTATCATAAAATTTGTTGTTGCAATTTTCTTCTGAGAATTAAAGGCAAGTGGAATGAAGAGTTTTCCTGATCTTCCCTATCCTATCAACATAGATGGAAATAATTGATCCTGTTAAAATCTGGACACTTATTTTATTTTCTTTTATTCATCTTAAACTATCTTGAGTATTTAGAAGTGCTAGCAAACATTTAATATTTCTTCAGGATGTAATTTTCTATTCTTAAAAAGATGGTAATTTTTTTTAAAGATTTTAGTTATTTATAGGAGAGAGAGTGAAAGTGAGGGAGAACACAGATGGAGAAGGAGACGCAGACTTGCTGCTCAGCAGAGAGCCTAATATGGGGCTTGATTCCAGGACCCTGGGATTTTGACCTGAACTGAAGGCAGTCACTTAACCAACTGAGCCATCCAGGTGCCTCAAGATGGTAATTTTTAGTGAAGGATCCTTCGAATTCTGATCTCATTTCTGAAGAGAAGGATTTGAGCTATTCAGTTCTAGGTTTATGAACAACAGTACCCATTTGAAAGGCTGGGATTAGGGTGACTATTTCAGCCCTAACTTATATTAATATTTTAGCCCAATTAGGGTATTGCAAAATTTATTAACCCATGTATGACCTGGGACCTAACATAACAGAGAGCTACTTTATTATTTTAAAGCAGACCTTAAAACAATGCATTCTAACATGTATTTCTACAAATAATTTTTGTTGTAAAAGAGAAAAGACACACCTTAAAATAAATATCTATGCTAATTTTTTGTGGCTTATTGATTTTAACAACAACTTGAGAATCTTCTGAGATTTCTTAATTGAGATTAGAGGTGATGAATAATTTATTACCCACAGGCCAAAAGGATGCAATGGATTTTGTACTGACAGATATAATAGAGATTTTCAGAAGATAAAATCACTAGGCAATTCACGTGAATCACTTGCTTTATTTTTTTAATTTTTATTTTTATGTAATTGACATATTGTATAAGTTAAAGGTGTACAGTATATTGGTATGATAGATCTATATATTATAATATGATTATCACTATAAATACCTCTATCATATCATGTAATTATAATTTCTTTTTTTGTGGTGAGAACATTTAAGATCTAGTCTTCGGAACTTTGAAGTATAGAATATTGTATTGTTGACCATAATTATGATACTCTGCATTAGATCTCCAGAACTTATTCACCTTCTAGTTGCCAAGTTTATACCCTTCAACGTATCCCCAGTCCCCTGCCTGTCAGCCCTAGGTTACCCCCATTCTACTATGAGTTTGGTTTTTTTAAAATTCTATATGTAAGTGGTAATCCTATAATATTTGTCCTCTGTCTGACTTATTTCATTTAGTATAATGCCCTCAAGGCCCCATGTTGTTGCAAATAGCAGGATGTTCTCTTCTGCTTCTCTCATGGCTGAATAGTATTACTGTGTGTGTGTATACCATATCTTTTTCATCAGTTCATCCGTTGATGGACATGTAGATTGTTTCCATATCTTGGCTATTGTGAATCATGCTGCAATAAACTTGGGTGTTCAGATAGTTTTTTGATACTTTTTTTCCCATCTTCTGTGGATATGATAGAAGTGAGATTGCTGGGTCGTATGGTAGTTCTGTCTTTAATTTTTTCAGGAGCTTCCATACTGTTTTTCATAGTGGCTGCACAAGGGTTCCTTTTTCTCCACTCTCCACATCCTCACCAACACTGCTTATCTCTTGTCTTCTTGATGATAACCTTTCTAACAGGTGTGGGGTGAAATCTCACTGTGGTTTTGATTTGCATTTTTTTGATAATTAGTGATGGTGAGTTCACCCTTCCATAGCTCAGCTGGTAGAGTGGAGCACAGTAGACTGGATGTGAGGCATTTATCCTAATCATGTATAATGCTTTAGAGTATAGCAGGAAAATCCCAATTCGGAATGCCTTACTTCTTATGCAATTTATATATTCAGAGAGTAATGTCATTCTGAATAAATAGATTAATACAACAAATTCTTATTAGTCATCTTATTATCAGGTCAAATAACTTAATGCAGGATATGTGACAGTAAAACTCCTGTTCCTATAAATCAGAATGGAAGGGGCAGGGAATATGGCTTTTTCTATCTTGTAGGTTTATAGAATATGTAATTCGTATCGCTTCTGTCTGTTTTTAGAGTAGATAATCTTGGGTAAGCAGTATAGTTCCTTATAGAATTTTTGGCCTAGTTGGGGAAACAAATCATAACTCTTTTTCTATGTATCTATAGATTTATGAGGATATAATTAATTATCCAAGGGAAAAAAGATAAAACTAGATGAATTATATAGGCAATCAGATTTTTACGCTTTCAGGGATGAGGTAGAGCTTGCTGTGGGCTAAGGAAATCTGGGACGACTTCATGGATGATAGGGAGCTTGAGCTGAGCCTTGTAGAATTGGTAAGGTTTAGAAAGAAGAAATAGCCAAAGGTGCCTTCCAGACAGATGCAGGTGTAGAGAGAAATCACTGAGTAGGGAAGGTATTAGAGGAGTCTAGTAAAATTAAAAATTTCCAGGAGATAACTTTTGGTTGACTTAATACAAACCAATTTCTATTGGTAGAAATTCTCTTTAGAGTACACATGTTGCTGGTAATAAGGTCTAGGATTGCATTGGATTAAAGAACTTCTTGTTAATTCCAATTCAGTATTACTGAAAGGAAAAATTCTTTTTATTTCATTTTCCCATAGGAGAAGAATATATATTTCCTATCAATTAAATGACTCTGGTAATTGAATTTTACCTCAATAATATATAGTTCCAGTATTTCTGGAATTACATTTGTGATAAAATTTGCTCTTAAATAGAATATGCTAGAATGATCATGGCTTAGGATTTGATAAGGCTAATGCTCTTTCCTCTGTATCAAGGATACTGTTTGAACAGTGTCCTTTTAGAACTGAAAGAGATATTAGAGTACAAAGTGTGAAGACATTTATGAAGTTTTCCTGAAAAATGGGATGCTATTAATCTAATACCACTCTAAGAATAATGAGAATAACATTCTCCAAATGAGGGAGCATTCTTTTTTTTTTATTTTTTTTAAAGATTTTATTTATTTATTTGATACAGAGAGAGAGATCACAAGTAGGCAGAGAGGCAGGCAGAGAGAGAGGGAGAGCAGGCTCCCTGCTGAGCAGAGGATGCAATGCGGGGCTCAATCCCAGGGCCCTGAGATCATTCCCTGAGCTGAAGGCAGAGGCTTTAACCTACTGAGCCACCCAGGTGCCCCTGAGGGAGCATTCTTGATATAGGAATGGAATTAATCTAAGAACTAGGAAACAAATTTTCAACTCTAACTTGAAATTTGACATTTATTTTTCTGTCATAGGGAACAGTTTTAATTTTATTTCATAGTTACATAATTAGAAATATATATGGTAGAAATAATTTTGATAAATGACAACATAGTGCTAGTTATAGTTCAGTTGCACATACTAGATATTAACTAAATTTTGACAGCAGCTGATAAATTGAAATAATTTTAAAATAGGTAATTAAATAAAATAATTTTTTTGTCAAAATAATTCAAGACTTGAAAAAGGATCTTTGTTTTTTTTTTTAAAGATTTTATTTATTTATTTAACAGAGAGAGAACACAAGTAGGCAGAGAGGCAGGCAGAGGCGGAGAGAAGAGCAGCCTCCCTGCCAAGCAAGGAGCCCCAATGCGGGACTCAATCCCAGGACTCTGGGATCATGACCTGAGCCGAAGGCAGCTGCCTAACCAACTGAGCCACCCAGGTGTCCTGAAAAGGGATCTTTTTTGATGGAGTAAAAAAATGTCATCTGGATCTCAAAAGCAGACTTTAACATACTATTTTTCTCTTATTGTACTCAATAAAATTTAGTTATTTAGATGCTTAGATGAGAGCTGGAATGAAGCACAAAATGCCATATTTTGAGAAACTGGATAGTTTATCCCAATTTAAGTATAACTAAAAGCAAGTGTATTTTAAACATATTTTTCTTAGCTAATATTGCTAGAAATTTAAATATTCAAAAACTTTTATCAGCCTTCAGTCAGGAAGTTATTCAGACTTTAAGATAGTTGCTGTGATAAATCACAGAACCAATTTTGTTAAATTATACTTCACGTGGGGCATTTTGATGGCCATTAAACATTAGCAACTGTGGCATTTACAGAAAGTATCTTTTGGTGTTTCAGGAACTGTTACAGTCCTTGTTGCTCAGCAGTCATATGAACAGAGATTTTGTAGGACCAGAACAGAAATCAGATCACCACTGGCTGGAAAAATATGAAAAGGGTTATTTGGAATCTTGTCTGTTGTGATAGTATTATAAGTTTAAGCACACCCTCAATAAATACAGTAATTATTCCTCTTAAGTGTAGCTTATTCTACCCTTTACTGAAATCTCTGTAAATTTTATGCCTGGTCAAATATTCTTTATTTTCTAAGATTTTTATTTGACCCTACTGACTCTCTTTCCTATCACACTCATATGGTTTGGATATATGGCCTGTGGTTTCTATCTGTTCTCATATTTACTCATTTTCCCTAATCACATGGATATTTGTTTTCCTCTATCCATAGTGTACAGGGATTTCAATGAAAGTTATTGAATTTACTTTCTTTTTTTTTTTTTTAAAGATTTTTATTTTATTTATTAGAGAGCGAGAGACTGAGAATGAGAGGGGAGAAGGTCAGAGGGAGAAGCAGACTTCCCGCAGAGCCGGGAGTCCGACATGGGACTCGATCCCGGGACTGCGGGATCATGACCTGAGCCGAAGGCAGTTGCTTAACCAACTGAGCTACCCAGGGGCCCTGAATTTACTTTCTGTGGATAGTTCTCTGGGAGAACAAAAACGTATGCACATGCATATAAACATTGCCTTCCTTTATGAAATGGTTTACCAAATTTTGACTAAAAATAAAAACCTAAAACCACTTTAATTTTAGTACAAGTTGGTGATCCTAGGGATTTCCCCAATATTCAAGTAAGAATTATGAGGCACACATGTTTGTTAGAGGAAAACCTCCATATCTTGGCCTTTTGTTTCCATTTGGAGGGACTTCATGGAATGTAAAATGTCATTTCTTTCTCATTTTTTTCACTCCTTCGAGAGAGAATAATACAACCTCGTGAGTTTGGGAATAGAAACTGAGCAACTTTATTCTCTTTCTTGCTTTCTGTCTCTGTCTTTTTGGTTTTATTTCACACGATAACCACTCAGGCTCTTATTTTCATCTGACTGGGAGAAATGTTTTGTTCTCTCAGAACATTTTCCCTGGTTCTAAATGATAACTTTAACTTAGTAGAAATGAAGTACTACTAAAAATATCCAATGTTTTGCCTCAGAAAATGAAGCAATTCAGTTTGTTCATTACCAAGTGAACAAAGAATGACTCTTCAAAAGTGATTTAATTTTTTTTAGGATTTTATTAATATTTTATATTTAATTTTAGTTCAACTCACAAATTGTAGCAAAATTTGTGCATGCAATTTCACAAAAAGATTTTAGCCCTTAGACAAATTGAAAAGTGACTATGATGAATTAAAATATTTTCCTTACTTTTATAACTGCTTTTCATTTTCTTTTGCATCTCTGTCTGTATTTGTCTTATGGATAGGGATTTGAGGAAACTCCTTGTGCTTAAAAAATATAGGAGAGCGGTGGAGTAGCTGTCACATATTTCAGTTTGCCAGGTGTAGTCTTGGTATATGCTTGTTGTCTCAATATAATTAGTAACAGTTCTCTTCACTCTGGAAATATTGCAATTAGGATGATGAATATATGATTACCCCAAGAACAAGATACATAGTTACTGGTATTGATGTGTGGAATCATACTTTTAGGTGCTTTAGTGTTATTTGTTTCATCCATTTATCTTCAGAATTTATCTTCAGAAAAGTTTCTGTTACCTTGAACTGAAATTTGTTGTTTTTAGCTTAGTTTTAATGTTAATTTTTAAATTTGTTTTGATTATGGGTTTATACTTTATTAATGCATATGGTAATAATATTCACTACCTAGGATTAGTAGAAGAAATTAGACCAGCCATTAGTGTATCTTCTAGCACAATTTTATTTTTCAGGCTTTTAATTTTTTTCTCTCCAACTTTTTATTTAAATTCCAGTTAGTTAACATGCAGCTTAATATTCGTTTCTGATATAGAATTTAGTGATTCATACTTTTTTTCCAAACATTTTCAAAGTTTATTTATGTTTAATTTCCAGATTTCTCTTTATATCACAAGAATCTAGGTAAAGTAGTTGTAAAGTAATCAATGTCAGATTTTTGGATTCTAATCAGAGCTTCCCTAAAATAGTATGTTTTGGAATTAAATTCTTTGGAAGTTGTTAGAATTCCCCTATAATGAGCCTATTGTGTTAATAGTTACATATATATTTAAATTTTTTCTTTATCCATTAATCAGTCCATGGATAATTGGGCTCTTTCCATAACTTGATTATTGTTGATCAATATCAAGGTTAATGAATCCCTTCCAATCAGTATTTTTGTGTCCTTTGGAGTAAATACTTAGTAGTGCAATTGCTGGATTGTAGGATAGTTCTATTTTTAACTCTTCCATACTGTTTTCCAGAGTGGCTGCCCAGTTTGCATTCCCACCAACAGTGCAAGAAGGCTCCCCTTTCTCTGCATCCTTGCCAACATCTGTTGTTTTTCCTTGTTGTTAATTTTAACCTTTCTGACAGGTACGAGGTGATATCTCACTGTAGTTTTGATTTGTATTTCCTGATGATGAGTGATGTTAGGGATCTTTTCATGTGTCTGTTAGCTATTTCTATACTGTCTTTGGAAAAATGTCTATTCATTTCTTCTGCCCATTTTTTAACTGGATTGTTTGTTTTTGGATGTTGAGTTTGGTAAGTTCTTTATAGATTTTGTATACTAACCCTTTTTCAGATATGTCATTTGCAAATATCTTCTCCCATTGTGAAAGTTACCCTTTAGTTTCGTTGATTGTTTTCTTCACTGTGCAGAAGCTTTTTATCTTGATGAAATAGCATAGTTCACTTTTGCTTTTGTTTCCCTTGTCTAAGGGGATGTGTCTAGTAAGAAATTGCTACAGCTGACATTAAAGAGGTTGCTGCCTGTGTTCTCCTCTAGGATTTTGATGGTTTCATGACTTAAGCTTAGGTTTAATCCTTTTTGAATTTACTTTTGCATATGGTCTAAGAAAGTGGTCCAGTTTCATTCTTTTGCATGCTGTCCTCTAGCATCATTTTAAAATTTAATTTGTGGTGATGAAACTTTAATACACATTCTGCATTAGCTAGACTTAACCTGTAAGTAAGCCCTGCCATGCAGTTTTTAGTGCCTGATTTTACTTGTGTCCAAAATTGCATTATATCAAATGACCTCTAAAGTCTCTTGACTTTCTGGGGTACCTGGGTGGTGCAGTCATTTAGGTGTTTGACTCTTGGTTTTGGTTCAGGTCATGATCTTAGAGTTGTGAGATAGAGCCCTGTGTGGGGCTCCATTCTCAGCATGGAATCTGCTTGACATTCTCTCTCCCTCTCCCTCTATCTCTTCCACTTGTGCACTCGCTCTTTCTCTTTCTCTAGAATAAATGAATCTTAAAAAAATAGTCACTTGACTTTCAGAGTGTTGGTAAAAATATCTGAATCTTTTTTTAAGATTTTATTTATTCATGTCAGAGAGGGAGAGAGCACAAGCAGAGGATGTGGCAGGTAGAGGCAGAAGAAGAAGCAGGCTCCCCACCGAGCAAGGAACCTGATAAGGGGCTCGATCCAATGACCCTGAGATCATGACCTGTGCTGAGGGCAAATGCTTAACTAACTGAGCCACCCAGGCATTCCAAAATATCTGACTTTTAAGATGGAATGTTCTGGTACCAAAATAACAAAAATTACTCCATTTCTACACTTGTACTCATGTTAAATTCTTTCAACAGTTATTAAGAAAAAAAATTTTTTTTGCAGTTAGAAATCAAGTCACATTACATTTTAATATAAGACTAAGTTGTTTAATAAACTGTGGCTTTAACCTGGCAAGAAAATTGCATGGAGTATTGGAGAAATGTGCTGTCTTTATTATTATCTAGCACTGAGAAAGAATAGTGGCAGAAGTTAATGTATAAATGATGTTTTGTATAAAAGAAGGTCAGTTTTCATATCAGCCTCATTTATACATTTCATAGTAGTTCAAATAAAGAAGTTTTAGAAGAATCAAGTCATCATGGCATTTAAAACCCAAAAGAATCAACAATGTAATTCGCATGTATGTGTGTGTGTTTACTATATTTACGTCTTGAGAAGATGTTGCCTAAAGATTCTGCCTTTATATGTAATGACTTGAATCAATTAATTATTAATAAATGTTAAAATAAATAATAAATTATTTTAATGATTATTTTCAATGTTAAATTTTTTGTTATTCACTATTAAGTAGAGTAGCCTATCAGAATAATGCTTTAGTCGATCAACTTCACTGTTAAAGAACATGATAACAATAGTATTGAATGAGGTCCCAGCATGCCCCTAAATCAAAGAAGTCAGTTTAGTAACATTTATGTGAAATCTGTGATTGACAATGTACCTTCAGAAGACGTTCAGCATATCAAATCATATTTTTTTCAGTTTAGTTATAATATTAATTTTAAAATTTGTTTTTGATTAACAGTTTATATTTTAGTTTATGCAGATGTATTTAAGACTCATGATGATGAAATTATTTGTCAAGAATAGGATTTAGGGGCACCTGAGTGGCTCAGTTGGTTAAACGTCTGCCTCTAGCTCAGATCATGATCCCAGGGTCCTGGGATCAAGCCAAGTGTCAGCTCCCAGCTCAGCAAGGAGACTGCTTTTCCCTCTCCCTTTGCCTGTTGCTCACCCTGCTTGTGCTCTCTCTCTTTGTCAAATAAATAAATAAAATCTTAAAAAAAAGAATAGGATTTCATAAATATTATTTCATTTGAAAAAGGTTCCTTATATTATGGATATTTGATAAACTCTGCCCTGAAAGATATGAGATAACTTCTTATTAGAACTGAAATATACAGATTAGATCTATATGAATGACAATGATTTTGTCTTTTAGGGTAATGGTGTCAGACTGCTTAAATTTAAATCTTAGCTCATTGCCCAAATAGTATTGTAACCTTGATTAAATTACTTAACTCCTATAAACCTTATTTTCTTTGTCCATAAAATGTGAAATATGTCATAGAGGTGTTCAAAAGATTGAATAACAATCTAAGTACTGTACCCAGCACAGTACTTAGCATATAGAAAGCTGTATAGGTGATAATTATTACTACCTTTAAAAGGTATTATTTATTTATTTTATAGAATGAGAGAGTGAGAGCATGAGTGGGGGGAGGGGCAGAGGGAGAGGGAGAGAGAGAATCTCAAGCAGACTCCCACATGGGGCTCAGGCCCACAAGCTTAAGCGACTGAGCCACCCAGGTGCCCCCATAGTAATTATTATCATCATTTACTAGTAATAATCACTTTAATTTATATCTCTGAGTTATTATTTTTTTGTTCTATGTTTTTATGACTATTTTGATCACCTCTTTGTCACCCCATTAGTGAGGGAAGGATTCTTGCCCTAGGGTTATGAAGAAGGCCAAAACAAATGACACCAGACTCTGGTAAGATGAGACAACAGTAGTTTATTAGTCACATGTACTCACAGTCTGTTGGAGGAGGATACAGCATACCATGTGTCACAGGGAGGTGATCTTAAGAACAGTGGAACAAGCAGAGGGCTAAGGGAGCAGACTTTATAGTGACAAGAGGGTGAGATGACTCTGGGGTCCTATGGCACGGTGTGATTGGCTTTTTTCAGTAATTCTGTGGGCTGCTGGTGAACTGAAACCTAAGGTACAAGGGTAAGTAAGTGCCTGGTTTCCACGATGGGTTTGTTTGCCTAGGGATTTTGTCTCTGAGAGCAGAGTGGAGCAGGGAACTGTGGTTGGGCCATTTGAAGCCATGGAATCAGATGTGAAGGCAACACATAATATTTATTTCAGGCCTTAAACCACAATGACACTGGTTTAATGCCAGAGCTGGATATTAAGAGGATTTAGGTTTTTAGTACCAATAAATCCACATTATAGCTAACATCAAATGATATGGACAGTAGGAGCCTTCTAGATACAGATCTTCCAATTTGAATTTATGTTTCTTTTTGCCTTCTTTTTTAGTTTCTTTATTTGGTCGGGGAGAGAAAGGGGCCCTCAATTCATATCATAAGATGTACTATACTGAAATCAGTTTCTGTTGACTCAGGTGGAAGTTTTGGTTTAAAATAAAATTTCTGTCAGGCCCCTGGGTGGCGCAGTTGGTTGAGCAACTGCCTTTGGCTCAGGTCATGATCCTGGAGTCCAGGGATCGAGTCCCATATTGGGCTCCCAGCTCCATGGGGAGTCCGCTTCTCACTCTGACCTTCTCCCTTCTCATGTTCTGTCTCTCTTTCCTAATAAATAAATAAATAAATAAATAAATAAATAAAATCTTTAAAAAAATAAAATTTCTGTCAAATTTACAAAGGTTATTGTGTCTTTTAATTTTTTTATTTTTATTTATTTATTTATTGTTTATTTTTTTAAAAAGATTTTATTTATTTATTTGACGGAGAGAGAGAGATCACAAATAGGCAGAGAGGCAGTTAGAGGGAGAAGTGGAAGCAGGCTCCCTGCTGAGCAGAGAGCCCGATGCGGGGCTCAATCCCAGGACCCTGAGATCACGACCTGAGCCAAAGGCAGAGGCTTTAACCCACTGAGCCACTCAGGCGCCCCTTATTGTGTCTTTTTAAAAAAATACATCAATTACTCTTTACATTTTGTGCTTCTAAGCTTTGGGCTGATGTAGCCACTGTGTATTTTCAGTTTAAGTGTTTCTGGGTGTGATTACAAGGAAACACATTATGCCAGTGTTCTATAAACTAAATGAATACCAACTAGCCGAAGTAAAACTTAGGATGGGTATTTTAGCTCCTTAAGTACTATTTGGTTATCTCTTTTATGTACTTTCGTTGCAGTTGTCATCACACAATATATCTGGTGTGGTAAAATAGAGATTTAAAAAGTACTCTTCTTTGATAATTATTGCTTCTCTTAATTCAGTATAGCCCCAGGTTATTGACTTAGAGTGGGTTTAATATATAAAATGCCAATTTTAAGCTCTTTTCGTAAATGCCTAAAGTTTTTCATTACTAGATATTGAATTGTAAATTTCTGATTTCTAAATTACTTCCTCTGTTGGGTTTAGAAAGCTGAACTAAATCTGTTAATTATTACAATACAATTTTGGTAAATGTTAATGAAATTCTATAAGATACCTTACTTAGTCCCAATTTATTAGATCCATTACAACTGACAGTGACAATTAACATACTTAACATAATTTAAAATTTATAATATTTGAACTAATATATAATAATTTGAATTAATAAAGTGATGTGAGTTTGTACAAAGTCCACAAGGATAATACTCAAGTATGTAATTAGTAAGCACAAGCATTGACTGGTCATTTACCATATTTTTCCAGTTATTAAATTGTCCTTTCCTTGGGTTTGAAAATAAAATGTTATAAAAAGAAAAAGAAATGGGAATAGTGTTAAAATTCTGTCTGTCTGTGGGGTAAAAACTGTTCACTGCCTGCTCAATATTCATTTTCTCCTTTTTCTTTATTAGTAGAGTCCTGGTTGTGTGTCTAACAAAAGTTCACATCTTCCCACATTCCTTTGTAGGTAGAGGTGGCTAAAGATTTAAGGCAGAGGTGACCCAACTTTCTCAATCACGGAGCTCTTCTTGCTTTAGTAATTTTTTCATGGTGCCCTTAAGTCAAAAGAAATACCTAACAGTTTTGTTAAGTGGTTCCATACAAACAACTTGATAAATATCTATGTTCTAATAAGGTAGTAGCTATTGAAAAAAATAATATAAGTAAATTAAGAGAAAAGCTATTTTTATTATTTTCTTGATGAACCAAATTATGCATAATGGAAGGTTTGTGCCTTGAATGCTGTGCAGCTTTTTAAATCTTGGAGTGAGATTGGACCCTGTTGTTCTCATTTTCTGTTTGACATTGATTTGCATGTGATACTTGCTTTCTTTCTAACAATAGCATTGTCAAAATTCCAGCTTTTCAAAGATAGGTCATTTTGATATACCAAGATCAAATGTTGAACCCAAATTTGCTCAGGTTAGTTTTTCACTTAGTCTGATAAATGTTGAATATTATGGTACTTTCCTCAAAAACTTAAAATATCCTGTCATGTTCCCATGAATTAGCTGACACTATGAGGTAGTTTGACACACAGTTTGGGAACTATGGGTATAAGGAAAAATTGTTGGAAGGGACTTAAGGGACTATTTGGAAATAGATGACACACAGCTGGTCTTTTGTCTTTTGCCCTCCATCCTTCTGCTGTCTCCTGCTTGGAGTGCAGATATAATATCTCAAGATGGAGTAGCCATCTAACAATCACAAGAATGAAAGTGGCATCCTAAAGTTGACACAGCAGTAAATTAGAGGGAAACTGGGTCCTGGATAACTCTTTTGCCAGTCTAGTGGGTTCTGGGTTGATCACAAATGGACTTTTTTGTTATATAGGAACCACACTGTGGTAAGGTTTTTGTTGAATGCTGCTTATTGCAATCCTAACTGACTTCATCTAAATTTTTAGCTATGCCCTCCATCAGCCTGAGTTTAATAGCTGAATTTAGAAAAGTTTGTTTATGCATCTTTAATGGATAATCTAACTAAATCTATTTATAACAACCTTCCCAAACTTTTTTATGTAAGATATGAAATTGCAGAAACATTGGGCTATTACCGTTGAAATAAACAAAAATGCCAGTATCCCCACACATTCAATATTGGCAGTCCTGCTTCTTTTCAGTTTCACTTTATGTCTTCCTTCCATGCTTTCTTGCTGTCACCCAATATGAAAGGTCCAAGGACAAATGCTCTCACTTTTATTTTAAAATTCATCCTTGAGTTTGACTTGAAAATTAATTGAAAAAGAACACTTAACTCACTTGCAGACAACAGAGAATCTTTCTGGGACTGTGGTTGGTAAAGGAACAAGAGTCAACTGTTTAAAACACAAAAACTCTATTCACAGTTTATCAAAGTTTTTAAACATTTTAAGATGAGTATAGAAGTTCTTGTAAATGGGACTGATTCCTTGATTTCTTTTTCTGCCACTTCATTATTGGTGTATAGAAATGCAACAGAATTCTGTACATTAAGATTGTGTCCTGCAACTTTTCTGAATTTGTGTATCAGTTGAGCAAGTTTTTGGTGGAGTGTTTTGGGTTTTCTATATAGAGTATCATGTCACCTGCAAATAGTGAAAGTTTGACTTCTTCCTTGCTGATTTAGATGCCTTTTCTTTCCTTTGTTGTCTGATTGCTGAGGCTAGGACTTCCAGTACTATGTTAAATAACAGTGGTGAGAGTGGACATCCCTGTCTTGTTCCTGACCTTAGAGGAAAAGCTCTCAGTTTCTCCCCATTGAGGATGATAGTAGCTGTGGGTCTTTCATATGGGGCCTTTATGATATTGAGGAATCTTCCCTCTATCCCAACTTTGTTGAGAGTTTTTTATCAGGAAAGGATGCTGTACTTTGTCAAATGCTTTTTCTGCATCTGTTGAGAGGACCATATAGTTCTTATTTTTTCCTTTATTAATGTTGTGTGTCACCTTGATTGATTTGCAAATATTCAACCACTCCTGTAGCCTAGGAATAAATCCCATGTGGTTGTGGCGAATAATTCTTTTAAAGTACTGTTGAATTCAATTTGCTAGTATCTTGTTGAGAATTTCTGCATCCATGTTCACCAGGGATATTGGCCTATAATTCTCCTTTTTAGTGGGGTCTTTGTCTGGTTTTGGAATAAAGTTAATGCTCACCTCATAGAATGAATTTGGCAGTTTTCCTTCCATTTCTATTTTTTTGGAACAGTTTGAGAAGAATAGGTATTAACTCTTTAAATGTTTGGTATTCTTCCCTTTCCAACTCTAAATTCCAAAGACCATTTTATATCCTTACCTGTCCCTCCCACCCCTACATCCTCTCCCTCAGTCTAGAAAAATAAATGCATATTATTTCATTTATAAGGAACAGGGAAAGAACTTTGTTGCACAAGTTTAGAAAATTTTTGATGTGCGTGACTTAATTATCATCTATCATTTAGATCCCTTTCTCCTTGTCATTGACATTAAATGGAGAGCAGTAATCTTCACAAATTAAAGAAGGACATTAATATTTACTGACACCTACTGTGTGCCAAGTTCTGGTAAGTGCGTTTACGTATATTATTTAGTATTTCAGTTATTTCAGCATAAGAATGAGAATATAAGGCAAGGTGGTGTGGTGGGAGGCTTGGGAGTCCAACGGACTGGGTTTGCATCCCAACTTGGTCATTTAGTACCTGGTTAATATTGCTCAAACCTCAGTGTAGGTATCATTATTTCTATGTTAAAGATAAAGAGACCAAGTCTCAGGAGCACTTAAGATTTTAATTGTTTATTCTTTGATGGATGAGCGAAAACTTTCAGAAAAACAACCTCAACTGGCTGCTCAGATCCACATACTTCACTGAAACATGGTCTTTTTTTTTTAAACATGGTCTTTTGTAGTGCTAGTTTTCTGTTTTTGTAAGACAGCCATATGAGTTTTGGAATTTTATTCTTACCATTTAGAATTGAGACCGTTTGCATCTACTTTACTCAACAAATGTAAATGAGAACTGAGATTACTGTGTCAACATGACTAAATATTTGTTTCAGGAAATTCTTGCCCAGGAAGAAATTGCTAACCTGGGCAGATAACAAATGTATCAAAAAGACAGTCCACCTATGAAGGTGTGTTTCATCCTCATATGAAGAAAGAACACAGTGTTCTTCGTGTGCCCATCAATCCTAAACTATTATATCATGCACTTGCCCAATCCAAAATTTGTTTCCAGCCTGGAAACACCAACCTTAAACTACTTCATCTTAGACCTCAAAACTCTATATAAAGTAGCATTCTCTATTATCTTTTTCTTTTGGGGACCCTGCCAAATGTGTCAAAAATTTGATGTGACTTTATTGATGGTGGTGTTCTTCTTTATTATGGTAAGTCTAAAGAGTTTAGGTTTGTTTTCTGATGGCTTTTTGAGAAGTTATCAGTCAACATTGTTGGTAATCATAATTGGTTTGTAGTAAAGAATTAACCTGACCCACAGAGAGATCTTACCTTTGTTCATGAGAGATAATTTCTAAGCTCTTGGACTGACCTGCCAATAAGAGTATTGTTTATCTGTGGGCCTTGGGTCACCCTGAATAATCTAATAATGTGAATTATGGTATGGGCTCTGGGCCACATAGCTCAGCCTCCACAAGGGCTGACGATTAAAGGTCAGTTACATAGGTGGTCAGTCATGTCTGTGTGTATAAGCCCTAATAAAGACTCTGGATACCATGGCTTGAGTGTACTTCCCCAGTTGGCAATACTCTATGAATATTGTCATGCATCATTACCTAGAGAAGTTAGTAGTGTCCACAACTTCATTGAGAGAGGACAATTGGAAGTTAAAGATGTGGAAGTATTTTGGACTATGTCCCTTGTGTCTCTTCCTTTGGCTGATTTTTGCCTGTATCCCTCTCCTGTAAGATACCATAACAATGAGTATAATAGCTGTCAGTGAATTCTGTGACTCCTACTGGTGAATTATGGAACTTGAGGATAGTCTTGGGGACATGCAATTGGTGTCAGAAATGATGGTTGTTTGGGGACTGCTGAACTTTACAGTTGATGTCAGAGTAATGGTAGTTTTGGGCACTCCTGAACTTTGTAAACAGGTACTCAGTGATGACATAGCATTTTGAATATTACACTCAGGAATAATTCTAACACCTTATTTTTCCTTCTCTTTCATGGTAGGAGAAAGAATAGACAAATATTAAAGAATAAGAATATCTGGTTATAGCTTTATTCTGTTAGGATCTAAATGAATACATTCTATGTATTTAAAAATTAAAGAGTATAGAATAAAGTATAAATCATCATAATATTATTACCTTATATTTGCACCTTTCTGATTCCCTAGATTTTTTTTTAAGAGAGAGAGAGGGAGTGGGAGGGGCAAAGGGAGAAGGAAAGAGAGAATCTTTTTTTTTTTTAAAGATTATTTATTTACTTGACACACACACACACACACACACACACAGATCACAAGTAGGCAAAGAGGCAGGCAGAGAGAGAGGGGGGAAGCAGGCTCCCTACTGAGCAGAGAGCCTGATGCAAGGCTCCATCCCAGGACCCTGAAAGCATGACCTGAGCCGAAGGCGGAGGCTTTAACCCACTGAACCACCTAGGCACCTCAGGAAAGAGAGAATCTTAAGCAGGCTTCACACTTGACTTGGCGCTCAGTCTTACCACTCTGAGATCATGACTTGAGCCAAAATCAAGAGTCAGACAGTTAATTGACTGAGCCATTCAGGTGCCACTGATTCCCCAGAATTTTTATAAGGAATCTTTACTTCACTAAAGATGAAGTTTGGGCTCACAGAGACAAAGTATCCTTCCCAGACCCATGATAATAATAGTCCTTACATTTAGGTTTCCTGATTAAAAATTCAGGGTTCTTTCTTTTTTTTTTTCTTTTTTTTTTTCAGGGTTCTTTCTTTTAAAAATAAATCATATTTTTTTTTTTAGATTTTATTTATTTATTTGGCAGAGAGAGAGATCACAAGCAGGCAGAGAGGCAGGCAGAGAGAGGAAGGGAAGCAGGCTCCCTGAAGAGCTGAAAGCCCAATGCGGGACTCAATCCCAGGACTCTGAGATCATGACTTGAGCCAAAGGCAGAGGCCCCAACCCACTGGGCCACCCAGGCGCCCCTAAAAATATACCATATCTTATCCCAGTTGCCTCCATAGAAAGTTACAGGAGCACATAAACTTTTATGAAATAAGATTCTCTGATACACATTGTTGTGTAACCTCCGCAGTATATCACTGTGCGATGAAAATTTTTGACATATTCTTATGGATTTTCTTTTTGTGTACTCTCTCTTCCCTTATCCCATTCAAGTAGATAATCAATTCTGTGATTTTTCTACCTTGGGAATTTCCTGGCTAGGTAGAAGTTCTGGCTGGGTAGAATAGAAATTGTATACCAGACATTTCTCTTGTCTCCTGCCTTTTGTTTCTGAAAGCTTAAGCCCGCTGAAGACAATAGAGTCCAATGAAAGAGAAAGAGCTCTTAAAAGATAGAGAGATTTCTACGGACTACAAAAATTTTCCTTGTTTGCTGGTGATGAGTGGAAGGTCTGTGGATTTATTCATTAAAAAAAATCTACTTGATTAAAAAAAATGCCTGGTTATGACATTCAGATATGGAAGTCCTCAGAGGGAAGGCCATTAAGTGCATCAGGAAAACTGATTTCAATCCAGGATATCCTAACCTCACTAATGACTTGGTGTCTAACATGTGTTTACAAAAGTAGTAGAGTAAACAATACATCTGAAAGGTACACATGGGCTGGAATAATAGAGGACTAAGTGATAATCAGTGTAAACAATTGATGACTAAAATTTCCCCCACCCTCCCACCCCAATATCCTAGTGTTGACCAAGACCCCAAGACCATAGTTCAACCCTATAGAGGAATTTCAAGAATTGCTGATGTTTGAATTTCCTTTGAGCTTAGAAAATGTGGGCTTGGAATTTAAATAAATTTATATAATAAAGTAATGAATTATTTAAAAATTGCTTAATACCTAAGTTTGTGAACTCAGTTTATATCTGAGTTCATATAACTCAGATATAAACTCAGTTTATATCTGAGTTATATCTGAGCTCATCATTCCTTTTCTTTTTTCTTTCTGGTAAGGATTTCTTTAGTATATCTCAGACCTTTTGTTTATTTCAATCTTTTAAACAACAATTTAGTTTAGATGTATGTCTTAGGAACATATATTTCTAGATTTCTAACCAATTTAAGTGCTTCTATCTTTTTTAAACATTGTCATTTTATTATTTCTATTTATTATATTTAAATATAATAAACAAAATAAAAAGATTTTGTTTATTCATTTGAGAGAGAGAGAGAGAGAGAGAGCAGGTGAGCTGAGCAGGGGGAGGGGGGGAGGGAGAAACAGACTCCCTGCTGAGCAGGAAGCCCAATGTGGGGCTTCATCCCAGGACCTAGAGATCATGACATGAGCCAAAGGCAGATGCCCAACCATCTGAGCTCCTTATTTTATTTTATTTTATTTTACTTATTTATTTTTTTTAGAGAGTGAGGGCACAAGTGGGGAGGGGGAGGGGAAAGGGAGAGGGAAAGAGAATCCTAAACAGGCTCCACACCAAGCAGTGTGGAGTTCTACATGGGGCTTGATCTCATGACCCTGAGATCATGACCTGAGCCAAAATCAAGAGTTGGACGCTTAATGGACTGAGTCACCCAGGCAATCCATAAGACTGTTGAGAGCAGATTTAGGTTGACAGCAAAATTTGAGAGGAAGGTACAGAGATTTCTCATAATACTTTTTACCTCCACACATGCATAGCCTCTCCCACTATCAACATCACCCACTAGGGTTGTACGTTTGTTACAATTCATGATCATACATTGTCATGTCATAATCATCCAAGGTCTGTGTTTACATTATGATTTGCTCTTGGTATTATCCATTCTGTGGGTTTGGACAAGTATATAATGACACGTAGTCATCATTATGATAATCCTACAGAGGATAGACTACATTTAAAAGAATTGCATGTGTAGCTTCTAATGATCTACTGGTAACTTAAAGACCTTCAAGTCAAGTTATCTGTAACAATGACTTTTTTCACCTTTTGGAGGAATTTCACTAGGAATACAAACTTTTCTAGTTCAGATAAGAACCTTTTTATATTCAATGGGAATCCTAGGAAAAATGATTGATAATGACTAAAAATCTTAAGAATATGTTATTTCTGTGTTTTCTCACAGAAATCTAGTAAGGGATATAATTTTGTTTTTAATTAGCTTTTAAAAACTTTTCCTAAAATGACAAGAAGTAAATAAAATAGAGTTTATTCGTAAAATAATTTTTTTGATAAAAATGATTTTTTATTTTAATCCAAATAGTATGGGATGAGTGGGATAAATGATAATGTTAACATAAAATGTGTATTAAATTTTCCCTTTCATTTTTCAGGAAATGAGATTGCTTCATTTAGGCTTAGTTTATGTTTGTAGGATCTATCTATCTGGCATAGGTGGAATTTATGGTACACACAAAATCAAAGCTATTACTGGTTATTGAAACAAGAGCTAGTATTTTTTGAGAGTTTATTATATGCCAGGCCCTTTCTTTATTGTTGTACAAATAGTATATGAGTTAATTCTCTTAACATCTTTATGAGATAGGGTTTATCACATTACAATTTTTGTATTAAAAAAATGGAGGCATAGAGAGGTTGACCTTTTTGCTGATGTTCCTAAATTTAGGATTGGCGTAATAGAATCAGACATCCATCCTCCTAAGATCTATCTTTCAATAGTGTTTATTTTGCTAAGTCTTTGGAATACAAAGATGAAACTCTATTGTCTCTATTCTCAAGAAATTTAAAGTGTATTTCCATAAAAGGCAATTGTTTTAAAGGGGTAAGCTGGTTGAATAGAAGTGTAAGCATGAAAGTCTCCCTAGATCAGTCTGAGATTCACAGAAAAAGGTAGAAAGAATTTGAGCGGAACCTTCTAGAATGAGTGAGAATTCTTCAATTGGCTAAAGCAAAGTTTGGTGTTCAGGTTGAAGAAATGGTAGGTGAAATTCTAAAGGCTTAGAGAGTTTTGTGTATCTGAGAAAGAAAAATAGGAGATATTAAAGTTCAGAAGCAGAGTAACTCCCTTAAAAAAAAAAGTCCTGAAGTTTTGACAGTTCTCTTTCTCTCTCTCTCTCAGTTTTAAACACACACACACCCCCCCCACACACACCCACACCCACACAAATAAAAGTTGCCTGAGAAAAGATATGCTCTAGTCTTCAAAATTACAGAGAAATGACACCTCTATATTTTCCACTGTTGACAGCTTGACACTATTTTTTTCTGCTGAACAAAATAATTTGGTACTTATTGGACAGCCCTAAAGGTTTAGAGTACAGACTGTCCAGCAGAGCAATTGCAGTTTTCTACTCTTTTCACTTATTTCCATCCTTAACAACACAATTACAAATAAATGGTGACTTCTCCAGCTGTTACTGAGACTGCTATGAGGAAAAATATGGTAGCAACGAGGTAAGGTTAAGCACTTAAAACTGTGAATTACCCAAGGTAAGGAATATCCAATTTCAATAGATTATTTATTTATTTATTTTTCTCCCCAAATTTGTTTATTTTAATTAATGAGCAGTAGCATTTTCAGTAGAAGAAAAAATAGCTTTAGCCTAGGAGAAAACTAAACTAAAGATGACCCATTGTATTGTCAATGGGTCATCTTTCCAAAGTCTCTTTGTTTCTTCCTAGTTTTAAGAAAATGAAAAACTAATAAGAGGGTTGGTATATACAGATTCATATTTAGAAATCTCATAGTTGCATAGCTATAGTAATTAGAATAATCGTGAAACTATTGTATGTATACATTTTATCTCTAATTACATCCATAGAGTTCAGATGTTTGTGAGCAATTAAAAATTACAGTTTATTTTCCGATACAAAATAAATATGTCATGAAAGAAACTCCATATGAAGGAGGAGATGGGAGACAAAACAAAATTTCTCATAGTCTTACTATCCAGAGAAGATTTTGTTAACATCTGGTGTTTTTTTTTCAATCTCTATGAATGAGTTATGAATATTGCCATATTTCTTTTAATCTAAGTGGGCATAGATTTGTAGGGTTGTAACACTAATAACTTGATAATTAGTGGTCATAGATTTATAGGATTATAACACTAGTAACTTGATAATTATAGTATCTTATTCACAACTCTATATAATTCTGATTTGAGTGGGTTGCCAATCATCATCAAATCCATAGAATTTTGCCCATAAAACTATTATATTTTACTCCCTGTGTGGCTTCTCTCAGATAAATAGCAAATGATGTTTTATTTTTTGATAAATAGCAAATACATTTGTATGTAGCACATGAGGTATCATTTTTTGATATGTAGGAAATGCATGCCTGTTAACATTCGGTGGCTGTGTGGTGGTTTTGGAAAGCTAACATAGTCTGATTATAAACTGGGATTTCCCTGCCACTTCAAAAGTGGGTGGGTGAGGTTGACTCTCCATGTCAGACTCTTTGGAGTTTCACAGTCCTTTGTGGAACTTGTGGGAATTCCCCCAGGACTTTATTTCTTCAGTAACCTCTTCCTCTGAGCCGCTGGTTCTGTTGATTTGACCCAGGTTCTGGATTATCTCACCTCCCTTAACAGAGTGCTCTAGTTACCCTCTCTGTTGGTTCAGACCTGGAATTCATCTCTGTTTCATGATTTACATCAAGTAAATGAACAAATAAACCATGTGCCTGCTTAGTTTTATAAGGGAGGTGTGTGACTGACTACGTGAGTTTGTGGGGTATAATATTCCCACAAAATAACTGACTTTAAAAATGAATTTTTCTGTCTTAAAAGTTCTTCAGCCACTCAATAAATGGGGATGTTTCACTGACCATCTCACATCATACAGCATTTCTGCCTCAGACTAGTTTCTCCCTTGCCATGTTCTTATATTTTCCTTTTCCCCCTTTTCTGCATTTTTTGTGTATTCTAAGTAATCCCAACTTATTCTCAGTTTTTTGTGGAGAAGTGAATTCATGTCTTTTACAACCTCTAATCTCAAAACATTGCATATGCAGACTCATTAAAGAACGCAGCAGCAGAAGGGTGACTTTCACTTATTAATTCTAAGACAGCAGTATCATAAATATCATTATTTTTTCCATTACACTAGTTTAAAAAACAAAATAATTCTCATTTTTTATAAAATACTGGAATAACACCAAATATCTAGATCTAGCATTTAGAAAATGCAACCTTTTTTCTGTTTCCTTTTCCTTCTCCACCTCTTTCACTTCATTTTCATTTCCTTCCTTTTAGCTTTTTTTAATACAAATGTCTTTATAAAGATATCTGTATTTAAGTACTTTTAAAATATTCTAAAATTCAGTTTTGAAGTAAAATACAGAAAAAATTGTATGGATTTTTTTTTTAAATACAACTTTTTGGCCAGTAACTAAAACTAGTTTAGTGTATAATATAATACTGAACAGTATATATGGTATAATTATTTTACAGTATTTCATTATTCTTATGGATAAGATGATTTAATGTGTGCTAAGTTCAAAAGGTAAAATTCCAGATCCAAGGGAAAATTTGGGAATTAGGAACAGAAATACAAAGTAATTTTAGCTGCAGTAAAAATAACTAAGATTGGGATAAGTTGAATGGTCATCAGACCTATGAATTTCCTCAGAATTCCATTATGTTGCTATATATCATATGATATATATCATACATATATCATATATATCATACATCATATCATATATCATAATGGGAATATTCTTTTTCACCAGCAGCTTGCAACATATGATTTTTTAGTTTCCTCATTTTTAAAAACAATCTATTTACAACTAGTCTTGGGGTTCGAAAATGTGAGACACAATCAAGAATTTAGAGAAGTTTGAGTGGCTCAGTATGACTGGAATGTAGAATAAGATTAGCAATGTGACAGAACTTGAGATTGAAGGTATGGGCAAGGAACAGATGAGAGAATCCAGGTTATGGGTTTGGGGTCGCAGTTATAAAATTTATTAAAGAATGTGAACTTTATTCTGTAGACAGTGAGGAGCTATAGAAACATTTAAGTTGAAAGTGATTTGGTCTTGGTATTAGGAGGTGTTCTTTATTATATAACACTGCTCATTTATTTTCTGGTTTGCTTTTTCGGGGAGAAGGAGCAGTGCTCCTCCCATGGTCCTTTTACTGCTTGGACCTCTGAAAGTGACCATTACTGAGATACTATTAATAGTTAGTGCTATGAATAAATTACTTTTCTACTTTGTCTACATGCTTTTTTTCTTTTGCAGTTTCATTAAAATATGAAACATCTTTCATTGTGTTTCCCAGAAGAAAAATAGGTTGAGAATGGCAAATGTAGAGAATGTGGAGAGAGGCCAGTAGGAATACCTGTTGGAGACGATCTCTGTCATCTTCTTGAAAGGTGATGTGATCTGAACTAAGTAAGGGTTTTTGTGGGTGGAGAAGAGAGGATGCAGATGAAAAATGTCAAGTGGTGTAATTAATAGAAAATGACCATGTGGAAAATTAAGGAGAGAAGAGAAGTTAGATAATTGCAACTTTTTTGGGGGTGGCTGATTGTACACTGAAGTTCAGGGAAATTCAAATGGAGGATTAAATTTTGGTAAAAAATCGGTTGAGTGGGGGTGAAAAGAAGTTTGTTTTGAATATGTCGTGTAAATGTTCTGGTTCTTGATGGTTTATGTTTTCAGAACCCTCCGCTACTCACTTTAAATTTATGTTGAATTGTCAGTAGAAGAGGAAATTTCATCTTTACGATTTAGCAAAAGCAGAGTGATATCTATGGTGATACTAAGAATAATTGCAAAACATATGAGAATGGCTTCCAATTTACCTCTGCTCCTCAGTGACAGCTGGAAAAGACTTTGGCTTATGCCTCTATTCATTTGTCATTCTTATTTCTTACCAGCATTGTATTTGCTAAGACATAAGACCTTATATCTAATTTAAGAAACTAGATAACCTTAACAATGATAAAATTATAAAACTTAATTGTCATTAATTACAACATTCCTTTTTCTCACCTTATTTTTTATTGCAGAAATTTTCAAATACACACAAAATTAAAGATGAGTGCTTAATGAACCCCATGTACCCATTACCCAGCTTAAGCAATTGTTATGGCCAATCTTTTTTCATTTAATTCCCTCTCCTCCTATCCCCCAGAGCACTAAAAACAAAGCAGCTTTATTGAGGCATAAATTACAAACTATAAAATTTATCTATTTTAGGTATAAAATTCAATGACTTTTAGTGAATTTTCAGAGTTGTACTAACATCTCCATGTCCAGTTTTGGAACATTTTTTATCATCCCGAAGAGGTTCCTTGTACCCATTTCCCTTTGCTCTCTTTCCCACCCTGAGACCCTATAACCACTAATCTAATTTCTGCCTCTATAAATTATAGCATTCTTTTCTTGGTAATGGGAATAATATTTACTATAGAGTTGTTTTGTGTAAGTTTCTCAAATCATGTTTATGTAATTTTTGGTAACCCTACGATTTAAGTAATCATTATCCCCATTTTAGAGATGAGAAGACCAAGGATTAATTAAGTGATATACTCAAGATCACATCATGGAGATGGTAAAGAAGTGACTCAATCCAAACCTAACAAAAACCCAGCTTTTATTTTTCTACATGCACTGCTTTATTGCTTTTGCCATAGTGTTTACAAATGCTTTTATATCTTCAATTATCCATCATTTTCTATATTTATGGTATGAAGATTTAGGGTGATGTTTGCTTATTAACTTTTGTTAAAAATCTGTTGCTGCTCTTCCTGTTTACTCTTACACTGTGTTCCTGAAGATGTTTCAATACAGTATTTCGATAACTCGATTTAAAAATTTTTAAAAGGAATAATAACTTTTAAAGGTACATGTAACTAAAATTGCTTACACCTCCTGGAATGCCACAGAATAAAGAAAAACAGTAATTCTCTTATTGTTATTAGTATGACTCAGAAGATTCTATAATTTCTTCCCTTTCTGGTTATGAAATAATGAAGTTTAGGAGGGGTGAGGTATAATCTAGTTAAATTTTACTGTTTTTTGTTTGGTTCCTCATTAATTCCTGTAGTTTTATATTAGATGATTTAAATGAGTCAATCTAGTAGTTTTTGCTCCCTACTAAAAAATTGTAGGAAAGAGTTTTATGGACAAGTTATGTAATTCTGTGGTTCCCAGCCCTTATGAGATCATAAGAAGTATCAGGGGAGCAAACAAAAAAAGAAAAAAAAAACCCAAATTTTGTCCAGGCCCGTCATTGACACTATTTTTTTCTTTTAAATCATTCCAAGTAATTCTAGTGTGCAGTCAGAATTAAGTCATAACCCACAAACCCAACATAACATTTACTTGTGGATTTCTGCGCTCCATGACAGAGTCTCCTTCTCAACATTGTATTTACTCTACTGTGTTGTTCAGAGTTGCTTGTAGATTTTTTTTTTTAGAGTACGTATTATTTGATCATTTCAATTTGGCCTTTTGCAGGACACTTACAGAGATACTTTTCATCTTTACTGACTGTCAGATAACTGATTTCTCAGTTTTCCTATTAGTGTCCAAACTGCCTAAATCATTCTACCTAGATCATTTCTGACTTCTGCAACAAAGCATTTCATTGCTACCCTAACTTACAAAATGTTATCCCGGAACCTATTTGACAAGTGTTACAGGTTTCACAGCAATCTGAAGGAATGTGTTTCCACTGATTCAACATTATTGCTTGCAGATTTTTCCACAGCTCACAACCAATGACAGCATATTTCCAGTCAGGTAGAAAACAACTTGTCATTCTAGTAGTATCAGAACGTAGAGATAGGGAAAGTATTTTTCTATAGGAAATCATAAAAAGGATTTTTTTTTTCAGAGACACATACCAAAACAAATTTACTCGTGTGTGTGTGTGTGTGTGTGTGTGTTTGTAATGAAAGGAGGTAACTTTCATCTATTTTAAGTATAAAAAAATCTCTAGATGTCTACTTAAGTTTCATATTATGGTCAATACAGCAGAAGTGAAGGTAAAAAGAGAAAGAGAGTATGAGAGGAAAAGAATAGGAGAGAAAAAAGAAAGAAGTGAGAGGACAAAAGGACTATTTGCCAGAGATTAAAGGAGAGGAAGACTTGTATCAAATGAAAGGGAGTGTGTGGTCACCTCATTTCATTAGATGGTGCACAGTGTCCCCCACCTATGGCCCCTGGAGAAGGGGGACTAGAAATAAACCCTTGGTTTACTCATTAATCCTCTGCATCTTGGCACAGGGTTTCATGTTCCAAGGAACAACATCTTAAAAACAAACAAACAAAAAAACAACAAACAAAACTTGTACAAAGTTACCTCGGGGTTCACAGAAGTCTAGAGGAAGACACTAGAGAAAAGAGAAAATAAAGAGCAAAGCATATGCCAGTGGAGGGTTGGGGTGGGAGGTGGGGAGAAGAGCTTCAATAAAAAGGAAAAGGAGGGGAAAAAAAGAAAGAGAGAGGCAAGATAACGTCATCTTGTCTTTGCAATGCTGCTCCTTCCACCTGGAATGACCTTAGACTCATTGTTCGACTTGTGAACACTTGTTCATTGTCAACTTAAATGTCATCTCTGAGGGGAGACCATTTGTGAGTCTCTAGGCAGAACTGACCACTCCTATACAAACATATACATACTCATATATGTACTACATTAAATTGCCATATTTTTCATATACTTGTCATATTCTCCTACATATTTGAACAAATACTTTAAAATATTTATTTTGAACAATTCAAAATTATTCAAACTATCTGAACAAAGAATTCATAGCTCACTAACATTTTTTATCACAAGATTCTATCTTATTAAACATCAATCTTCCCATATTTTCAGACATGACAATTTTCCTTATTTATAGGAACCTTAGATTTTTCTGCCAGATGGGAGATAGAAGATACCACTTTAGCATTTGATTTGTTTTCAAAATTCTGAGAAAAGCTTTTGTCAAAATGTATGACAAGAAATTCAAAAGATAATTAAACTGTATTAGATAATCACTTAATAGAGAAAAATGAATGTTAATGTCAGCAGTTAACCTCAACCAAGACAGCCAGCATTATAACTCAGTAAAATCCAACTTAGTCTAATATGAAATATTACAGACACAAAAGGAAAAGCCATATACGTTTTCATTGTTTGTTTGGGAAGTCTTGCCCCTAATTTGAACTCATTTGACTCAAATATAAAATCCCAGGAAACATAAGCCAACAGAAATTCCACTTTTTTCTTGGCCAACATAGTAGCACTGTGGAACAGCTGAAAACCACATTTTCATGTGTTTGTAATTTAATTCTCTTCTACCACCTGCATGTGGCAAACAGTTCTCTTATAGCTGCCAACTATAGATTTGCCAGCTGTTGGAAAAAAATGGAGGATAAATTTAACTCTTTAAAAACATTTGACTCACTAGTTACACTCAGATGTCAATTCTGGTTGTCATTCTGGTCATCTAGAATTTTGCCACTGTATAAGTGGAGTGGGTATTGTTGGTTCAGCCAGTTGCTATTGTACTGAGATAATTATTGCTATTTGAAGTTATTTATCAAAGCTGTTGAAACTAAGGGAAAAGGATGGGCAAACCTGTGTTAACTTTCTGTGTCTGACTAGTTGAGAGAGTTATGACAAAGGGAGTGGTTCAGCTACATAGGATTTGAATCCCCTTTCTTCTTTTTTTTTTTTTTTAAAGATTTTTTATTTATTTATTAGAGAGAGACTGAGAATGAAAGGGGAGAAGGTCAGAGGGAGAAGCAGACTTCCCGCAGAGCCAGGAGCCCGATATGGGACTCTATCCCGGGACTCCGGGATCATGACCTGAGCCGAAGGCTGTCACCCAACCAACTGAGCCACCCAGGCGCCCTGAATCCCCTTTCTTCTTCTTTCTGGCATTGTGACTTAGAAGCAAGTTTTATTATCTCTCTAGATTATAGTTTCTATATCTGTAATATAGGGATATATTTATCTTACATATTTATTGAGCTTATATTATGTACCAGGCACTGGATAAGTGCTGGGGGGGGGGGGGTTTGGTGAGCAAAACAGCTATGGTTATTGATTTTATGGAGCTTATAGCATAGGGAGGGAGGCACAAATTAAGAATAGCTACAAATAAATCCATTATTTCAAATTGCAAAACTGTTGTGAAGGATAGTATTGTGAACTATAAAAGATCATAATGTGAGACTCTAATCTAAATCAGATAGTTAGTGAAGCCTTCTCTAAAAAAATTCTGTTTGATTTGAGATTGGAATAATGAATAGGGGATCCTTTGTAAAAGAATAGGAGCAAAGGATGAAAATATGTATTTTATAACAAGAAATAGCACATGCAAAGGTCCAGCAATTTCAAGGAACTGACAACAGAAGGAGTGATAATGGTGTGAGTTGAGGCTAGAGATCAAAACTTTAGAGGTACTTGGTCATGTGGGGAATTTGAAATACCATCTGGAAAGCTCTATGAATTTGCTGAAGAAGGGTTAAAGCAGAAGAATGATAAAATCAGATTTGCTTTTTTTTTTTTATATTGGCAATTTTAAAAGGTCACTTCATGTACTGTTTTGAGAATGGCCTGGGGAAGGGAGACAGTAGACAAAGAGAGAATGTATAAGTTGGGTGGCTTGCTATGGTCTTGGGGATATATGATGGCAGCTTCTAATATGGTTGAGATGAAAAGAAAGGGTGGAATTCATAGATAGTTAAAGAACACATCATTAGACTTGGCAGTTGATAGGGTATAGAGTAAGAGGTGGTAAAGGAGAGAGAGTTGTCAGTGTTGACCCTTTTTCAGTCTTGAGGAACTGGGTATATGTTTGTACCATTCAATGTATGAGGAACCCTTAAAGATTACCTCTGAAAAAAAGACATGTTGGGACATGTTGAGTTTTGAGATGAGTTTGATACATTTGATACACCAAGGAGACCTTCAAATACAGACATCTGAGGCTGTAGAACAGATTAAAAATGAGGATGTAAAATTGGGAATTATCTGTGATTGGTTAGATTGCCTGGGGAGAAAGTGGAGTATAAGAATACTTTATAAGAAGAGAAGAGGGCTAATCACTGAACCCTTAGCAATATCAATATTAGTAGTCTAAATAAAACATTAGATGCAAGTGTGGGTGACTCAGTAGTCTCTGACAATTTGGGAGGAATGTGGCCTCATTGGGCAATATATATTCAATTTGGTAAGAAACTGTTAAAATGTGTGTGTATGTGTGTGTGTGTGTGTGTGTGTTTAAAGATTTATTTATTTTAGAGAGAGAGAGTGAGCACAAGCAAGAGGGGCAGAGGTAGTGGAAGGTAGAATCCCAAGCAGACTCCGAGCTCAGTGCAGAGCCCTTTGTTGGACACGATCTTAGGACCCTGAGATCCTGACCTGAGCCAAACTGAGAGTTAGATGCTCAACTAACTGCACCACCCAGGTGCCCCAGCTGAACCGTTTTTAAGAGTAGCTGTACCATTTTGCATTTCCACCAGCAAGACATGTGAGTTCCAGTTTCTCCACAATCCTGATAGCGCCAGGTAGTGTTAGTATTTAGCCTTAAATGTTTTGTTTTGTTTTGTTTCGGATTTTATTAGATGTGTATAGTGGAATCTCACTGTGGTTTTCTTTTCTTTTCTTTTCTTTTCTTTTCTTTTCTTTTCTTTTCTTTTCTTTTCTTTTTTTTTCACTGTGGTTTTCATTTGCATTTCCTTAATGGCTAAGAAACTGGGGACTTTTTTCATGTGCTTATTACCTGTATATTTTCTGTACATCTTCTTTAGTGAAATATTTGTTCAAATATTTTTCCTATTGAAAAAACTGGGATATTTATTTTCTTAAAGCTGAGTTTTGAGAGTTCTTTATTTATTTTGGATATAAGTGTTTTTGTATAGATAATTTGCAAGTATTTTTCCCCAGCCTACGTGGTTTGTTTTTTCCTTTCTTTAATAATATATTTTGAAAAAAAAATAATTTATTTTGCAGAGGAAAAATTTTTGATTTTGATAATGTCCTATTTATTATTTTTGCCTGTTATAGATAATGCTTTTTGTATTTGAGCTAAGAACTTTTTGGAAAACCATGATTTCTACACTAAATTTCCTTTGTACATTTGTGAAAATTAATTATTCGTATATGTATGGGTCTATTTCTGGAATTTCTATTCTGTTCAGATCTATTCTGATCTGCAAGATCTGTTTTTTGATCTTGAGCTCAATGCCACACATAACTTTATATTAGATCTCAAAAGCAGATTCCTTTGCATTAGCTTTCCAACTTTGTTCTTCATTAACAGAATTGTTTTGGCATTTCTAGGTCCTTTCCATTTCCATGTGAATTTTAGAATCAGCTTTCCAGTTTCTACATAAAAGCCTGCTGGGATTTTGTTTGGTATTGGGTTGACTTTATAGAAGAACTTAGGAAACAATGAGAGAGAACAAGCTTCAGTGGGGGAAGAAATAAAATTCATTTTTTGTCTTTAATAGGTATGCCATTGAGTGTTGGTGTTTGGATTAGTGGGCAAAAGAAACTGTGGAGTATGCTTTAAAAGACTAATTATTAAAAAGAGAAGACAGAGAAAATAGAACGTTTGGCTATTAGGAAAGAAAATCCTAGTAGAATCAATGAATGATTATTAATTGTTTTGGATTCAGTATGGATGTAGGAGACATTGAAGATACTTGAGTGATTTAAATTTGAGAGAATGCATACTATATTCACATAAAAGGAACATTCAAGACTTAATGATTGTCCTAGTGGATGCAAAGCAGAGTAGTTATTTTAGCTGGGGAGGGGAGAGATTATACCGGAAGAGTTGAACTAAATTTTTGTGCACTATAATTTCTGTCTTAAATAAAATAACCACTGTGATGCTATCCATTTCCCTAACTCAAATGTCTACAATTAAGCAGCTCAATTCACCCATCCCTACTTATTATAAGTGTCAGTTTTTAAACCTTAAGTAGTTTTTACAGTGCTCCTCAACTGAACAAAATTTAACAAAATAGAATAAAAATGTCTCAGGGATATCCAAGAACTAATGAATAGATGGCTTGTTTCCTTGGTCTCTAGTCTTTGTTAATAGATACAAAGAGAGGGCGCCTGGGTGGCTCAGTTGGTTAAGCGACTGCCTTCAGCTCAGGTCATGATCCTGGAGTCCCGGGATCGAGTCCCACATCGGACCCCTGGCTCTGCGGGAGGTCTGCTTCTCCCTCTGACCTTCTTCTCCCCTCTCATTCTCAGTCTCTCTCTCTCTAATAAATAAATAAAATCTTTAAAAAAAATAGATACAAAGAGAGTATCTATGAGAGAGTAATGGAGAGTAACTATGACTTTTCCTCATAGACTTTCCTCATGTTGCTTTCTTACCATATTTATTTCTCTTACTACTTTAGTACATGATACCATTTGAAATACTTAAGAGAAGCGCCTTAAGAGATATGTAATGATACAGAGACTAAGAAATAAGGGACTGGATAAGGAATTAGTGTAGGAAGACTGGATGTACAAACAAAACCCTTACTTGATAACATGAAAGTGTTTCCAAGCAGGTTTTGTTGGCTTATCAACATCTCTACCTTGAGCAATAACAAAATAGGAGTTAACATTCCAAATGTTTGGTTTGTAAAAGACAGGTAGCTAAGGTCAGCTCTAACTGAGGATCACTAATTGCTTTGTTTCCCTGCATTTCTCAAGGTCAATGTGGTTGGTTATGTGAAATAGTTAAAATCAGGCTTGAGATGAAGTAGAGTCTATACTCTGCAATAATCATTCTCTAAATAGGAGTCGTTTTCCGGAAGGGGGCTTTTTAAAGATCTGACATCACCATTTAATCAAGGGCTTAAAATTTTGTGGAAAATATATAGACTTGTAGGGTAGATAATTTCATCTTCCTTCCTAGGGAATGCATCTTGTATGCCATCCACTTAACACATCTGTAATATATCAGGACAGGGTTTTGAGCTTTTCAGTTTGTGAGTGTTGAATACATCCAATAAATGAAAGAATTAGGACTAGGATCTTAGTTCCCTTAATTACTAGTTCTCTATTCTATATACTTTAAAAGTAAAATTTAAGCTCTAACAAATTAGACACAGTAAATAAATTTTCTTATAGGAATCTGGTTTACAAGTGTTATAAAACAACCACCCCCAAACCCCAAAATAACTCCCCAAACACCCTACAGCCAAATATCTTTAAGCTTTACTATCCTTAAAAGTTTGGAAGAGTAGTTGATGATATTCTGCTAAGACTTTAACAATTGACAAGTTTCCTTCCTCTTATTTTAGAATTGCTTCTGCATTGACTCACTCTGACACCAGTATTGCATTAACCTGCTTTACAAATGGGTAATGGAGAGATAAGGGGATTAAAACTTTAGGAGACATATTTGGCAATAAACAATATTAAATCTTTCACTAGGCTACCGACAGCATTTGGACAACACACAGATCAAATTTTGAGGCACTTTGAGTCACAGAATTGAATTAAAGGGTCCAAAAAGCAATGTGAAATGAAACTGTGGATTTTAACACACCTGGGACTTTCTGGTATCTAAACATATAAGTCTGTACTTTTTGAGCACAAAAAAATTCTAAATGTCAGCATCAAGACAATGTGAAAGTCTCAAAGATAGAATTGGTTATAGCATAGGAGCTCGTTAAAGGGAATATATGAAAGAGTTTTTTGAATTTTATTTTAGTGTGTATTTTTATAAATTCTCAAAGCCCTTCAGGGCTCTATCTGTCATCACAGTTTTTGAGAGTTGTTAAATAGAGTTTATTATTTTTTTATATAAGTTGTGGATAGTTGTTCATATACTATGAGATTATCACATTCATCGAGCAGTGGAGACTTTCTATGGAGTGTTGCATTTCCCTTTATAATTAAAAATATTTTTAAATTAAATACATACCTAGTTATAATTTAAAATTTCAAATAATGCTTAGTGTTGCTAAAAATACTCATTCCTACCACTTTCCCAACACTATCTTCTGGGGTTTTGGTTTTTTCTTCTGGCATTTGCCTCCATGTGTCTAAACAAGTAAATACTGCAGTATTTTGCTTTGTCATTTTTGGATGTTATCTATTGGCTTCTTCCTCTAATTAAGTCTTTCCTGCTTATATCCCTATTTCCTTATATCTCTTTTATATCCCTCTTTCTTGCGTCCTTAACTATGTATGGTGATATTACATTTTTTTTACCAAATCCATAGTTATTCTTTTCATTAGTATGATTATGTAGAAAAGGTTCACTGCCAAGCCAAGTTGTATACCTTGTTTATATTTGTGTTCTTTTTTTTAAAAAAAGATTTTATTTATTTATTTGAAAGAGAGAGAGAGCACAAGCAGGGGAAGCAGCAGGCAGAGGGAGAGGGAGAAGCAGGCTTCCCACTGAGCAGAGAGCCCACGGTGGGGCTCAGTCTCAGGACTGAGATGATGTTAAGGAATATCAATATTCAGGAATATCAGATTATATTCCTGATAGTCTCAGGACCCAGGATCGTGACCTGAGCTGAAGGCAGAAGCTTAACCAATTGAGCCGCCCAGGAGCCCCTACATTTCTGTTCTTGTACAACATTTTATCTTTCAGCTAAGAATCATTATATTTTTTTCTGCTTTGAGAATCACCTCATTTTATTATATTATGGTTTTTGTTTTTCTTTCATTTGCTTAATTTTCTCGCATCTATGACATCTTGATTCTTTCACCCTCTCCAAGAGCTCGGTAAAATTTTTATTAGTTTTCAACAGAGTCAATTTTATCAGTTAATGTATCTGTTCCTAAGTTTTCTTCAATAAACTCGTCATCTGTCTGGCAAAATTCTTCTCTTTTCTGCTGTAAAGGCTTCCTAACAGCTACAGAAGTGCTGTTTTGGAACTTCTTTAGCCTCTACTCTTTGATCTCTAAGTTTTCCAAGTTCCTTGTCTCTCTTTTCCTTGCTGTATTCCTTCTGGCAGTTTCATGATACTGAATACCCAAGAGATAAAATTATGACATTCTGAATGTCAGAAAATGATTTTTTCTCTGCCCATTTTTTGAGTAATAATTTAGATAGATTTACACATTTAGGTTAGAAATAATTTGGCCTTAGAAATTAAGGCACTGTTCAACTGCCTTCTAGCCCTCATGCTGATGTGCTTCTTTTTATATGGCCTAATTCTTTTTAGGATTGTTTCTTCTTTCCTGTTGTTCTGAAGTTGTATAAGGATTTGCTTTGGTGTAGATTGTTTTACATATATTTTGCAGGCACTGTTTAAAAGAGACTCATTTCGTTCTGTTCTGGAAGATCTTCGGGGTGCCTGGGTGGCTCGGTCGTTAAGTATCTACCTTTGGCTCAGGTCATGATTCCAGGGTCCGAGGACCCAGTCCCACATCAGGCTCCCTGCTCAGTGGGAAGCCTGTTTTTCCCTCTCCCACTTCCCCTTCTTGTGTTCCCTTTCTCGCTCTCTCTCTCTTTGTTAAGTAAATAAAATCTTTAAAAAAACTTCTTATTGTTTTTGTTTAAAATAATTTTCTTTCATCCACTTTCTCTGTTCTTTTTTTCTAGAAATGCTTCCTCTTCCCAGACCTACTGAGATATAATTGACATATAATGTTGTGTAAATTTAAGGTGTACATTGTGATAATTTGATATATGTATATATTGGGAAATGATTACCACAACAGAACGTCCAGAAATTCTTTAATTCTCCTTTACGCTTCCTTGTCCTATCCCCTAGTTCCTTCGTTCCTTTATTCTCTCTCCTGTTCTCTTCCTTTCTTGCCCCTCACATCCCCTTCCTACTCTTTCCCTTTGGTACCCTCCTCCTCTATCACTTTCTCTCTTTCACTACTTCTTTGAGTGACTTTTTTTTTTTTTTTAAAAAGATTTTATTTATTTATTTGACAGAGAAAGAGAGAGAGAGATCACAAGTAGGCAGAGAGGCAGGCAGAGAGAGAGGGGGAGACAGGCTCCCCTCTGAGCACAGAGCCCGATGTGGGGCTCGATCCCAAGACTCTGAGATCATGACCTGAGCTGATGGCAGAGGCTTTAACCCACTGAGCCACCCAGGTGCCCCTTTTTTTTTTCTTTGAGAGACTTTGACTTTATCATCTAACCTTTCTGTACTCATTAAAAAGGAAAACAAACTTCATGTCAGATTTTTAATTCCTTTTTTTTAAAAAGATTTTATTTATTTATTTGACAGAGAGAGATCACAAGTAGGCAGAGCAGCAGACAGAGAGAGAGGGGGAAGCAGGCTCCCTGCTAAGCAGAGATCCCAATGCGGGGGCTCAATCCCAGGACCTTGAGATCATGACCTGAGCCAAAGGCAGAGGGTCTAACCCACTGAGTCACCCAGGCACCCCTATTTTTAATTCCTAAGAAGATTTTCTTGCTCTGTATTTATTTTGATCCTCGTAGTCTTTTTTTCTTTAGTAGATGTATTATTATCTTTTATCTGAGAATATTATTGTTATTTATTATAAAGTTTATTCTGTTCTCTTTATTATTTCTATATCATCTAAGTTTCTTTGTTGATTTTGGTATATATTTCCCATGTGGGGGTTTTGCTTGTCTGTTTGGTATTTCTTGTCTTATCATTCATTTTAAGAGTGAGTCACTTAAACTCTGCTGGAAATTATATGCATTGGTGGGCATTGTTGAATCATGGGTTCTCTCTAGGCAAATCAGGTAACCATCAAAGTTTTTTTTCTTCCTTTTTTTAGACTTTGGATCTTCACATGTCCGTATATAAAATCAGAGATTGACTAATTTTTTTTCTGTAAAGGACCAGGTAGTAAATATTTTAGGCTTTATGAGGCCTATACAGTCATTGGCACAACAATTGAATTCATCCCTTATAGCAAAAGGAGCCATAGATGATATGAAATTGAATGGGTGTGACTGTGTTCCAATAAAACTATTTGTTGGGAAAAAAAGCGGTGGACTGAATTAGTCCTGAAGGCTCTAGCTTGTTGACCCTTGTCTGAAAATATTACTCTTTCTGGGTTTAATTTCTCTAGAAATGATTTCTCCAAATTTTTACCAAGAGTGGAGTGTGAGGCAGAAAATCAGTCTGCTGGTGTTCTAGAGGGGGTTCAAGGAAAGAAGCTGGGGGTTGTACCATTTAATATGGAGATCACCACTTAGCATAGTCTACTGTGTCACTTTTTTCTTCTTCTGCTTGATAGCCCTATATTTAATTTGGTTAACAGTGTTTTTCAAACTAATATGCATAAGAAATACCTAGGGATCTTATTGAAAGCAAGTTCAGATTTACCAGGCTTAAACCTTGGCTGGGAAGTCTATATTTCTCATAAGCTTCTGAGAGATGCTGGTGCTCCTGGTCCTAGGAGAACACCTTGAATAGGAAGAACATAAATACCACTCTTCTGTAGACAGAACAGAGAAAATGTCTCTTCTCTCTAGAGACTTTCAAACATCCCAGTGTTTTCGGCTCCATTTCTCACTCCTGCCTTGCATGGCTCAGATCCTAAGTCTTTCCAGTCTTCTGTGGGGAAATTGCATTTTTGTCCATGTCCTCTGTAGACAGCTAGATTTTAAATTCCTTATCTAAGTCATGTCTAATTTTTTTCATATGTATAATATATATTTATACATATATACATACATATACACATATGCACACAAACATAAATATATATTTGGTGTTCTTCCTTTCTTAGGTCAACAAAGATGGAGTTTATACTTTGGATTTTTAAAAAGCATTTGGAGAATTTTTTGAGAGAATAAAAAGGAGAACATGTTTGAAGTTGAAATTGAATTAGAAAGTAAACCATCATAAAATATCTTCTTGAACTCTGTTGTGGCACTCCAACTTAGTAACAAATCAAATTTTTGTTATATCCACCCTGAAATAGCATAGGAGTATAAATGTATGTATATAAGGAACAAATTCCACTTCTGAAATAATACTTTAAAATGTTTGCTGAGAAAGTGGCCATCATGGTTATTAATTTTTGGGCTTTGGATTTTTGTCAGTTTTGAATTTGGTATTCAAAAGATCTTTAAGAAGAGCTTCATTCCTCTCATTTCCATTATCTGAATTTATCCCTTGAAATATTTATATTAATAATAAGATGAATTAAAAAAATAAACATACCATGAACAATGAATCTTGGAACACTGAAAAAATAAAATAAAATAAATAAATAAACATACCATTTTGTGATGTAATGACTCATGGCCAGCCTGAGGCACAGCTGGGAGGTAGGTGAAATTTGTTTTCCCTATCCTAATTCCTAGCATGCCTTTACTTATCTCTGAAGTCCCATCTTTGCCTAAAAATCTTCCCCTCTACCTTTTGACTCTGTGTTCCATATCTAGATCCTTTCTCTTTATTACTCTTTTATGTCCTTGCTCATAGATAGTAAACACTGAATCATAATTTACCAGTTTAGTGTATTATAAATAGGACATTGTAATGTAAAATAATGGATCTTTACATGGTATTTGAGGAGTTATGGTATTCTGAGAGGAGACATATTATTATTATGCTGGTCCAGAAGTATCTGAATGCTTTGAATCATTACACATAATCTGTTTTGTCTTAAAGAGTATTGGATTGGAAGTCACAAAGATTGCTATAAACAATAAGGCATTGGATAAGTTACTGAATTTCTCTAAAGTAAGGTATTGGGTTAGATTCATTTTGAAAATATATGCTATTCTACATTATATGCTTCTAAATATCATATTGTATTAGTCATGTTAAGGATTAATATATATTCAACCACTGTTCTTGGAAGAACAAAAATGAAATTGCATTCAGATGTAAACTCTTCCTAAGGAATATGTGATTATCGTGTATATAAGTTATGTATATTATATTCTGTATATAAGAAAATATCTTAAAAATTATACTTCACATGCAAACATTTCTTTAGAAAGTATTACTAGTTTAAAATGTTTTATTTTCATGAAATAAAGCTACAGAGAAGTGAGATTACTTGTGATATATTTCAAAGAAAACAAGTGGCCCAAAGTCTTTTTATTTTCTAAGATTATCTTTATTTCTCCTGGTAATAAAATTAATGCATTCTTATAAAAATTCCAACAATATGGATGATTATTTGCAGTGTGGAATCTATCCTTCCAGAAGTTTTATACATATAAAATATCTATGTATAAATTTATTTAGTTTAATATTAAAGAACACCATACATAGCATTCCATAATTTGATTTCATAGTTCTTTGAATTATAGGTAATAAAATGAATTCTGTGGAGAGCAGTAAAATACTTTACATTATAGAATCTGATTTCATAGTCATATCTATAAAACTCTTGTTAGCTATAGCAATGTTATGCCCTAATGAGTAAAAGGAATGCCTAATAAAATTTGTCACTGGGCACCTAATTTATCTTTTATTTTGACAAGCGTATTTTAATTTTAGTTATTTATGAATTTGTGTAAAACAAACTAGTGAATAGAATAATATTTCTTAAAAGTTATTACCTTAATATTATGAGGTTGTATTATAATTGTGCAGTTTTTGATGAAATGTATGGAGACTCTAGTGAAATTATTGTACTATGGAGTAGTAAAAAATCATTATATATGTGATCATTGACAAAATCTTATAGTTTGAACAAAGATGTCTCTGGATCTTTGTGCAAAGGAACTACTTTTCATTTTATTGGAGATGTGAGCTCCTGAGGGTGATGAAAAATTGGGAGCTGAATGTGAATGGCAAAGGAAGTGGTTATGCTACCTATACATCATCCCATTGGTTGGGAATCCCAGGAATCCACAGAGAACTGAAATTATCTGGAAGATCCCAGCCTCCACTTTGGGGGTTCATGGTTGAGCAATGGACTGGTGACCAGTTCCCAATCTCTTCTGCCCTTACTTCTGTGGGGATGTTCTTTTTGAAGAGTTAAAATAGTGTGTTTGAGAAGATGCAAAGTGTATGTTAAAATTTAAACCTCTTGGGGACACCTGGGTGTTTCAGTTGATAAAGCCTTCTGCTCAGGTCATGATCCCAGGGTCATGGGATCGAGTTCCACATTGGGCTCCTTTCTCAGCTGGAGCCTGCTTCTCCCTCTGCCTGCAGCTCCCCTTCCTTGTGCTTTCTCTCTGACAAATAAAGAAAATAAAAATCTTAAAAAAAATTTTAAACCTCTTGGAAACATCTGGAAATTATTTCTGATCTGCTAGTTTCTCCTACCTCCCCATCTAGATCTTCCTTCACCAGACTCCACCCTCAGCAAAAATAAAGAAAGGGTAATATTTACTGGGAATCTAATTCCCAAAGAATTGATGGCATATCTTCATAGCAATGTTCCATACTGGAAACATGGAAACTATAGAATTGACTCCAGGATTTGACTTCATGTTACTTTCAATAGCATTTTTCTTAGTGATCCTCTGACTGTAGAACAGAAGGGCAGACATCTCCAAACATTTGCTGATGGTTTGTGAATTGGTCTCTTTGGATCCTTATAGCATCTAGTCCTACACATTCAGCAGGACTTCATGGTAGGAGAGCTATGTGTATGTGCCAGTCAGACAGTGGAAAGTCCAAGTTAGGGTTGGCAATTATGCAGCACTGATATTTCCATTCTCAACTTCTGCACCTGTGGTAGACATTCGTAACCCAACATGGCACTTTCTCACTGGGCTTAAATGTAACCTCAGAATTCTTTCCCATAGAGTATTTTATGAATCTAGTCCCAAGTTTTGAAGTTTGTAAATAAAATTAAAATGAATTTGGTCTTATGTCCAAGCCAAGAATGAAACTCGAAAGAAATTAACATCAGTTCCTTTGAGACTGATCATGTCACTTTGAGTTTTATTTTATTTTATTTTGTTGTTTTATTTTATTTTATTTTATTTTATTTTATTTTATTTTATTTTATTTTATTTTATTATTTTAATTTTTTCCCCAAATATGTTTATTTTATTTTTTCAGTGTTACAAGATTAATTGTTCATGCACCACACCCACTGCTCCATGCAATACGTGCCCTCCTCAATACCCACCCCCAGGCTCGCCCAACCCCCCACCCCCCTACCCTCCAAACCCTCAGTTGGTTGCTCAGAGTCCACAGTCTCTCATGGTTCATTGCCCCCTCTGATTCCCCCCATTCATCCTTCCCTTCCTTTTTACAATGCCCTCCATGTTTTTCCTTATGCTCCACACGTGAGACCATAAGATAATTGACTCTCTCCGGTTGACTTATTTCACTCTGCATAATCACTTCCAGTCCCGTCCATGTTGATACAAAAGTTGGATATTCATCCTTTCTGATGGAGGCATAATATTCCATTGTATATATGGACCATATCTTCTTTATCCATTCATCTGTTAAAGGGCATTTGATTCTTTCCACAGTTTGGTGATTGTGGCCATTGCTGCTATGAATATTGGAGTACATGTGACCTTTCTTTATACTGCATCTGCTTCTTTGGGGTAAATACCCAGTAATGCAATTGCAGGATCATAGGGTAGCTCTAGTTTTAATTTCTTGAGGAATTTCCACACTATTTTCCAAGGTGGCTGCACCAATTTGCACTCCCACCAACAGTGGAAGAAGGTTCCTCTTTCTCCACACCCTCTCCAACATTTGTTGTTTACTGTCTTATTGATTTTGGCCATTTTAACTGGTGTAAGGTGGTATCTCAGTGTGGTTTTGATTTGAATCTCTCTGATGGCTAAAGATGGTGAACATTTTTTCATGTGTCTGTTAGCCATTTGTATGTCTTCTTTGGAGGAGTCTGTTCATGTCTTCTGCCCATTTTTTGATGTGATTATCTGTTTTGTGAGTGTTGAGTTTGAGGAGTTCTTTATAGATGTTAGATATCAGACCTTTGTCTATAGTGTCATTTGCAAATATCTTCTCCCATTCTGTGGTTTGCCTGTTTGTTTTGTTGACTGTTTCCTTCACTGTGCAGAAGCCTTTTATCTTGATGAAGTCCCAAAAGTTCATTTTCGCTTTTGTTTCCTTTGCCTTTGGAGACATGTCCTGAAAGAAGTTGCTGTGGCTGATGTCGAAGAGGTTACTGCCTATGTTCTTCCCTAGGGTTTTGATAGATTCCTGCCTCACGTTGAGGTCATTTTGAGTTTATCTTTGTGTGTGGTGTAAGAGAATGGTCAAGTTTCATTCTTCTACATTTAGCTGTCCAATTTCCCCAGCATCATTAATGGAAGAGTCTGTCTTTTCCCACTGGATATTTTTTCCTGTTTTGTCAAAGATTATTTGACCATAGAGTTGTAGGTCCCTATCTGGGCTCTCTGTTCTGTTCCACTGATCTATGTGTCTGTTTCTGTGCCAGTACCATGCTGTCTTGGTGATCACCACTTTGTAGTAAAGCTTGAAATCAGGCAATGTGATGCCCCCAGCTTTGTTTTTCTTTTTCAACATTTCCTTAGCAATTTGGGGTCTTTTCTGGTTCCACACAAATTTTGGGATTGTTTGTTCCAGCCCTTTGAAAAAAACCGGTGGAATTTTGATCGGAATGGCACTGAAAGTATAGATTGCTCCGGACAGTATAGACATTTTAACAATGTTTATTCTTCCAATCCATGAGCATGGAATGCTTTTCCACCTTTTTGTGTCTTCTTCAATTTCTTTCATGAGCGTTCTGTAGTTTCTCAAGTACAGATCCATTAGCTCTTTGGTTAGGTTTATTCCCAGGTATCTTATGGTTCTTGGTGCTACAGTAAATGGAATTTACTGTATTTATTTTTATTTTTTAAAAGATTTATTTATTTTATATATAGAGAGTGAGTGTATGCATGAGTAGGGGAAGGGGCAGAGGAAGAGAGAGAGAGAAGCAGACTCCCCACTGAGAGAGGAGCCTGAGGCAGGGATCGACCTCACTACCCTGAGATCATGACCTGGGCTGAAATCAAGAGTGGATTTAACCAACTGAGCCACCCAGGCACCCTTCAGTATGAGCTTTTAGTGGGCCTCTCTTTCCTAGGTCTTGATAGACTTTCATATGCTTTGCCTTCTTGATTTTGCTTACTGTATTAATCCAAGGGTACCTCCCTGTGGGAGATACTATGATCGTAGTTCACAAATGGTTTAGTAGGTTTGAGTCCTGGATCTGCCCTTTTTAAGCTTTGTTATTTAAACTTTCCAAGTCTTGGTTTCTTCCTTTCTAAATAAGTGCTGTTATACATGATATATGAGGTAGTCTGTGTGAAAACATGATTTAACTTAACATTACATAAATATTGGGTATGTTTATTACTGAAGAGGATTCCATTTCAATCTTCAACTAAACAGTGGAAACTGTACATAAGTTATGTGAAAAAGACAAAATTATATTCATCAAGATACTGAGTGTACCTGTTCTTGTTGGTCAGGTAGATTGAATTAAAATACTTCAACAAAATATGATAGTCTCATCATCTTAAGTGACATGAAACTACATAAAGACATACTAAAATTGATCACTAAACTCAGTAAATCCTAGACTTCTGCTTAAACAAAGTTATAAATGCTTAAAGAGTCAGTCTTCTGATCTCTTTAAACCTAATTGCTTTGCTACTATTTAGACACTAGGTAGAAATATGCAAATATCATTCGAGAAATGGTTTCTCCTTTTCCTTAAATGATTTGTGGGAAAGTTAGAGTAAATTCGCTTGATTTGCACATATCCACTTTTAAAGTTGATTTCCCAGTAAGTTTTGCAAAATTTGAATTGGTATTACAAAAACTCACTTGACTTCATTTCCAGACAAGGTTTGTCATGGAATGCCTTATTAAAATAGTCATTCAAAATAATATATTTATATATGGCATAATAAGGATATCAGTTAAAACTTGCTTGCATAAACAATTATCCTAGCTAACACACATTTCACACAGTCCTTTCTAAATTGGTGGCTGTTTTTGTACCTCAAGATCCTATCTTCTGGCTACAGTGAAGTGGACTGGCAATGAAAACTGATGGCGAGAATAGTACAGCCAATAGATTGGCTTAGCAGCAGCCTGTGACTTGTTCTGCTATAAATAGGGGAACTAGGTCCGTCAGATTCTCACTCTCGGGAATTTTAGCTGGAAACACAACATCCATTAGCAGTAAGCATGCAGCCAAAGGATGCTTTAGGTAGTTGATACACAGAAATCATGTACCAACTGAAGTTATGAGGGAATGAAAATTGGATGACTGGAGGAAACCACCTAGTAAACATGAATGACATAGGTAAGGAGAAAGAACAGTGACACTAAGAAAGCTAATTTTGCTCTTTTTTTTTTTTTTTGAAAGATTTTATTTATTTATTTGACAGAGAGGAGAGAGATCACAAGTAGGCAGAGAGAGAGGGGGAAGCAGGCTCCCCACTAAGCAGAGAGCCCGATGTGGGGCTCTATCCCAGGACCCTGAGATGATGACCTGAGCTGAAGGCAGAGGCTTTAACCCACTGAGCCACCCAGGTGCCCTGCAATTTTGCTCTTGATGGAGAGAGAGGTTAGTCAGCTGTTAGAGTTGTTGCTGGTCCAGGTCCTATATCCATACAAGAAACTTCCTTTAACCAATATAAATTAAGTGGATCTCTTTTCCTTGCCTAACCAATCCACGTGATAATAATAATTCATAATAATATGAAATATGCGAAACATATTTCAGTTTTGCCTTGTAATCACACTTGGTTCTGATGTTTATTTTGAATATTTCCTTGTAAGAAATACCTAGTGATATGGACATGAAACAAAGTTTTACTAGGATACATGACTTTTAACACTTTACTGTTACATTAATGTTTGATAAGTTTATGGTGGCAATCATGCTGGAAAGATTAGAAAAATTACTTTTGTTTCATTATAAAAAGCTCCAGAGAAGTAGTTTTTCTATAGCAAATCTAGAAAGTGCTAGGCGCCAATTTTTGAAGTGAGCCTAGAGCAGATATTAGGAATGCCACAACATGATGAGTAATATATGTTTATTTATGAATGGCACCAAGTTTGGTTGAAAGGACATTAGGGCCATAAAATGGATGTGGGCAACCGATTAAAGGTGCTGATGGGGTATCTTGACATGTCAGGTAGTTAACATGGTTTAATATTGTACTTTTTAAAAATTGTTATCCATGAAGAGTAATTTATTTTTTTGTAAATAGCAAAGGTCAGAAATTGAAAATACCAGGTATGTTACATTCAGGATATTTCCAAGAATATGTTGCAGTTTTGCTTTACTTTATAAATATATTGCAAAAAAGATATTTAAAAAAGGAAACAGGCTTCTATGAAAGCATGCAAACATATGTGTTAAAGTAAGCAGCTATCAAGAGATATATTCTGACTACAATACCAGGGATGTGCATATATTTATATTTTTCAACATCTTAGATGTGATTTAAAGGATGTTATGCACTGTACTTTGGAAATGTAAATTGTTCTGTCTTCTCTAAAGATAGCTTATCTTCTCTAAAATCCTTCATTCACAATATTTATTACTGATTTTATCACATCTGATTTATGTTATTTTCATAAATTGTTTCTTGGGGTAAAATTGTACTCAGTTAAATAGTAATTTAAAATCTGTCTTCCAAGACTATAACAGAACTGTGCTGGCATGACATATTTTTAAAAGTGTGTTTTACTTGGGGACTATCATATTTTGGAGACTGGCAGTTCTAAATGAAATAACTGTTTAAACTACTTGCCGGTAGACTGTTTACCTGGTAAGAAAAATATTGGAACTAGCCAAGCAGGAAGGTGTTTTAATTTATATTTCATTACAGCTACAAAAATGTGTTTTGCTCTCTTAGGAATATTTCTTTTTTATATTGCCTTCTCCCAAGTTTGAGTCACTTACTTGCTTTATGGAGCCATAACCCTATGGAACTTTTGGTCCATTTAATTCCCTATAACTGATGAAAATTGGGAAGGATAAATGCACCAACTTGTTAAAATTGCACATTAATTGATTTTTAAAAGTTGGAGAAAAAACCCCCAAATATAATACTCTATAAACTGCCACTGTAATAAAGATGGTAGAATAAACATATAGCAGTTTTGCTTTTCTTGTTACCTATATATAAACAATAAAGCCAGAAAATAATCTATTTCTTTAACTGATATACTGAAGAAATTTAATAAAGGTAGTTGGCTAAAGAAAACATGTGTTAACCAAGTAGACACATTTATGATTTGACTTTGAGAAGTGTTTGACCATACAGTTGTTTAAAAATTTAGACTCTATTTTGACTAAATGTTTTTATTTTTCAGCGTATACCAGGCCAACAACTCTCTTGCTTATAACATTTTAAATCAGTTGATTACTCATTGAAGGATGGTTCCTTTTCAACATAAAGATATTTTTCCATATATAACTTCTTCTATATTTTGTTATATTTCTTGGTAATGAAGTTATGAAATTATTTTCAAGGCTCAGGAGCTTTTTAAAAATACTGGGGTGTGCTAGTGATGTATATAACAGAACTACTTTGAGTTCCATTTTACCCACCCTTTGATGCAGATCTTATTACCACCAACTTATGATTATAAAGAAATAATAGTAGTTGTATTTGTATAGACATTATGGCTATTATAAAGTTCTTTGGATAAATTATATGATTTGATCATTAAAAAAATAATCAAGATGGTGGGAAATAGATTCCCGCTAATGGATAATGAACAATTATATAGTCTGCTCACAAATTTGGTTTCATAAAATTGGACCAAGTACAGTGTCTTGGGTTCAGATACAATTTTATTTTCCTAGAGATTACTGTCTCTTAGCAAGGACTGAAGAAGGTATGTTCAGGTATAATACTTATTTTCTTGGCTGGAGAGTAATGTGAACAAAAAACAAACCAAGGATTCCCCCAAATAAAAGATATTTTCAGTGTCATTAAGTATAGAAAAGAGCAATTCAGTACAAATCAAATACCTTAATTTAGACTAATTTTTAAGTTGATCGAGATCAAGATTCCTAAGTCCCACACTATTACATAAAATTAAAGTGTCTTATGCACAGCAGCAAACATTTGACTAAATAGTAATATTGTGTTGATAACTTTTAGTGTTTTGAAACATCAGCCATTTATGAGAAAAATTCTGAGAATTAACTGCTATTACTCCTTCTGTAATTAATCCTAAATAGGGGAAGATGTAGGAAGCAGATGGGTCAAAGTTTCTTTCTAATTGAACATAGTCCTTTATTTGCAATAAATATGTTTATGTTATGAGGCAAAAAAGTATCTTGAACAAGAATCCTGCCCTTTGATAAATTGGAGCATTTAGTCAAGAGAAGCAGTTCCAAGAAAAAGTTCAGAGAGAAATTTATTTTTAGAGAACTCATCTCACCATTAACAAGAATAATAAAATGAGTGAATCATATAATACAATTGGAGTCTGGTTCTGGCAATTATGCAGTCATTTACCCCTTAGTGACAACTTGGGAGCTAGAGCTTCAGCACATTCTGGGTGTTGATTTCCTACAGGGAACTATTTATGTTGTAGATGAAGCACAGGCTGCTTGGAGGACTTCAGATGGTTCTATTGGGTTGAGGATTAATGAGGTTAAATTAACTCAGTCACTTAATGCACATTTTATTGAAGTTCAAGCTGTTCAGACTGTTGCAGTTAATATGAGTAACCCAGAATGTTGCCAGTTAAATGTAAGTTACACATCAGGGATACCAGGGTCATTACTGACAGGAAGAAAGCAATTTTATTTGGTGTGACATTTATCATAAAGGCATTCGCATGTTTTTAAGGATATCTGCATCTCTAACTATATCTATGTATAAAGTTAGAGTTATATCTATAGATGTTGATATCTTTAAAAACATGAGAATGCCTTTATGAAATATATATGAAGTATACATTATATATATATATATATACATGCCATATATATATATACTAGAAGAATACTATAGTATACTTCATATATATATATATATATATATGTATATATATATATTCTCCAAAATATTGCTCATTTCATTCAGGGAGTATGATTGTTACCTAGGGCAGATTTATGATCTTAACTCTACTTTTGTCCTGATTTTAGATAACAAAATGCTGACTTAAGAAAGATAAGTGAAATGAACAATATTTTCTTTCCCCGTGAGTAGTGCTTATAAGGAATGTTGGGATGGTTTTTTAACTTAAATCATTATAATATGTTAAAAACTACATCCTGAAAAGCTGCTGTGTGGAGAAGATATGGGTCAGACATATGAGACAAAGCCCTAGCATCCACTCAGTGACTAGTTCCTTCATTCATTGTTTATTGAGCACCTAATATGTGCTGCCACTTATGCTAGTACTAGGGATACAATAGTTCTAGCTACCTTAGGTTTAGTATTTTTATTAGCCTCTGTATTTAAGTATGTTTATGCTGCCAAGGGCTCTGTGGCTTCCTATGGAGGATCCTTAGGTGTACTATTGGCTCAAAACAATCATTTCCAGATGCTTATAAACTAAATAATTCCTTTAGGGGATGGGATCCAATATTCACATAAACTGCAACGTTTTTACTCTCGACAACACTGGGAGGCTTAGAATACCTTAAATGAAACCCTCTACCAAAGGGCCCCAAATAGATGCTTTTCTAACCTTTCATACAAGGTACTATAGACATTTTATATTATATAGAATCTCATCACCGATTCCATTTCTTGTAGGCTGAGTTACTACTTGAATTGTCTCTTTAACTTTCAGGCCAGGCATAATGACATTGGAAAAAATAATCCAGAGCAGCTTCAGAAAAGAATGCAGGAGCTCATGGCAAGGCACCAGGCGTCTGTGGGCATGCTCGCCCCGTACATCGAGTGCACTGCGTGTTGCCACTTCTCTGCACCCTGTCGCCCCATGCCTCCTGCCTGAGAAGTAGGGTTTTGCCATCCCTACTGAGTACAGGGCACTGAGAAGTGACTGCTAGAGGGAAGAAACATTAGAGTTGCCAACCACCGCTGCAGTTTTATTGCTCTCCTTGTTATTTCCCTATTGTTATTTTCCAATATTTCTCCAGCTTAAAGTCACAAATGGCTTTTCTTTAATACAACAAACGTGTTATTAACTGCCAAGTGCTTTGTAGTTCCTTAAGGACTATACCTGACTCAGGCCCTTCAGGCATTTGGGGGTGGGAAGAAGAAAAAGAGATAAAAGTCAAAGGAAATCATAGTGTGATGCAAAATAGTATTTAATGAGATAGCCAAGGCACACATACTTTATGGCTCCTGGCTCACGGGTACTCAACACATTTTAATTTCTTCTTTGCTTGTCTTCCATGTTTACTTCGAGTAGGTTCGTGTATATATAGGACTTTGAAAAACAGCCAGAATATTTGTCTTTAACTTGGTTAGCTATCAGGAATTATTGCAACTTATTTTCTCTAAGGAAATACAACCAGTGGATACAAACATAAATTCCAGAAATTAACTACTGTCATGAAGCACATGTGATATATAAACCCAAATTTAAAATATGCCTGGAGGGGTGCCTGGGTGGTACATTTGGTTAAGTCGTCACCTCTTGGCTTCCACTCAGGTCATGATCTCCACCATCTCAGGCTCCACACTGAGCATGGAGTCTGCTTAAGACTCTCTCCCTCTGCCCCTCTCCCTGCCAAATAAATAAATAAAGCTTTAAACATGCCTGGAGATGTTAAATGCTGAATCTTTTTTTTTTTTTTTTGGCACATTCTGTATGCTTAAACTTAAGGTTAATACCTCTAGATGTATTATTCATTAAGAATGAAAAAAATAGGGTGTCTGGGTGCTCAGTGGGTTAAAGCCTCTGCCTTTGACTCAGGTCATGATCTCAGGGTCCTGGGATCGAGCCCCACATCGGGCTCTCTGCTCAGCGGGGAGCCTGCTTCCCGCTCTCTCTGCCTACTTGTGATCTCTCTCTCTGTCAAATAAATAAATAAAATCTTAAAAAAAAGAATGAAAAAACATATTTATTCAAGGTTGGGTATGTATTAAAATAAAAAAACTAAGTTTGTTATAAAGCTAAGATGAAAAGAACCTAAAATAGGAACAAAAAGAAAAATTACCAGGTTTTGTTGAAAATTTAACTTGTAGAGTGTGACAGAAATAAGATAAATAGACATATGTTGATGTGTTCAATTTTCAGAATGCAATATTGAAGTATGTTATAAACATAATAATAGTAGATATGATAGCTCTTCAGCATGCTGGAATTGACACTGTGAAGAAACTTAGACATACCAAGATTCAGGGACAAGGTCAGCAGATTTATAAGTCTGTATTACCTTGATACAGCAGAACTACTCTTTATCATTTATATGGAGCCAAAATAGAGCCTTGAAAGAAATAGCATGTGTACCTTGATATCTAAGGTTGTTTTCAATGAATGTATATCAAAATGGAGGAATACATATACTTTTACATATAGTACATTAGGTATATTCTAAAAATAATAGAAATATTTGTTTTTTATTATGCATAAGATTATTTATGAACTTACTTATCTCATTGTAGGAGAATATGGAATATGAGCAGAGTTATTTGTTAGAAAATAATTTAATTAAAAGGAATAAAAGAATTTACAAAAGCAAGTTAGGAAGAAGTAAAGTATTTAGTATAGGTTAAGTCCGAAAGTTTCATTATGACTTCGGTTTTCAAAATACATTACTATCTCCCAGCTTGTCTCTCCAGTCTCCTCTGTTCTGTTAAGTATTCTGCTACAGTTTGCTAGATTGTTCATGTCCGTTGACACTTGTGATGTAGGGAACAAAGGCAAAATAAATGTAGATAAAATTAAATCTCCTCCTGACTTACAGCCCATTGACAAGTACTTGGGACAGGCAGAGTGACCTTCCTCAAGGAGCCTAGCTGCCTGATAATATTTTGCTAGAGGCAAAAGTCAACCTTATCTTAATAGTAAACCAACCTCCATGATCCTGTAAGTCTTCTTTAGCATATGAAAATCCTTTCAGAAACTTCTGTCTTTACTTCCCCCAACTGCAAAGTATATACTCAGCCATTCCTTACAACCTCAATGCAGCTCTTTTTGCCCACAGGTCCTGTCCCTGTGCTATAATAAAAACACCTTTTTGCACCAAAAAGGTCTCAGTGTTGCAGGATTTCTTTTTCCTTCAGTGCCTGTGGTTCTTGGTCACGTCACTTCAAAGAATGAAGAGGTAGACCATGAGGAGTGGTGGTCAGCAAAGCAAAGTTTATTGTGTGATAGTACAAAGCCCCTGAAGTGGGAGGGGACCAGAGAGGGTTGTCACTGGAGTTTCTAAGCCTAGAGATTTTTATGGGCTTGTTGGCTGGGGTGTTCACATAGGAAAGGGTGAAGGGCTCCTTCTAGGGTGGTGTAAAATCCTTTTAAGGGTGGTTACTTTTTAGGGTTGTTGATTTGGTATTGAGATCTATGGGTTTTTATGGGCTCCTTGGTGGGCTGTTTTAATCTGTTTAACCCTCTACGAGTCTGACACCCAATCAGGTTTTGTCTCCTGTATCATGTGGGAAAGGGTAAAGGGCTCCTCATTCCAGGGTGGTATAAAATCCTTTAAAGGGTAATTTCATTTTTCGTGGTGGAGGGGGGAGGTTGTCCCTGCTTGCCTTTCTTCTAGCTATCCATCATTAATAATAGCTGGAAGGTGCCAAAATGTAAATTTTACTAGGCTAATTTGTGTTATCAGAGAAATTGTGTCTTCATTTTCATTTCTTCCTTCATTAATTAAATTAATAGCTATATGTTAAGTTCCTACTTTGTGCCAAGCACTTTGCTAGGCATGGGGGAAAGTAATACATGAAGTAATGAATAGTAAATGATAAGTAAAAGTATAGAT
>CM052810.1:132087882-132195852 GCA_028533885.1 Nasua narica | reverse complement strand
TTTTCATTCATGATTTTATTAATTTGGGTTCTTTCTCTTTTCTTTTTGATAAGTCTGGCTAAGGATTTATCAATTTTATTAATTCTTTCAAAGAACCAGCTCCTAGTTTTGTTGATTTGTTCTACTGTTCTTTTGGTTTCTATTTCGTTGATTTCTGCTCTGATCTTTATTATTTCTCCTCTGCTGGGTTTAGGCTTTCTCTTTTGTTCTTTCTCCAGCTCCTTGAGATGTAGGGTTAGGTTATGTATTTGAGATCTTTCTTGTTTCTTGAGAAAGGCTTGTATTGCTATATACTTTCTGGACTGCCTTTGCTGTGTCCCAGAGATTTTGAAGAGTTGTGTTTTCATTTTCATTTGTTTCCATGAATTTTTTAAATTCTTCTTTAATTTCCTGGTTAACCCATTCATTCTTTAATAGGATGCTCTTTAGCCTCCATGTATTTGAGTTCTTTCCAACTTTCCCCTTGTGATCGATTTCTAGTTTCATGGCATTGTGGTCCGAAAATATGCAGGGAATGATCCCAGTATTTTGGTACTGATTGAGACCTGATTTGTGTCCCAGGATGTGATCTATTCTGGAGAATGTTCCATGCGCACTAGAGGAGAATGTGTATTTTGTTGCTTTGGGATGGAATGTTCTGAATATATCTGTTATGTCCATCTGGTCCAGTGTGTCATTTATAGCCTTTATTTCCTTGTTGATCTTTTGCCTAGATGATCTGTCCATTTCGGTGAGGGGGGTATTAAAGTCCCCTACAGTTATTGTATTATTGTTGATGTGTTTCTTTGACTTTGTTATTAATTGGTTTATATAATTGGTTGCTCCCACGTTGGGAGCATAGATATTTACAATTGTTAGATCTTCTTGTTGGACAGTCCCTTTAAGTATCATATAGTGTCCTTCCTTTTTTTTATTATAGTCTTCGCTTAAAATCTAATTTATCTGATATAAGGATTGCCACTCCAGCTTTCTTTTTATGTCCATTAGCATGGTAAATTGTTTTCCACCCTCTCACTTTAAAGCTGGAGATGTCTTTGGGTCTAAGATGAGTTTCTTGTAGACAGCATATCGATGGGTCTTGTTTTTTTTATCCATTCTGATACTCTGTGTCTTTTGATTGGGGCATTGAGCCCATTTACATTCAGGGTAACTATTGACAGGTATGAATTTAGTGCCATTGTGTTGCTTGTAAGGTGAATGTTAACTGTATATTGTTGTATAACAATATTGTATATTGTTCCTTTCTGGTCTATGTTCCTTTCAGGCTTTCTCTTTGCTTAGAGAACTCCTTTCAATATTTCCTGTAGGACTGGTTTGGCCTTTACAAATTCCTTTAGTTTATGTTTGTCCTGGAAGCTTTTTATCTCTCTATTTTCAGTCACAGCCTAGCTGGTTATGGTATTCTTGGCTGCATATTTTTCTCATTTAGTGCTCTGAATATATCATGCCAGTCCTTTCTGGCCTTCCAGGTCTCTGTGGATAGGCTGCCAATCTAACATTTCTGCCTCTGTATGTTACACACTTCTTCTCCTGAGCTGCTTTCAGGATTTTCTCTTTGTCACTAAGACTTGTAAGTTTTACAATTAAATGACAGGGTGTAGACCTATTTTTATTGATTTTGAGGGGACTCTCTGTTCCTCCTGGATTTTGATGCTTGTTCCCTTCAGCAGATTAGGGAAATCTCTACAATAATTTGTTCCAATATACCTTCCGCCCCTTTCTCTCTTTCTCTTTCTTCTGGGATCCCAATTATTCTAATATTGTTGCATCTTATGGTATCACTCATCTCTCGAATTCTTCCCTCGTGGTCCAATAGTTATTTATCTCTCTTTTTCTCAGCTTCTTTTTTCTCTGTCATTTGGTCTTCTATATCAGTAATTCTTTCTTCTGCCTCATTTATTCTAGCAGTAAGAGCCTCCATTTTTGACTGAACCTCATTAAGAGCTTTTTTTTATTTCTACTTGGTTAGATTTTAGTTCTTTTATTTCTCCAGAAAGGGATTTTATTTCTCCCGAAAGGGATTCTTTAATCTCTTCCATGCTGTTTTCGAGCATGGAAGCTAGCTAGCACCTTGATAACTGTCATTTTGAATTCTATTTCTGACATATTATTGATGCTGTATTAACTAGGTCTCTAGCCATCGGTACTGTCTCTTGTTCTTTTTTTTGTGGTGAGTTTTTTTGCCTAGTCATTTTATTGAGCTAAGAATAGATGAGTGAGAGAGAAGAATACTCTGGAGTTCCTTAGTTTTCACAGATTGATGAACTTGGGCTTGGCTGGATATTCTCACTGATCTTCTGGGGGAGGGGCCTTTTGTCTTGATTCTCGAATGTCTTTTCCCAAGTCAGAATTGCCCCGCCCTTGCCCAGGGATGGGCCAAGCAATTCACTTAGGTTCGTTCTCTAGAGTCTTTGTTCCCTGAGTGCTTTCCGTACTGCCCTGGAAGCCGGGAATGCAAATGGCGGCCTCCCAGTCTCTGGCTGGAGGAGCCAAGTGGTCAGGGCCCTGCTGCTCAGCACACCTTCCGAGGAAGGCAGTAGATCACTCCCTTCTCCCTGGTCCCCACCCAAGCTCTGAGCTAAACTGCCCATGGCGGAGCACCTCTGTCTCTGGCATAGCACCGTCTGGAGTCTCCAAACCCAGTCAATTCCTGCTGCATGCTCCCTTGCCAGACCTCCTGGGGGAGGAAGGAGGAGGTCTCTCCGGAGTTGCCTCCTGTAGGGTCCCTGCTCGAAGAGCTGCGGCCGGATTGTGCCTCGGGTCACAGTCTACGGTTAGCCCGGACTGAAAACGCACTGCGTGGCTCCTTCTCTGCCTCCTGCTTCTCTGCCCCGATACCTGGGAGCTCTGCCACACTCAGACACCCCTGGTCCATTCGTGACCTCACAGGTCCTGAAGTCATCCTGTTCCTGTGAGGGCTAAACCCCCACTTAGCATCTGGAGCAATGTCCCTCAGCAGAGCAGACTCTAAAAGTTCCGATTTTGTGCTCTGCGGCTGCTCGGGGCTGGCCTCTCCCCCCCCCCCACCCCCGTGGTCTCTCTTCCTGTCAATTTGAATTCACTTTTCCAAACATCCTACCTTTCAGAAAGTAGTCAATTTCTGCTTGTAGAATTGCTGTTCTTCCTCTCTTCTCTCTCCTTTTGCGTATACTGGCTTTTAGAATGGTTTGATAACTATCTCGATGAACTTCTGGGATCCTACTCTATCCCTACTGCCTACTTCTCTGCCATCTTGGAGTTGCTCCCCAGGACATTCTTGAATTAGAACAATGTGGTAGGATTTGCCCTAGCAGATAGCAAGATTCATTATAAAGCTACAGTTTCAATTAAAATAGTATGATATTGGCACAAGTGGGCAGAATAGAAAGCTTGAAAAGAGACACATACATAACCAGAGACTTATCTGGTAATACCTGTCTGTAACAGATGAAGCCAGATTTTTAAAATATGTGTTTCTAGTGCAATGGGTCATCTACAAGAGTTAATTTTGATCCCAAGCTTATATCATACAGAAAAAATCAACTGCACAGCGGTGTTAATCTAGATGTGAAGAGCAAAACTAAAAATTTTAGAAGATAACAGAGGGAATATTGTCATGTCCTTTGGGTTAGGGAAAGATTTAATTCACACACAGAATGAAAACTTAAATGAAAACATAATAAATTCAACTACATTAATATTCAGAACTTCTGTTCTTAAAAATATAAAGAATTGAATGAATGAAAAACGCATGGCAAGCCAGAGATCTTTGCCATATAAATTCAATTTGCTATGTATAAAGACTCTTAAAAGTCACTAAGAAAAAAGACCTAAATTGAAAACTATGTGGAAGATTTAGGTACTACCCAGAGAGAGAAAATCAGATGGTCAATAAATGAAAAGACACTCAGCCTTATGCAGAATTAGGTGTGTGGTAGAGATTTTAACCTTGCCTCCACAGAGGTTTGGCTTCTGGCCTCAGTTTCTGGGAGTTAATCTCTAAGCTCCGGACTGTTGTGGCGAAAGAAGTGTCTTTTTTGCCTAGCCCCATAGTTGGGTAGCCTGACATTGTTTTTTGGGGTGGGAGCTGGCTAAACGAGATAATATCAGTGTGATTTAGAGTAAAGACCAGAGCCCAGCCAGATGATGACAATATGGTTTAAGGTGGGTCTTGGAGTTCTGAAGCTGGACCTCTGGAGGAGAGGAGTCTGGAATCAGCCAGTGGGAAGTCAACTGTTGTGATGTGATGGAGCAACAGTAAAGACTCCTGACACCAAGGCTTGGGTGAGCTCCCTTGGTTGGCGATATTTCCCGCATATTGCCATGTATTGGCACTAGAGCAGAAACACTATCCTCACGGTAGAGAGGACAGCAGCTCTGTACTTGGTGTTACTTTTTCCTGGATTCTGTCCTAGTGCTTTTTATCTTGCCTGATTTTAATGTGTATACTTTCCCTGCAATAAGGTATTGTCATGCATATAAGAGCTTTCAGTGAGTTCTGTGAGTCCTTCTGGAGAATTTTCAAACCCGAGGTGGTTTTTAGAAATCCCAGGCTCTCAGTTGGTGTCAGAAGTGAGGAGAGTTTTGTGGACTAATCTCACAGTCGTCTAACCTCAACATTATGGAACAGAAATTTAAAAAGAACATGAATGTTTATTATACACCCACTGAATTGGCAAAGATTTACAATATCAACTTTTGTTGCAAATTGGTAATAATTTGAAAAGTGGTAAGGATGAAAATAAAGTCAGGATTGAGATTACAGCTTTGGTGGAAGAAGATGGTTGTACCAGATCTGGGAGTGGTACACAGGGGATGGGTTTTATGCAGTCTTTTCCTGTAAGTATATCTTACAATGTAAAGATGAGAATTTAAATAAAATTTGAAAAACCTGGATCGATAATAGCACCATAATTTTAATGGTGAGGTGTTAGATCATTTAAAAGTCTTCCTTTGTGCTTTTCCATTTTTTTAACCCGTAAATCATATGATTTTTAAAATAAAAATAATAATAGAAGAATTTTTGAGAAACAAAAAGTGTGAGGTCACTGTGGCACAGAAATTAAAAAAAATTGACACAATGTCACATAAGATAAGGAGCTGGCTACTCATAGTGTCCAATTGAAGGAACAATGGTTCAGGGTCTGGTCACCAGTTTTGGGGCCCACAAAATTAGTTTTGTGAGTACTGCCAAAGTTCATCTACCAGTTGGGAGTAATGGGCATGGATCTTGGAATTTGATTTGTTTTATTTATAATTGGGGATATTTCTGTCCTTTGTCACCTACCTATCAGAATGCTTCCTTCCCTGAATAGGCAAACAAGGACAACAGAATGGATCATCAGAAAATAGCTCTGGAATTCATCCTGCAGGCTGTGGCAAAGCTTGATGACTGACGTTTCTCTAAGTAGCGTCCTCCAGGTATAGGTTGTCACTGCTGGAGAACCCTGGATAAACTCTGGCAAAATCCTTCCTAGATCTCCTAAGGCCTTATGTAGGCTCCTCTAAGTTACAAGTGACTTTGTTTCCCTTTTCTTCTAGCAACAGTCCTTCCATTAATTAAATTAACAATGTTTTTCAAATCCTATTAGACATAATTAGATTTACAGGCTCTGGTCTTCCTATTTTGTCCTAGATGGCATTCCTTTTTGTTATGAGGCTCCTGGAGATGGCTAATGCAAATCATTATGTACTGATTTCAGAAGGTTAGCTCTCAAAGGGCCAAGTCCTGTTCTTTTCTCTTACTTATGCACTCTATCTCTTTCCCTTCTCACTGTATGTGATATGTGATATTTTAAAATTCTCCTTTAGCAAGGTAGGATAAAGCACTTGTTAAAATGCCTTCTCCCTAAATAGGATTTATTACTGAATGAGAAAAATGGAATTGATGTTATCATTTCTGCCCCATGTTCCTATAAAGAACATTTTTCTTTTGTGTTAGCAAAAAAAACCAGTGTAACTTGGTTTCCTTGCAGCTTTTTTTGTCACTAAAATATTTTCTAGGCTACACTAATATGAAGATTTTTTAGCAATTTACAGAAATGGTGCTTCTGAGCATGCATTTTCCCTTTTACTACTGAAAGGAAACCATGGGAACGCAGCATCCAATTTTGCTTGACAGAATCCTGGTTAGCAGACCACATGTGGTGTGTTTTTGTTTTGTTCTATAGTTGTTTCCACTGTGTCGTGTAATTCATCACAAGGATTCTGGGAATGGAAAATGTCACAAACCAAATATACAAAATTAATGAGTAGTTTACTCCATTGCAAAGGGCAGGTAGTGAACAGTCAGACAGAACAAAAGCAACAAGAATCCCTGGGCATAAAGCTATTTCACTTAATGAAGTTCAGGGTTCTGTGTGTAATAAGGTGCTGTTAGGCACTGATAACCATCTTGCTTAATTTTTAAATCGGTGAAAGTCATAAAGATGACCTCTGCATCCACTTTGCATAACTTATTGGTTATAGATAATCACATGTTTAAAGCAAATAGGAAGAACAATAGCAAAGACAGCTATTGGTATTTTCAGAGCAATTTTAGAATGAACTTGTTATTAGCACCCAGAGTCAGTTCCAGTGAGTCCTATGTACCTGTGACAACATATAAAATATAGCACCCAGGGTCTCATATACTTTGGAGGCAGTGGTGTTATGATCATGTTTACAAAAAAGTGAGGGGGCTTAGTTATGGATACCTTTCACCTATATCATTTAGGCTGAATTGTGTAAACAAAAGGTGAGAAATAATAACCAGAGACCCTTGAATTCCAAACTCTTGCCTTGTCATTAATTGCAGCATTTCATATTTCTCTCCTGATTTCCTTACCCTTCCATTACCAAGACAACCATGGCTATTTCCAAGGTAAAATTTACCTCTGAGTTGTGCACTTCAAATTCAGAAGTGTTTGCACCCAAAGGTGTCTTCTTATACTCTTCAATAACTTGAAGCTACCATCCATAAACAGTGAAAGATTTGATCTTCAGCCATTTATGGTGGCACCAAAGATGTCTCCTGAGCTTTTCTTCAGAGTTAGTGGATCACATTATAACTTAGCTGCTCAATTCCTACATACAATTAAGAAAGGATGAAACATTTTAGCACAAGAGGAACACAGGACATAGCATCTTTTGAAAAAAATAAGGAAATTCAGAATGACATTTGGGGCAAATATCTTAATCTCCCTTTATTTCCATCCCACCTACCGTCTTCTGGGGAGACTGATTGACTTCGTTGCCCTGAGATTTCCCTGCGCTCTGGCTCAGTCAGGTTTGGCCATGGTGAGTTCCAGCAGGAGATAGGGAAGTTGAAGAGTGAGTTCTGGGCATTGATTCTCCTCACTCCCTCCCCAGGGTTGGGCACATCCCCTAAACAAGGATTGTTGTTCCTTTCCAGGTCACCTGTTCTGCATGAATTTCTGTTTTAGGTTTTCCTAATTTCTTCCCTTACTTCCTGAGGCTGAGCTCTGCTGCTGCTAGCCCCTGGTCCCTGCTGTCACCTTGTGGTTCCCTATATCCTATCATTCTTTGATAATTAGTCTCTTTTTAGTAAACTCAAGAATTCTTGAGTAATCTCATTTGAGTATGCAGTGTTTCCCACTGTTGAGACACTGACTGAAACACCAAAAATGATAATAATGCCCAATTCTGAAGAACAAAGTAAAAGAAATAATAATATGAACAATAAAGATTCCAAACTCTTGTTCTCTTAATTAGGAAGTCCAACATATTTCCTCCAGTTTTACCAACCTACCCTCAATTGGACAAGTAAAAAAAAGAGAAGACTAAAGAAGTGAAGGGTAACAACAACGAAAAATCTGTAAATGTGCATGGAGTTCTTTTTTTCCTAGAACTTTCCTTCTCAGAGCTGTGTATTATCCTGTTCAAAACTGGATCCATTCCCCCTGAGCCCCTGCAAGGTGCTACCCTAGGACTTCCCCTTCACTGCTTTCCTTGAATGGACCCACTGCTTCCTATATTTTATGTCTTTGGTCTTTTTTTTTAACTGTTTTTCCTTTATTTTGTTTGGTTCTGACATGGTGAGAAGACAGGTTTTCTGAGACACTGGAAAATAGTAGGTAGCAGTATTTTTCAGAAACACCTGGGTCCTGACTCTGCTTGCCTCTGGGGGGGGGGGGGAACCCTTTCTAATATTAAGTTTGGTTCAAAATCTAAGAAAGCTTAGTTTTTCTGAGGACTTTCTTGAACAGAAGTACATGGGGTGGTTAGGTTAAGGTCTGGAATAGAAATGAAATCATAGTATAAAAGAACAGTGGCTTAGCAGGAATTTGGAGTTTTACCAGCAGCCATGTGCCCCGTAGGGATGTGGGGTTTAGGAAAAAGCCCCACAGAAATACGTATCTTTTCTGTGTGGACACTTCTGTTAAATCATGTTTCCTTTGCCACAGAAATGAAAAACTTGCAGTTGGTCTGAGTCTGTGGTTTATTTCTGTTGATCCTTAACCCAACCTCCATGTTGCTATAATATCCACACTTCCTAAGGAATGTCTAAGAAAAGGTATATGAAAAAGAATTTATTGAGCCTTTGTACATCTGAAAATGCCTTCACTCTTGATGGATATATTGAGTAAACATTGCAGTTGGTTTCTGCTGTATTTTCAAGCTTATGTCTCTATTTTTTTCTTAACATTTTTTTAAATGAGGTATGGTTTCTAGTCTGATTCTCATACTTTTGTAGGAATTACTAAGATATTTTCATTATGTTTAGTATGATCTAAAATTTTATGGGCACGTGTTAAGACATGTCCCTTTTTTATAGCTCATTTTAGTTTGAAGCCTTATTTTTCTTTAGTGCTGAGAAATAATCCTTTGTTATTTCTATGTTTTCTTCTATCCATTCTTTCTGTTTTTAGAATTTTTATAAATGAATGTTGACCTCCCTGAATTAATCCTCTATGTAATTTTCCTCATGTTTTTTCTCTTTGTCATTTTGAACTATGTTCTGAGACATTTTCTTGGATTTTCTTCTAGCCTCCTTTGGACATTTCACATTTTAGGTACTATAATTCCCTTTAGATTCTAGTTATATGACTGTTTTCCTCTTCTTACTATTCCATTCTTGGTTTGTGGAAATAATATTTTCTCAACATTCTTTGAGAATATTAACTACACATTTCTTTCTCTTTCCTTCCACTGGAATTAGTTTTTCCTTTTGTTTATCTCGGTCTTTATCTTGTATGATCTTGGTTTTCCTCATATACTAATGACTCTTCCTTGTCTATTCATATTAGAAAAAAAAAGATAGGATTTACTCTATATGTGTGTGTGTTTAAACAGTGTATATTGTGTTTATGTATATATTATATGTATTTTATACACACACACACACACACACACACACACACACACACACTCTGTATATGTTTCACATTGGTTTTATATCATGAGTTGGGGTTTTGACTGTTGAGTTAGGTTTATGACTTGAGTAGGGCATGAGGACAATCAGGTTTTTCCTTCAGATGTAGGGTCCCGAATGCTAGGATGAGCAGAGCTTTACTTTGGGGTGCTACTATTTACAATAGAAGCATTAGAGTTCCTCAGATGATTTTCTGCATTTCTTTAAAGATAAGTCCCCTATGGGGTACCTGGGTGGCTCAGTTGATTAAGCAGTCCAATTCTTGATTTCAGCTCAGGTCATGACCTTAGGATGGTGAAATCAAGCCCCGTGTTGGATTCTGCACTGTGCATGGAGACTGCTAAAAATTCTTTCTCTCCCTCTGTCTCTCACCCTTCCCTTGTGTACTCTTTCTCAAAAAATAATTAAAAAAAAAAAAAAAAGATGAGCCCTCTGTTCTTGGTCTGGTGGTTCATGACTAATGGTGGGAATGCTAAGAGCTTAGAGAGCTTTTTCCTTCAGTGTCTTTCTTGATGTCCCCAGACTATCCCACCCTAAGCCTGGGCTAGATGATTCCTCAGCACTCATGTTTCTAGATGCAATGATTGCATTCTGTTGTCATTTATCTATTAATGTATCTCCCTCTTGCATTAGCGTATGAATTCTTGAAGGACAAGCCCATGTATTATTACTGTCTCTTTAACCCATTTTTCTATCCCTGCAGTGTTAGGAAGGAGGAAGTTCTGTGACAAACACATTTCTCATTATTGTTCAGATAGATATTTTACCATATAAATTAATATTTAGTAAGAAACTGATATTATGTTTTGTTCCATTAATTATTTCCTGTGCTATATTTTCAAAATTTAGCATCTTAGATAAAGCAAGTATTCCTTGATTTTATTAATAACTTTTTTGTAGGTGTTTTTCTTTGTCAATTGAGTCAATTTTATATGACTCCTTTCTGCATTTCCTTTATGATCACCTTTGGGGAAAATCATATAAAATATATTTTTTATGTTTTTTTTCATTATGAAGGAAAATAAGTATAAATTATATTTATAATATGAAGTCCTGGACAAGGATTCCTTTGGTGAACTGATTTTTGGTCCTGGTACAGTAGACACAAGGGGCACACTGCCCAGTCTTCAAAAGAAGACTTACTGTCCAGATGCAGGGGTGCAGTGAGGAGGCAGCCTCTGGCTTTCACTGAAGCCAGATGTTAAGATCTGACTGGGCTGTAGAGAGTGGCCTTATTCTACTTGAGTCACACCCTTCCTGAGCAGCCCATATCCCTTGACTGAGTAAGACAGGCAGGCAAGCTCAGCCATTTCAATCTGTCCTGAGAATCTTTGATGGTCGCACTTGCTCCAGACCGGAGCTGGCTTTGTGGCACCTACACAGTAGTTCTGCTTCTTCCCCTTCCAAATGCTGCTTTCTCCTCAATCTTTTTGTAGATGTTAATCCCCAATAAGCCATCTTTCACTCCAAACTCCTTTTCAGCACCTGCTTCTAGTGAACTCAACTTGTGACAGTTATACTTGTAGAGTCTCCATTTCCTTGTTATTGAAAAATGATGGATTTAGACTTTTTTTCTTTATTCTATAAACTTATATTATCATGGTAATCATGATCAAATTTTTGTATATTTTAGGTAAAAAAAAAGATAGAGTTTTGTGTTTGTAGACATGATGGGTTGCTTGGCTCTTTGCCCCTTAACATTCTAATCCCAATATGTGGACTCTACTTGTGTTTGGGCCAAATATCCCAATTCTGCTCATGGCCAAGGAAACTATCAAGGACATGGTCTTAGTCATTGAACAGCTTAACAAAAAAAGTTGCCTTTTCTGTTGTTTTCATACCGAATACTGAGTGAGTTCATGTGTCTGTCAGCATCCCCCTTCAGCAAGTGCTACTGGGATTTTGCCTGAACACCTGCTCTATTAGCCTGCCTTATCTCTGAACTCAGGTCCAAATAACTGAAACTAATTGGCTGACTAAATTAGTTGATTTTTTTTCATGATGCTTATTCACAATGAAATTTGTCATTTTCTTATTTGTATCTTTTTTTTCCTTTTAATACTTCTTGAAACTTACATACACACACAGAAACTTTTTGCCAAATTTTTATGCATAAGGAAAAGCTTATAAAAGTCTGTCAGAAAACCTATATATCTCAAAAGAACTAACAAATTGCAAAGTGCCTGCAAAGAACAACTTCACCCCCACCCTCAATTCCCTGAACACTACTGTGATGGGGATTCTGTTTCTCTGTAATCCATCCATGTCCTTATGCTTGAATTCCTGAGACTTATCTAGAATTCAAGAGATAAAGTAAAATCCTTTCCTTCCTTGTGTTTTTTTTCCTTCTTTTGTACTCTTGTTTCTGCCTCCTGATTCTTTTTATGATGTGTTTTTTAAACAAAACCAGAACAAAATACCCAAATATTTTTTAATGAAAGCCAAGTCTCATGAAAAGTAATTTATTGTCAAATTCAACATTTTTTAAATGAAAAATACTTTATATAATTGAGAGATTAAGGATTACTGTGTAAATGAAAAACAGGTAAAATTGTTTTTGTGTTTTACTTATTGAAATAAAAACAATGCAAATTAATCTTTATAAATTTTCCAGCTAATTAATGTCTAGACATTTATAGTAGAAAGATAGTTGAAGGGCTAAATATTTCATCATTACAATACAGAAATGTTTTAAAAGAGATGGTTCATAGACTAAATAAAATTTACATCTAAACATCCTTTTTGATCATAAAATGTTATCTTTGTATAAAGTGAGTGTTCTGTCTGCTGAAGCAGAATATTTTAAAGCCCAACCAATTCACTTTTAGGTTTCTTTCAGCTCCACTAATGTTAAAGGTTACCTTTTCTTCCTAGTCATGAAATCTGTTACTCCCTGATGGTAGGAAAAACACTAACTTGTTAGTTCCAAAACAAGTATATTCGACAGCACCAGTTTTTTTTTTTTTTAAAGTTTTTATTTAAATTCCAGTTTGTTGACATACAATGTAATATTAGTTTCAGGTGTATAATTTAATGATTTAACACTTACATACTATACCCGTTGCTCATCACAAGTGCCCCCTTAATTCCCATCCTCCACTCAACCCATCCCGTACCCACCTCCCCTCTGATAACCACCAGTTTGTTCTCTAGAGTTAAGTATGTTTCTTGGTTTGCCTGTCCAGTGTTTTCCTCATAAGAGCATATCTACCTTTCTTATACTATTCCTCAGAGAAATCATCACAGGGATTTTGAGGTATCAATAAAAAACAAATATAGTAGTCTATCTAGAATCAGCAAAAATAGAAACCTGAAAGGATCTTGCTAGGTAATTTTCTGTAGATATTTGCTTTTGAAGTTTTAGTGTAAGAATGTTGAAGCCCTGGAATGCTTTAGGTTCCAGTATATCTCAAATAACAAAATTCAAAACTTCTGTAAGGTAGCAAATGACTATAACAAAGCCTAAATCTTAGCAAACTAAGATTTTTTTTTTTTTTTTTTAGAAACAACTAGTGTATTGACTGGCGGAGGAGAGAAGGAGTGCAGATGGGAAACGGGGAGGCTCTTTAGTGTTTGCCAAAACCACGGACGCACACCCTCCACCCCTTCTCACCTTCCTCCTCCGGGGTGGGGCCACAGCCGGCTCCCACCCTCTCTAGTACCCCCCCTCTCCCTCCTCCCTGCACCCACTTGAGCTCCACCTCCAGTAACTGGGCAGAGCCCAGGCTTCCAGCTTCCAGGTGAGGCTCAATGTTTGTCTACATTGACCCTCCTAGGAAACTGGTCAGTTATCCACTGGCTGGAGAAGACTGTGGTGGGAGAAAAGAGGGAGTACTTTAACACCTCCCCCAACGTGTGAACCCTAATAAGCACTAGGATGAAAGGTAGACTAGGGGCTTCACAGAGCTGTAATTAGGAAAAAGGGTTTTAATTAGTTAGATATGTACTTTAGGATGCTGGTTCATTTATATTTGATTACATTCTCAACAGTTCAGGTAACTACTACCAATAAAAAGGGTAATGCCAAGTTATAGGCTAGAAAAGGGACCTTTAAATTTTCCTCACTTTGGCTAATTGAATTTAAATAAAAAAAAAAGAAAAAAAAAGAAATTTTCCTCACTTACTTCCATCGTATAAATATGAATATAACACTATGTGTTTACATGTACATAAAGCATAAATACAGATAATACTCTTTGAGTCATAAAGTCTAGATTTAGAAAGACTGTTAGATATCCTCTAGTATAACTTGCTATTTTTTATGGAAAATTCTTTTTTCTTCTGAAAGACATTCAATAGACATTTAAAAACACTGACTTAGTGAAGGAATAAAATATAAATAAGGCATGGTCTCTTTGTTTTTAGAACATAAAACTAGGTGGACTTGGAGCAAGATATAGAATATAACAGATTGTACCCCCAAAATTATGGAGCTTTTTTGCCTTATGATTGATGTTCTAAGAAGACATTGATGTTTAGCTCTGTTTACCCGCAATTACAGATTTGGTTCTCTTAGGGAACTGATAATTTTTTGAGAAATCAGGAAACCATAGACTTCTGGTTTCAGAAGAAGGCATTCACAGGGCATCATCTCTTCTAAGGAGGACTCTCTGTGCTTTTCAAATTTTAATGTGCAAACAAATCATGTAAAATATAGATTCTAGTTTAGTTAGTTGGAGTAGGGCCTGAAACAGCATTTCTGATGAGCCCCTAAGATGCCAACGTTGCTCTTCAGAGGGCCATTTTGAATAGCAGTGCTCTTGAGCTTTTCTATTTACCCAGTTATTATATTGAATGAATATTTCCAAAGAAAGATAATGGTAGTGATAAGATTCCAGTCCCTCAGTGATTTCTCCAATCAGGGCAAATCAAACCTGATCCTAGTGTCCTAGTCAGTTTTATTATTGCTTATAAAGTTTTATAATTGATTTATAACTTGTGGGAACACCTAAATTCACATTCAGATACTCTGGTCTTTTAACATCTCAAGCACTGTGGTACTTTCCTGTGAAAGGCAAATAGTTTTCTGTGAAAGACAAATAGTTTCCCATTTCCTTTTTAAAGGACTAGATTATGGAATTTAAAAGCTTGGACGCTTTTAACAAGGATATATATTAATACATGGTTATTGATTTAAAAAATTTCAATGTGAAAGACATTGACCTTTATACTGACATTGACATTGACCTACCTGACCTTTAACATGGTATTAATTTTTATATCTGCATATACTTTTGAATTATCACAAACACATTAAAAAAAAGAGCACTTGTTTATTAGGTGGGGAATGAATTCCTTCACTATTGCTGCTTCCTTCCATGGCATGGGAGCTTCACTTGGGTAAACCTTCTATCTTCTCCCCACACCATCACTCATTCCTCTACAAGAGAGAATGAACACTTCTTTCATTCATAATTTAAGAGAAATTATCTTAAATAATTTAAGCCAAGCCCTTTTCTCTTTTCTTCCTCCTTGTTAACTGGCTTTCAGCAGAGAGCACATAATCTGCTTTGTCTCTACATGGCATGAGATTTACAGGACCACGGCCTTCTTCCTACCATACATATGTGATTAGATGGATATTTGTCTAACTGTGGAGATCAGTATCAGAGAGCTCACTTGGCCAAAGGTATGAATTATTTCCTCTGACCTTGGCTGATTGTTAATAAAGTTGATATTCTAATTTCCATAAGCAGATTACTTTGACTCTCAATTGGTTCAGATTTGAGTGGGAAAAGAGGTACATTTAAAACAAAATCTTGTCCTATTATATTACTATGTGCCTTTCATGTATTTAAGACATGCATGAATAAAAACAATACAAGACAAAAAATTGTTGCTATAGAAAACAAAACCACTAGCTTGGAAAGATATCTGCATACCCATGTTCATTGCAGCATTATTTACAATAGCCAAGATATGGAAACAAGCTAAATGTCCATTGACAGATGTATAAAGAAAACATGATATGTATATACAATAGAATATTTTTTGGCTATCAAAAAGAATGAAATCTTGCCACTTGTGACAACATGGATGGACCTTGGGGACATTATGCTAAGTTAAGTAAGTCAGACAGAGGAAGACAAATATCTTATGATCTCACTCATATGTGAAATCTTAAACAAACAAACAAACCAACAAACTCAGGCTCACAGATACAGAGGAATAGATTGGTGGTTGTCAGAGGTAGGGAGTGATGAGTGGGCAAAATGGGTTGAATGGAGTCAAAAGGTACAAAGTTGCAGTTATAAAATAAATAAATCATGAGGATGTAATGTATAGCATGGTGAGTATCATTAATAATGCTGTATTGCTTATTTGAAAGTTGCTAAGAGAAAAGATCTTAAAGGTTCCCATCACAAGAAAAAATGTAATTCTATATAGCAATATATGTTGACGAAAATTATTGTGGTGATTGTTTTGCAATATACACAAATATAGAATCATTATGTTGTACACTGGAAACCAATGTATTGTTTTATGTCAATTATACCTCGATTAAAAAAATAATTTCTATAAGACAGAAATGAGAGATAACTTTTGGGTGGGAGGAAAATTAATGGAAAATTAAATTGGACCTTAAAAGTAGTTTTTAATAATTTTAAAAGATGGTAATAAAAAGTCATAATATTTAAAAGGAGATAATTATATGAGAAATTGCAGAAATACTAAAGAACTAATTTAGAGAATGATAGCCTGATTCAGTTAAAAGATAAATTATGTGCAGGGTGTGTGTGTAGAGGGCAAATTTTGGGAAAAGAAAAATTATGCTTAAATTAAGAGATATCTTAAGTCTGCTAAAAAGTTTACTTTGAAGAACCATTGAAGATCTGAGTAGGAAAATGTTTTGATCTGAGTAATATTTATAGGAAATAACTCTAGAAACTTTGGTTTGTCAGAAATAAAGTGTGAGAGAGAAAAGATCAATTAGAAATAAGCATTAGAACAGGTAAAGAGCAAGGAGTCTGACTAAGGGCCACAGAAGTGGGAATATATATAGGAAGGAATGTTCATGAGAGACATTGAAGAAGTAAAAGCTTTACTGCTTAGCAACTGACTGAATGGGGAAAAGTGAGAAAAAAATGATGACCATGAATAAAATTTTATGTCTAGTGAAGGGTGGAGCTGGAATCAAATTAAAAGGAAATGAGATTTCAGAAAGAATGGCAAGTTTAATGGAAAAGGTGATTTTAGTTTTAGATATGCTGAGCTTTTAGGACTGGAGACATTGAAGGCAGTCTGTAGAATGAAAACTGAATTTGAAGTGGTAGCTGATTGACAATTCAGACTTTTGGATTTTGAGAATTATTGGTAGAAGCTGTAGAGGAATAACTCATAAGTGCAGAATGTATTAAAAATATTAGAAAGGATTAGGAAATAATCTTTACTTGAGTGATTGGATTAGGAAGAGATACATAAATATGGGCTATAGAAATTAGCTTTGCATACACATTTGCCTATATAATTAATGAAATTTGAGGTTGGTGTTTATATAAGAGACTTCTAAATATTACTCAAATTTTATGATTTACCAAATATTATGGGTGGATGGAAAAGATCACTTCTTCATATCTCAGACAAAAAAACTGAATTCATTGCTTGATAAGGAATAAAGAGCTAAAACTTGGAGGATTCAGTTTCCTCCCCAAAACCAATAGCTGATTTCATATAGAGTTTAGGGAGTGTAGATTTAGCAGATTGGCAAACATTAAAAAACAAAACAAAACAGGAGTGTTTGCAAATTGACTGATATTCAAAATTTTCAGTTTGGAGATTGTTATTATGGTGATATGGGTGAAAATATTGCTAATTGACTGATCTTTAGAAGTGTAATCACTGTAGGTCTCACTGGTGGCTTGCTTTTAAAGGGGTGGGGACTGATGTAAAATGATCTGAAACTGATTCTTGGTCAACATAGGGTTGTTGCCAAATAACCATCACTAGTTCCTTCTGGCATTTGGAGAATAAGAACCTATTGCTTTAAAATAAAAAAAGACATCAAAATCTAACTTTCCGTGTATAAAATTTTTTTTTCAAGATTAATCATTTTTGAAGAATTAGGTAATGTTGGTTAACTAAATCTAAATCTCTCCAGAATTTTTCAAAAACTATAGGGAACAACAAAAAGAGCAAATAAACTACCCAAATATGTTATTCATAAATTCTTATAAGTATTAAAAACCACAGTCGCCATTAAAACTACTTCTTCAGCTCACACTTCAAGGTTATGTATAGACCTGGGGAGTATAGAGAATGTCACTGGAAGAGAGAATAGGAAATTGAGACTAAAATAACCCCAGAGAAAAAGAAAGTCAACTTAAAGTATAAAATATTGAAAGAGTTTTGAAAAATCAGTGATATAACTAAGACAAGAATTTAAAAGTGCATGTGTGTGTGTGGGGGGGAGGGGTGGTAGTGACATCAGCATCATGGCTAAGTAAGATGTCCCTTGTTCATATGTTCCCCTCTGCCCTTCTCCAGTGATAAAGAAATAAAAGTGCCTTTTTGGATGCTGTAAGACCCAGCACCATATGCCAAGAGACCTGGGAGTCGTTTCACCAACCCATGTATTGGGTAATAGGCATATAGACCTCACTCCTGACTGTGGACTTTGCAGTGGCCTATGAACTAGCCCTTCTTAGCCATGGTCCAGAAATATATTGCCCTAATAATCACCCTTACAATAGAGAGCCTTTGTGGAAGGTTTCCAGTGGAGATGTTCCAGAATGCCGTTGGAGCAAAAAGTTTAGATTCATTGGAGAGGGTTAGAGAACAGTATAACTTTACTGGCATCACTTCTTCCCCAAAATGGCACAGCTTAGGACCAAGGGAGATCTTCTTGGTCTGTGATTTCTCCCCTAGGGAAAGTAAGAGTATGTGAGTGGGCTCCAGGCTTTCCACACTGTGTAAATACTGCCAAAGAGGCTCATTATTCTCACCCCATCCTGATTTATGAGCTGCAATACTGGGCAGTGGGAAGGGGCAGGGAGAGTGGTAGGTAGGATTCTCAAAGGGCATTGAAAGGGGGCACAGATCCTACTAACTGTATCAATACTCCATCAAGAAGTCTACTTACAAGCCACTGGGGATTCCTTGCCTACAGACTCAGCCAACTTGCTCATAGGCATCCCAAGTACTATGCATGCCTCACTTACATACACTCCCACTCTGTGGCAGACTCCCTGTCTGCGCTCCTGATGGTGGTCAAGAGAGTAAGTTTTGGGCAGACAGCTAATGAACACCCACAGAATGCTGGCAGTAATCTGCAGGCCTGGGGAGACCACAAACATGAGCACTGTCAGCATTCAACCTCATGGCAGGATTGAAAGAAGGCATACAAGCTTAAAAATTCTGCCACAAGAGGGAGCAAGAATTGTGGATCAGGTATATCCATGATGAAAGCATCAGAATACCCAGCAGAGATAATGGAAGGTGTTTCTCTCTAGAGGCAGTAAAGATGGGAAGAGGTGACTGCTACTTCTAGTGTGAGGAGAGCAATGCAAAACTTCAAGGAACGTGAAAAATCAAAGAAAATGACACCATTAAAGGGTCACAATAATCCTATAATCACCAATTCCAAAAACATGGAAATCTGTGATTTATGCAATAAAAGATTCAAAATAGCTGTTTTAAGGAAACTCAGTGAGCTACAAGAAAATGGAGGAAGGTAACAACACAATCAGGAAAGTAATACGGACACACAATGAGAAGTTTAAAAAAGAATGATAAAAAAGAACCATACAAGCTGAAAAATAAGATGGATGAAATGAAAAAATGCAGTAGAAAGCATCAAAAGAATGAATCAAGCAGAAGAAAGAATCTTTGAGTTAGAAGACAAGAGCTTTGAAATTTTCCTATAAAAGGAGAACAGTGAAAAAAAAAAAGAGTGAAAGAGTAAGGAAAGCCTGCATGATCTATGAAATACCTGCACAAGAAATAATTTGCTAATTATTAGAGTTTAAGGAGAAGAGAGGGAGAAGGGGACTGAACAGAAATAATGACTCACAACTTCCCAAATCTGGGGAGAGGTTTAGATATCTGGGTTCAAGAAACTCATAGGTCACTCAGCAATGAAGGGAATGATTTAGCCTTCCTTCTTCTGGGAATATATCCAAAGGAACTGAAAGCAGGATATCAAGGAGATATCTACATTCCCATGTTCATTGCAACATTATTCAAAATAGTTAAGATATGGAAACAACCAAAGTGTCCATCTATGTATGAGTAGGTAAAGAAGATGTGAGATACACACACACGTATTGCAACAGTATTCAGCTATGTGAACCAAGAAAATTCTGTTATTTGCAACAACATGGATGGACTTTGAGGCATTATGGAAAGTGACATAATTCAGACAGAGAAAAACAAATACTGTATGATATCACTTATATGTGGAATCTCAAAAAGTCAAACTCATAGAAACTGACAGTAAAATGATGGTTGCCTGGATTTGAGAACTGGGAGAAATAGGGAGCTGTTGAGCAAAGGGTACCAACTTCTGGTTAAAAGATGAATAAGTTCCAGGGATCTAATGTATGGCGTGAAAATTATAGTTAACAATACTGTATTATATACTTGAAATTTAGTAAGAGGGTTTATCTTTAATGTTCTAACCATAGAAGAAATAATAATTATATGACACGATGGTGATGGCAGTGTTAGTAAACACTGCTGTGGTCTTCATTTTGCAAGGGTGAAAAAAAATCAACACGTTCTATAACATAAACTTACACAACATTATATGTCAATTGTATCTCAATAAAGCTGGAGAAAAAAGTGCAAATGAGAGTTGAGGCAGTTTTGGAGACAGGAAGGTAAAAATGAATAAAATGGAGACTGCATTTAAAGGAAAAGAAATTTGGGAAAAATTTTAGTAGTGTGGAAGTCAAAAGTAAACAAAATAAATCTCAAGGGCACACACATACACTTCTCAAAAGGCTATCTGATAAAGAAAGTGCAGTTTACTACCTTAACAGAATAGGTTTTTCTTGAAATAAGAGTCCTGTAAGCTACTCCAAACCACCACCATTGTTTACCAAGCAGAGAGATGGAAGCAGTCTCCACGGATCTCCACACAAAGCTATCGAAAAAAACTGAAGAGAGTCACAATATTTTATCTGATAAACATTCCCTCCCCGCAAAATGTATCTATGAAGCAAAGGGATCCTGTGACACAAAATATCAAGCTAAATTAAATGTGCCCAAACAAACATTTGAGGATATAAAAGTAACCAGAATTTAACTGTGAGTTGAATATTTAACAATTGAGAAGAAAAATGGACAAAAACAAGAAAAAATTAAACAGAAGTTTTGTACTCTGGAGAGAAATAGGAGAAAATCCTAATAGATTTGAAGACTTAAATACAGATGCTCAAAGAAAATATATGTGATTGAAATTTTAATAATGACTTTAAAGGAAAAAAAAAACCTACTGTGACCATGTTGGTTCATTCTTGTTCTCTGGAGTGCTCAGGGAATGACTCATCCTTTGCAATATATAGGCCCACTGGTTCTTTGCTCATGTGGAGGAAGAGCAGTCACCCTGTAGCATACTGAATTCCATGCTCTTAAAAAATGATGGCTCACTAGGACTCCACAGAATGACTTTGCTGCTATTGTCTTTGCCTCTGTTGCCAAAAACTATCCTCATCTTCAGGGTCAAAGGGAAAAGAAAGCACTCAAGGTAGTACTATGGCATAGTCAAGAATGAACCTAGCATATACCTGTGGTTCTTAAGCCCAGTGAAGCTATGGGGACACATTTAATCCTGACAATATGTATTTCAGACTCTCTGGAAAAAGAAACATAAATATTAGCAGTGTGGAATATATGCTGTTGATTAGTTGACATTCATAAACACTCTGTTCCCCAACAGTAGAATATGTAAGGAACAAATACTAGATAGAAACAATATTCTGGGCCATGATGTATGTCTCCACAAATATTAAATTATTCAAATCATAAGTATGTTCTCTGGGCATAGTGGAATTAAATTAGAAATCAATAATAAAAATATCTAGAAACTCTCAAAATATTTGGAAATTACATAATTCTGAAAAACTCATGGGCAAGGGAAGAAACAACAGAAATTTTAAGGTATTTTAAGCTTAATGAAGAAAGATCTGTGCAATGCAGCTCAAGAGTGCTTACACAGGAATTTATAGCACTGAATACTTAGAATCAAAGATAGATCTGAAGACAACAGTATAAACACCCATCTTAAGAAATTAGATAAAGAAAAACAAGTGAGACCCAAAGTAATCACAAGACAGGAGACAATGAAGATCATAGTGGATATCAATGAAATAGAAAACAAAAATAAAAGAAAAAACTGAAGAAACAAAAAATTTGTTTCTTTGGGAAAATTATTGAATGTGATAAGTGTCTGTTACAACTAATGAGAAAAAAGTTAAATAAGACGAAATTTCCCATATCAGTGAGAGGGAGGATATCATTACTGATATTCTGCAGTTTTTAAGAAGGGAAATAAATTCTGCAGATTCTGCAGTTTTTAAGAAGGGAAATAAATGAATTATTTTATAAAAATAAATTCAATAATTTTTATAAAATGGACACATTTTTGAAGGATAGAAACTATCAAATCTCATGCAAGAAGAAATAGATAGCCTGAAGAGCCCCATATCAATTAAAGAAGATAAATATGTGGTTAAAAAGCTTCAAGCAAAAGAAATTCCAGGCCTAGGTGTCTTCAATGGTTAATTCTACTAAAAATTTAAGGGAACAGTAACAAACACTGCAGGGTTCATTTATATGAGGCACTTAAAATAGTCAAATTATAGAAGCAGAAAATAGAATGGTGGTTGCCAGGGGATTGGAGGAGGGAGAAATGGGGAATTTTTATTCAGTGGGAAATAAGTTATACAAGATGAATAATCTCTAGAAGTCTGTTTTACACCATAGTGCCTATAATTAACATTACAGTATCATGTACTTAAAAATTTAAAAGAGTAATCTCATGTTAAGTGCTCTTATCCTGAGAACAAAACAATACCCCCACCAAAAAAACCCCAAAGGGACCCAAGGGAACTTTCGGAGGTGGTAGATGTGTTCATTACCTTAATTGTGGTGATGGTTCACAGCTGCATGCATGTGTCCAAATTCAACAAATTATACACAGTAAACGTGCAGTTTAAAAAATAATACCAGTTATACCTCAATAAAGTTGTAACCTTGTATTTCTATATACTAGCATTGAAAAATCAGAAATAAAAATCAAAAGAAGTATCATTTATAAAAGCATCAATTAGAGAAAAATTTGAAAAATATATGCAACAAAAACTATAAAGCGTTGCCAAGAGGTATTAGAGAAGACCTTAGTAAATATAGAAATATTTTAACGTATTGGGAAATTCAATATTATGAAGATATCAGTTGTCTCTAAATTGATCTAAAGTTTTTAGCAGGAGTACCTGGGTGGCTCTGTGAGTTGGGCCTCTGCCTTGGGCTTGGGTCATGATTTCAGGGTTCTGGGTTTTATTCATTCATAAACTATATGTACTATTTATTTATTTATTTATTTTTTAAGATTTTATTTATTTATTTATTAGGAAAGAGAGAGAGTGAGAGAGAGCATGAGAAGGGAGAAGGTCAGAGTGAGAAGCGGACTCCCCATGGAGCTGGGAGCCCGATGTGGGACTCGATCCCGGGACTCTGGGATCATGACCTGAGCCGAAGGCAGTTGCTCAACCAACTGCGCCACCCAGGGGCCCCTATATGTACTATTTAATGATTACTTCCATACTGTCTTATATCACAGGAATTAGAATAATTTTAATAAATTTAGAACAGAGTATTTGATAAGTAAATATTTTAGTTTATCAATAAGTATCACTTAAACTGAATGAAAACTAGGTTAGGTCATTGTCTTCCTAAAGAGGAATTTGGAAGAAGCACCTACCACTTTATTTATTTATTTTCTTCAAGGAGACAGCAGGCAGTTTTAATTCATCAGAAGGAGATTCCTCATGATAAGGAAGTCTTAAATTTTTGGAGATAGAAAAGAGAATTTTCTAAAGGAAACTAATTCTGATATTTAAAGACATTTTTATTCAGTTTTATTGTCTCATAGATAAATTTATTTTGTACATAACCTGCATCTTCTTCAGTGTTAATATATGTTTCCTCATGAACAAAAGAACTGTTTTCTCTTTTTTAAATTGATTTTAGAGCAAATTATATTTATATATTTCTTTTATGAACTACCATTTTTCCTTCCTTCTTTCTAATCCTCTCTCCCTCCTTTCCCCTTCCCTGCTCTTTCTTTCTTTTCCTTATGATATTCCTTAAGTGTGTGAGAAAGGAAAATTAGACAAATCCTATAGTATTGGATATTTTGTGATTACAAAAAGAAAATACTCAGTTGCACTACATTGATGCTGGTAGACAACGCTAATAAAATGCTACAGCCACACAATGTTGATATGCTTTTTCTTATGAGCGTAAGAGTCCTTTAACTTTGAAGCAGCTTTAAGGCATAAAAACTCACAAAGTAAAAATTAATCAGACTACCAGATAGCACACTTCTACATAGTAGGTGAGGATATTGGAAAACAATCCAAGTCACAATGTGAGCGTAATAATACCTCTCTGGACATTTCTTAATCTGTTTCTGGGAAGAAGTTGAAATACTGGACTCTTTGTTAAAAAATAATTACCAATCTCACCTTCACCTCTGAATGGGCCACATCTGCAGAGGATTTTGATTATTGGGATCTGGAGTTTAGGGGGCTCTGATGTCATTAACTGACCCCTGTTCAACTCATTAAATAAATTCTGCTCACATACTGTTCCTAGTTTCTATTTTGCTCTGAAAATGGCATGGTCATCTGCTTTAAACTTTAAAAAACATCAGAAAGAACATTGGTCCTACGTGGCTCTCTGAATTTGGTCAGGGTCCATCTGGTATAATTTGCAAATGGATAGGTTTTCACATATTGGCTATAATACTTGTGAAAGCCAACCTGTAGATGATTTTACAGTCTGCAGATGGGAAATCCAATTATTGCCACCTGTTCTTATCTACAGCACAATTCTTAATGAAATATTTCTCTGAATACTTGAGACTTTTTAAAAACTTTTATTTAATGGTTATTTGCTAACTGTACCATCGTTTTTATTCCAAGAGGACTATTTCATTAATAACATACCCATAAGTATTCTATCATTTATAAGTAATCAGATCAATTCAAATATTTCTTTTTAAAATAATTGCAGTAGTATGGCCTCGGCTTATTTAAAACTTAGGTAAAAAATCATCTTGTAACTATGGAATTCTCTTTGTTAATATAAACTCAAAGAAGTTCCTAGAATAGCTGATAATTTATTCAGGATTGCTATCAAGCAAATATTATAAAGATACTGGATGATGAAAGTGCAATTGATAGCAAAATTGTCAATAGTGCTGGTATCAATAGAATTCATTCAGCGTTTTTTCCCTATATATACCAGAAGATGTTTCAAACTGTTCTTAAAAAAATGTAGAATACCATATTTAAAAATAATATTAAAATGCTTAGTAAGTAAAATAGATGAGTGAAACCCAGGGTCTTCCCAAATCACACTTTCTATTTCACTTGGAGGTACCACCGTGCTATTCCTAATGTTTCGTGTAGTCTCTAGTTTAAAATTATGGCACAAGATCAGGGTGAGAAATGGAGATTATTCTATCGTGTTGTGTAGTGTTTTAGAGCATGATATCCTCAAGTCACCTTTTCAGTATACCCCTGAGTACCAGGAGTGTTGTGAGAAATATAGAGACCCTGGCAAAGTACCTTAGGGATTACGTTCTGTGCATGAGTCTAGGATGGTGAGAGAGAGACATCACTGTATTGCAGTGCTACAGCCCGCGTGGCAACAAGAAACAGCAGCGTTTGTTGGGGAAGCAGACAGCAAGGCTGAAGTCATAGGGAACCCCCTACACAAGCTGCTCAGTCTTGAATAGAGTGAACTATTCTAGATATTAAGGTAATTTATAGAGAGTTAAAATACTTAAATAGACAATACTAAAATTTCTGCTCATCTGGCATATGAAGAATCAAGCTTCTTTTAGTTTAATCTGATGAAATAAAAAAGATATGATCATGCATGCAGTAAAGTTTATGAAGCAGTTCGTACTTAATTGTACCAGAAAACTTTCTAAATGTCTTATAGCAGCAGAAAAACTAGGGTTTGTTTTAGAATTTCAAATGATTGAGGAATAGTTCTTCCTGTGATAATTCATAGTAATAGGAAAGCACCTCAGTTTGTGAGGTCACAGATTCACAGGTTTAAATTTTGCCATCATTGAATCATTTACCATTGAAGTGGTGAAACAATCCAGTAACAAAAGCCCACAGAGAGTATGAACAACTTATTATACCTTTTCCATGATTCATCTTGCATATTTATTGTCCTGAATTCCCATTTCTATTCATGGCTGGGATCATACTTTTATTCCATATTTTCCTTTCAGATTGTGATTCAGGGCAAACAAATGTAAAAAAATAAAGCAGTTGCCATTTTGATGTAACTTAAATATTTTAAATTTCTTGGTAAGTTGCTTTGGAGCTATTTCAAGTGCGTAAGGAGTGCTTTCCTTCTAGCCAACAAAATGCCTGCTCGGTTCTTTCTCTGCTGCTGGAAAAAGCAGAAGGTATAGAAAAATTAGAGAACACTGAGTGCTTTCTATTCCCCACCACACATTCCCTCATATCATTCTTGCCTGGGTTGCAGTGTTAACTGTTCCAGGCAGTTGAGGGAGGCAAGACAGGCTTGGGAGGATCTTGATTTTTGCCTAGGTGCTCTTCAAGCATTGCTTCAGATCATTTGGCATCCGACATACACCTGACGGCAGTCACATTACTGCACTGTGAATATTCAGGCAGCCGAAAACTATGCCTTGTGAGGGTTTGTAATAAACACTGTAGTAAGTCACCTGCAGTTCTAGTCAATTAAGTTTCCTGAAGTCTTTCTCTATTGCGTTTTTCACTATGAATCATACATTACACTGTCACAAAGTTATGTAGTGCAGTTTCAAATCTCCGAATAACCACTGAACAAAACTGCATGGTTCCTTGTTATGAATCACAAAAATGATTTCTTGCCCGGGGATAGCTCTCCTTGTGAGGTAAGACATGTTGTTAAATAATATTGAAACTGTGAGGTGATTAATGATGGGGAAAATTTGCTATTTGATGTTTTCATGAAGGATTTCTTTTTGTTTGTTTATTTGTAAGGATTATAGGTTTAATATTCTAGATTTGAATATTTTCATGTAAAAATGTCAGAGTGTATGGTAACTATAATACTTAAGAAAGGCATAGCATCAAAACTTTAGATCATAGCAGTATTAAAAAATGAACTTCCATCTCTATAGCAATCTAAAGAGATGCAAGGTAGCTAAGAATATCAGATGTTTATATTGGCATGTTACTACAGAAAGATATGTTACAGTAGATCACAAAAATCACAAAAAAAATCACAAAGTTTCCCATTTATTCAGTAAGTCATATATTAATTCAGTAAATATTTATAATATATGATGGTAGTAGTATTAGAAATTGAGACAAAGAATAGATAAGGTCATAGCTGTGGATTTTGAAGGAAGGAAATATGGTGAATGATATAGTAGTCAACTGCATTTCTTAACTAAAGAAAAATAGCTCTCTTATGAATATAGGAAAGCAGATGGTTGGCTACCTCACTATCTCCTTAGAACGTGAGCTGTATTTTTATACAAATTTAAATTGCTCCTATCTGTGAATTAAAACTCTATTAATGATTGAAAACTCTATTAACTCTATTAATGATCTTTCATTATACTAAAAAATTAGTATAATAGAAGAAAAAAATAAAGTAGTGCCAGTGATGAGAGTAAAACTTTGGCTTTCATCTTGAAGGGATATTGGAGCATTGTACAATGTCAGGAGTGGATTCAGAAGATGTGGGGGGATTGTCCAGACTGCTAGAGAGTGTTAGTGAATCTGGATAGGTAGATAACCTTGTGCAGTTTTGCTGATTTGAAGCCCCATCACGTCTTTTTTTATGTTGTGTAAAATGTCTATTACTTTTTTTTAATTCAACTCAAGCCAAAAGGTGCTTTTCATATTTCATAGAAATGTACAATTTCAAAATAGGCAAAAGGGGCTTGAAGACTATCTAGTAAACCCTGTTAAAGCAAAAAATGCACTAAACATTGTTAAACGGGCAAGGATGACTTTATCTAAGACTATTGCAGTAGGAAAGAGGGACCAGAATGTAGTCTGAATTCAAATCCACTAGAACAAATGGCAGGAGAATTTCAATATTTGCTAATTGGCTTTACTCAAAGGAAAAGTAAACTTTTTCATATTTTTCTGACAGGAGATAGTTTTACAACTTGGAACAAGTCACCCATGAAGTTAGGCTCCTACCTTCCCACAGAGACTTGGAAATAGGAGTGCTATCCTTCTTGATAACTAAATTTCAGAGAGATGGCTCCTAGGTTCTTGAGAACATTTCTGGGTTGTAAACTGGCAGGAAGCTTTTAAAAATATTTACATCTCAAAGGAGCAGAGAAAGAACTTATGGTTAAAGTTTTCTATAGTAGATGCTCTAAGAGAAGGAGGAGGCTATCTTTGTGCTTAGGTCATCCAAGAGCAGGGGGGAAGAGAGAGGTCAAAGTGATTAGAGGCAGGAGGAATCCTGTCTAAAGTCGTCAGGCTAAGGGAAAAGTTACAGTCATCTTGGTCAGCCTCTTTAACTTTAAAGTTAGAGGTAATGAGAACCAAAGGGGGAGGGGAGTGTCCTGGTCATGTTATAGGACAATTGGTGTAAAAGACTAAAGATAAACCCAAAGACGCCAGTTTCGTAACAATGGGACTTAGTTGATTTTAGAATTCCGTACTACAAAGTTCATAAAAAGGAAAAATGAAAAACCCCCAACAAATTGCTTGTTAGAATTATGGAATTAGAATGGAGACTTACCTTGAATATTCTCTTATCTTTAGCAAATTCACACCTAAGCAATTCTAGAGACAGGAGTTTTTGCTTCTTCTTCTTCTTCTTCTTCTTTTTTTACAATCTATTTTCTTTTTTTTAAATTAAATTTTATTTTTTTAATGTTCTGAGATTCATTGTTTATGCATCACACCCAGTGCTCCATGCAATATGTGCCCTCCTTAATACCCACCACCAGACTCACCCATCCCCCCACCTCCCTCCCTTCCAAAGCCCTCAGTTTGTTTCTTAGAGTCCACAGTCTCTCATGCTTCATCTCCCCTTCTTTAAAAATAATCCAAGAAGTGAGATTTCAAAGATTCTTTTACAGTCTACTACTTAATTCACAAACACTACTTTCCAGTAAAGTTAACCTAAATTGTTTTAGGTTGATGATTATACCCTTTTTTACTCCTAACAAAAATAGAAAATAGTTACTCAGTGATCTATAGTTAGAATATTTTAGATTTGAAAATAACCATTTTATCTCTGAGGTAACTGAATAGATAGAAAAGAATTTTCTAAATTTACACAGGAAATTGTGGACAGAGAGATGATTGAATGCAAATATGCTTCTCTCTCTCTCTCTCTCTTTCCCATGAATTAGTTGAGTCAGGCAGTATTTTTTTTTTAAAGATTTTATTTATTTTTATTTGAGATAGAGACAGTGAGAGAGAGCATGAGAGGGGAGAAAGTCAGAGGGAGAAGCAGACTCCCTGTGAAGCTGGGAGCCTGATGTGGGACTCGATCCCAGGACTCCGGGATCATGACCCGAGCCAAAGGCAGTTGCTTAACCAACTGAGCCACCCAGGCACCCCTTGAGTCAGGCAGTATTAAGCAGATGAGAAGCTAGGTAAAAATGAACAACTCTGGGGCGATATAAAAGTCAAAGATGACCTTCAAGCATTGCTTCAGATCATTTGGCATCCGACATTAAAGTATAAATAAAAGTATAAATAAAGTAAAGTATAAATAAAATGCCTCAGTAAAGTATAAATAAAATGCTCTAGGTGGGCACCGAAATGCAAATCCACTTAGCAGCCAGGATTTCTGTTGTCAGTTATGACTTCAGTTGCAGTTTGAACAACTGGAAAATTCCTTCACTAGCTCTCTTCCAAGTTCAATCATTTTTTTTTAACAAACAAGAACTACCCTTTCAACCTGGTCATTTGTTTGAAGGGTATTAAATTCTCAAAGGCCAAGATAGCTTATTTGCAAAACTACTTGTACCTAGGGAATTAAATGGAGAACCTTATAGATGAAAAACTCTGGAAATTTGTGAATTGCTCATAATTGAGACTGAAGTATCACTGTTGCAGTAGAGTTTTGAGAGGGTGTTGAGAGCATTCTAAGGCATTTTGAGAAATTCTCTGAATTATTTGGAATAGTCTTGCTTATGCTGCATAAAAAACAAGTCCAGACTCTAATACCTTCATAAGACAAAGATTTATTTCTCACTCTTGCAAATTTTAATGAAGTTTGGCTTGGCCGGCCCATCTCTATCTTACAACCAGGTCATCTGGAACACACAGCCTTCAAAGTCACCATAGTAGGATAAGAAGTTGTGAGATTGTTCAGGAACTTATTTGTTTTTTGCTTTTTTTTTTTTTTTTAAATTTTATTTATTTATTTGACAGAGAGAGAGATCACAAGTAGGCGGGAGGGGGGGGGAGCAGGCTCCCCACTGAGCAGAGAGCCCGATGTGGGGCTCGATCCCAGGACCCTGAGATCATGACCTGAGCCAAAGGCAGAGGCTTTAACCCACTAAGCCACTTTGCTTTGTTTTGTTTTGTTTTTAGTAGAGAGAGTGAATGTGTGTGCATGGTGGGGAGAGGGGCTGAGGGAGGGAGAGAGAGAATCTTAAGCAGTCTCCAGGCCCAGCATGAAGCCAGATGTAGGGCTCGATCTCATGACCCTGAGGTCGTGACCTGAGCCAAAATCGAGAGTCAGCTGCTCAACCAACTGATCCACCCAGGTGTCCCTATTCAGGAAGTTTTAAATCACCAGATCTGGAGGTAATCTACTTTATTTCTACCATCATCTTACTGGTCATACCTGAGTCCCTGGCTCAGTCTCACTGGGAAGGAAGTGGGGAAATATGGTCTTTTTATGTCCCTACGAAGAGATTACAGGTAATGAACTGCCATTAATCTACCATCATCTCCCACAGTAATATTCTTCCTTTAATTCAACTCCCAGATTGTGTCAGAAACCAGTAGTTATTAATAATTTAGATATTTGTGTAAACATGTTCAGTGTACATAGACTTATGTGCATGTGTACTTATAAAATATAATTTATTGAGTTTTTCCAGTAAAACTGTTTATTAAATCAGGCTCTTTCTTGTAAATATCGGGTTCTCTAATAAGCTGTTGCAAACACTCAGTTGAGTTCAATTCATGGTTGAACTCAAGGATGAATACTATAATAATAATCAATATCCTGGGTTATAATTTAAGGATGAATTAGTGTATACATGCCAAATATGCAGCTAGTAAGAATGACATATCCTATGACAGTGTGCTAAATCTAACAGTGGTCCATCCTACTATGTTATGAGTAGGGCTTCATTTTCCATATAAAAATCATTTCCAGTTATATATTCTGGTGTGTAACTTCCAAATACATAATTTCTGAATATGTGAAATATATTCTCAAAAATATAATGATTGCCCTCTGGAATAAAAGTGTGACTCTCACATTTAAAAGCCATTTTTTTAGGAGCAGATTACTCACTTAGATGACTTGTGAATAATTTATTTCCTTTCTTCATATTTACTTCCAGGAATCACTCACTAGAAGGTCTGCATACTACAAGCCTCAGATACCTTATTTAATACCCTTAGGGGCAGATGTGATTGGGAATTCAGAATTTTTACTATTCTGGGGGTACTTCAGGGCTTTTTCAATCCTACAAATGTATATTATAGATATACTATCCTATCCATTGTTTTGCCTTTCACTTAAATGTCAAACTCTGGGTGTTTGGGGGCATTATTAAGAATAAGTATTTTTGTTCTTCTGTGAATAGTAGTATTTTGTTCTTGCTGCTTTGGGAATAAGTTCATAGATAGCATGAACTCATCGCATCGCAGACTGCATAAGTTGCCTTTTCCATATTATTTCCACTGTATCACAAGATGCAGTGAAAATGCGGTATGAGGTTCTATTCAATTACCCTCTTAACTCAAGCTGCATGAAATGTATAGTGACATAGTAATAAAAACTCTCAATGGCATTCATCTTTTGGGATTTGGGCTCAGTAGGTGGACCTAAAATGTACCACATGAGCCTAATTATTAATCTGAATAATGTCCAAAGTGGATGTTGTGGTTTCCTAGATCCCTGTCCCAATGGCTGTGAGTACATCTTCCTCTCCATTCTCTGTTTTCACGCGTGCACGCTTTGACAGGCTTCATGGGATTCACCGCGGCAGCAGATGTTCGATGCACCGTTCCCTCAAGCATGAAACATTTCTGCATTTGTTGTAGGGACCTTAAATTGCACACTGTTCTATCTGATTATTTTCAAACCCTGGATTTGCTGTAGAAAGTCAAATAAAAACTATTTGCATGAAAGAATTGAGAGCATAAGCTGAATTAAAGGGGCAAATATCTGGGTTGAAACTAAGTCTTATGTAAAAGTCACTTTTACTGTTGTTTTTGTTTTTGTTTTGCTTAGCATTATTTTTCCATGGACCTCTGCTAATATTAGGAAGTTCTTGAGATGTGCCTATTTATTAAACCAAAAAAATAAATACGAGGGCTTCTTCCTTCTTTCCCAAGTAGAATAAGTACAAATATTTACCTTCTAATCCTAAAGTTCATATGATTCATGAAGATAACAACAGGAAATAATTAAAACTGATGTAAAACCATAATCTTTAAATTGATATTTAATCTTTTTATTGCAGTAATTTGTACACAAATTTGTTAGGAGAGTTATTTCTGCCCAGATCTTGCAGTAATGTCAGGGATAGGTTTGTGGTTGTTTAAAGAGTTTTGTGTTCAAAGGATACAGTTCCCAAAGCTTTGAAAGAGAGATATATAAAACTGGGCTTCAACAGATTGTTTAATTTGGATTTTCTACTTTGCTCTCAATTTCTCGCCTTTAATTTCTCACTCTTTCAAAGTGCTTTGAAATGGAGTAATGTGTTAGCCATGTAGAAAAGTTAGAAAGTTGGCTCCTGCAAAGAAATTATTTCCAGGGGACTAGAGAGTTGTTTTAGAAATCTTTAAGAAAATGTTTTAGAAATGGGGAGAACAGCATCTAACAGGAATGGGAACAGTGAACATCTGAGTTCTCAATACCACATGAGTTTGAATCCTGGCCCGGTAGCCCTCCTCTAGGTGCAAGGCCACACTCCCTCAAAGGACTTGGCTTTTGGGTCTTTGCCCTTTCACTGTAGCATGTGGGAATTACCACAATAAAACACATGGGTTAATGAGTCTTCACTGGGTTCTTCACAAGTTTTGCAAGGAATGTGATGGAAGAAAGGATTTTCTGTTTAATTGATCATATAGATTTCACAGATACAGTTTTGACTACTAATGGGGATGGTCCGTATAAAATTTAGTGAATAGTCATTTAAATCAGTGTGTAATTAGTCCTAAGAAGATAGGAAAGTATCTTTATAATACCTGGAAACTAACTTCTGCCAACTACATTTTATATTTTCTATTTGTTTTTGTTCACTTCTGACTAAATTTAGTCAAAGTTGAATTGGACACTAGTTGTCTGGGTCTGTGCTAATATATTAGCCTCTAGCAACCTGTGACTATTTACATTTAATTATTTAAATGAAATAAAATTAAAAATTCAGTTCCTTGGTTGCTCTAGCCATATTTCATGTGCACCATAGCTGCAAGTGGCTAGTGGATACTATATTGGACAGTTCAGAATGAATATTTCCATCATCACAGAAGGTTCTATTGGACGGAACTAGTCTAGATGCCAAATACTGAGGATTAGTTCTCTTCCTTCACAGAAAAACACCCGAATGACTACCTACTTCATAGTACTATTTATTATGGAACTCACAGTGTAATCTTGGAATAAATGTTGCCAAATTCTTATCAGATGGCATTGGTTTTTGATTTTTAAAATATTCTATTAATGCACCAAGTTAGTTTAAATGGGTCAACTCTTTTCCCTAATTTGTAATTTTTATACTTTTCTACAATATCATCATTTATTTTAAATAGAACCTTAGCTGTATTTGGAATATAGCTAGTACTTGTGGGATGGCAAAATGAACTGTCCTCTAAAGAAATTCGCCAGAAGAATGACTTAGAGATAGAGTAACTAGGAAAATTTTAAGCTAGTCATCTCTCCCACTTCTGTTCTCCTGTACCTGGTAAACTCCCTGCATATCTAGGAAACACACAGAGCTCTCACTGCACTGGGGATGGATTTAAAGATAAACTTAATTTGCATCCTTTAATTTTTCTCCCTTTATCTTCAATAAGATTTTCAGTTAGAAAACTAACTTACTGTAAAACATTTACTCATTTCAGCAGCTAAGTACTATTTTATTTTTCTCATTCTTTTGATAGCCCTATAATACACTTCTAGAGTTGCTATTAAATATTCTTTCATGATTGTAATAATCTTACAATCAAAGCTGTTAAACAGCTTTGCTGTTTAACAATATTATACACATATATAGTAAGTTTAATTTGCTCAAAGAAGATTTACAAGTCTAAAATCCTCAAGATGGACTTCAAAGGTCTCCATCAAATGACCTTGCTTTACCTCTCTAGTTATTTTCTTTGCAGTGCCTCCAATCTTCCATCCTAATGTCACTGTTTATATTATCATTTTCCTCTGACTATACTCAAGTTTTTCCTGTGCCAAAGACTAACGGACAACTAACTGGAGCAGTGGATACACATAGAGATATTCAAACTCCTTGCTTAGTCACTGTATCATTCTCTGTTCTTTGGTGTCTGGTGGACGGCAGCCTTAATTTTTCACCATTCTTTGGAAATCACCAGACAAACTCAAAGTTTGAGAACCCATGTCTGTTTTTTGGACAGATTCTAATATTACAGGGAGTGGAATAGGGATTGGTCTTGGTGGAAGGTTCAGTTAAGTGTGTATTATTGTTTGATAGGGGAGTGAGAACATAAAATGTTTACCATCATGATATCCATCTTTATAGATCTCATATATTGACCACTAATATTTCAGTATGTGTGGAAAATACCAACTGTTGCTTTTACATTTTCCTATAATCATTAAATTTTTTATAGAGTGAGGTCTTTTCAAAAGCATGCAAGACAGTAAAGAGAATAATAAACCACCATGGGTTTACCACCCAGCTCTGTCAGAATCTAATAATGTTTTCATTGCTGGCCTCTTGTTTGGTTTAAAATTTTTGTCTTGTTTTTGTTTCCCTTAAAAAAAAAAAGCAATATAGACAACAGTTAAACCCCCCTATAAACTTCTTCCAGTAACTTTCTCATCATCTCTACAAATAATCCCTAATTTCAATATGGTGTTTATCAAGTTTAGGTCTCATTTGAATAGGTGACACTAAACAAGGACTCTAAGGAAGTTTTTGTTGCTATTGGATTTAAAAACTTTAGTGTATTTTCTGAGGTTTCTTGTCTTACAGCAGAATCACACGTTTAATCACTCTTCTCATGAAAGTTTGTTGGTGTTATTATTTTGCTCTTGCTTTTAAATGGTATGCTACCTGGAAATAAAATTATGCATTGACAAGTTTTCTCTTGGCAATTTGAAGACAGAACTTTATAGATTTATGGCTTCTAATAGTAGATAAAAAGGCTTATATGATATTTAGGGCCTTTTTTTTTTTTGTAGAATAGTCTGTTTTTTTCTGTCTGGTAGTTTGTAAGTTTTGTTCTACACCCTTGATCTGCAGTTTTACTATAATGTGATGAGGTATAGATTTTTATTTATTTATGTATTTATGTATTTATGTATGTATTTATGTATTTATGTATTTATTTATGTATTTACTTATTTTTCTGCTTGACACAGAATATTCTATTTTTTTTACTGCTAATCACATGCACATTTGTGTAAAATTATTAACTATTGCCCATTATTCCTTCATTTTTTCCCATAACACCTATTAGTATCCCTTGTTTCTTAATTAATTTTATGACACTTATGTCTTTGTCTCTCTGTGTTGTATTTTGAGTGATTTTTTCAGTTCTAATTTCACTTTGTCAATTCTCTTTTTGATCGTTCTGTATTTTATTTATTTATTATTTATTTATTTATTTATTATTCATTCTTTTAAGGTTTTATTTATTTATTTGAGAGAGAGGTATTGAGAGACAGCATGAGCAGTTGGGGAGAGAGGGAGAAACAGGCTCGTCAGTGAGCAGGGAGCCTGATGTGGGGCCCAATCCCAGGACCCTCGGATTGTAACCTGAGCCGAAGGCAGACGCTTAACCAGCTGAGCCATCCAGGTGCCCCTCTGTGCAAATTTGTTTTCTCACAGTTCTGGAGCTGGAAATCCAAGGTCAAGATGTTTGTAAGATTGGCTTTTCCTGAAGTCTCTCTCTGCAGTGTTTTTAGGTCTTTCCTGGTCATGGAGTTTAATTCGGTCTTTTGTCTTTTAGCTTTTAGCTTTCTCTGTGTCATAGTTACATTTAGCAGGCTGGAAAGTTTGGACTAGCCTTCTTTATAGAGGATGCTGCTCCAATTATAAGCCTTCCCACCTCCTGGCATCAGATCTTGAGCCTGACTCCACTCCATGCCCTTCCTGGAGTAAATATCAATGTGCATTACTACACCAGAGCCAAACTTGAGGCATTGCTTATCCACAATGTAGGACACCTGCTGCTTTGGTCCCACTAGCCAGCTAAGTATTACTGTGTTTCTGGCTTTCAAAAATATTTGTTTTGTATTTGAGCCCAGTATGATACTTTAATTCTATGTTTTTATATTTTACCTATCATTATTTTGTTTTTGTAGTGGAGAAGTAGATACCTTAAGGCAAAAATTCCCTGCTGTCTTGACTGAAATTTGCCCTTCTAACACCTTTTTATTGCCAAGTATTGCATTTAAAAGTGTTGCAAAGTGTGTTAATTGGTGAGAATACGCTTAAGGACAGGAACTTCTCCCTCTTGTCACTCTCAAATTAAGCTGCCAACTAGAATATAATAAGAAAGTTATATTCCTTTTACTCTCCCTATCTGCACAAGGAGGGAAATATAATATCTTTTTTTTTTTACTTAAAACAGCACACATTTATTCTCCTATAGTTCTGCATGTAATACCCTTTTAACAAATGATAAAACAGATTCAAAGAGTTATTATTATCAAGCCCAAATTCTATAAATTGCCAGATTCAAGATTTGAACACGTTGGTTTGATTTCAATAACCATGCCTTTTCTCTTAAAAATGAAGGTCAGCCTTCCCTAAAGTTAATTTAATTTAGACAGGGATTAGCAGACTATGGTCTTTGTATCAGACTTGGTCACCACTAGTTTTTGTAAATAAAGTTTTTTTTTTTCCAGCCACACTCATTCATTTATGGATTGTGCATGGCTGCTTTTATGCTACAATGGCAGAGTTAAGTAGTGGCAGAGTTGAATAATTGTGACAGAGACCATGTGGCCTGCAATGCCAAAAATATTTACTAACTGGCCCCTGTATGGAAAAAGTTTAATAATGCCGAGTTCAGAATAATCAATTACCTAAGTCAATAGATTCATGGCAAAGGAAATGTACCCCATAAAATGAGGATGAATATGAGTCAAATTTTCTTCATTATTCCTTGGGGCATGAAATTCAAAACAAACTATTTTGGAGAGAAAAATGCATTAGTATCTTATTGGGTACATGCCTAAAGAGCTAAAACCTTAGAGAATTGGGCAGCAGCTCCCCTAATAAAAGGGCAGAAGCTTCCCTAATAAAATGAAGTGTAATTGATATACAATGTTATATTAGCTTCAGGTGTACTACATATTAATTCAACAATTCTATACATTACTCAGTGCTCACCATGATAAGTATAATCACTGTCTGTCACCATACAATGGTATTACAATATTATAGATATATTCTCTATGCTGTACTTTTTATCTCTATCGCTTATTTTATAACTGGAAGTTTGTACCTCTTAATCCCCTTTATCTATTTCACCCATTCCTCCATCTACCTCTCCTTTGGCAACTGCCACTATGTTCCCCGTATGTATGTCTGTTTCTTTTCGTTTGTTCATTTGTTTCTCAGATTCCAGATGTAAGTGAAATCATATGGTGTTTGTCTTTGGCTTATTTCACTTACTGTAATACCCTTTAGGTCCATCCATGTTGTCACAAATAGCAAAATCTCATTTTTCTGGCTGTATAGTATTCCAGTGTGTGTGTGTGTGTGTGTGTGTGTGTGTGTGTGTGTACACTTCTTTACATCTTTATCTGTTCATCTGTTGATGAACAGACACATGAATTGCTTCTATATTTTGCCTATTCTAAATAATGCTATAGTAAACATAATGTAGCAGTTGTCTTTTTGAAATAGTGTTTCATTTTCTTTGGGTAAATACCCACTAGTGGAATTACTGGGTCATATGTTGTTTTTATGCTTAATTTTTTGAGAAATCTCCATACTGTTTTCCATAGCAGCTTCACCAGCTTACATCCCACCAAAAGTGCACAAGAGAGCCCTTTTCTCCATGTCCTCACCAATACTTGTTACTTTTTGTCTTTTGATTTTAGCCATTTTGACAGGTGTGAGGTGGTAGCTCATTGTGGTCTTGATTTGCATTTCCCTGATGATGAGTGAAGTTAAGCATCTTTTCATGTGTCTCCTGGCCATTTGTATGCCTTCTTTGGCAAAATGTCTACTCATCTTCTCTGCCCACTTTTTAATTGGATTGTTTGTTTTTCGGCATTCAGTTGTACCAGTTCTTTTTATATTATGGGTTAATATCCCATTATCTTCTCCCATTCACAAGATTGCCCTTTTGTTAGTTGATGGTTTCCTTTGCTGTGCAAAACTTTCTATTTTGATGTAATCCTAATAGTTTATTATTTTTATTTTTGCTTACCTTTGCCTGAGACACTGCCATAAATATGTTGCTAAGACCAATGTCCAGGAGATTACCGCCTATGTTTTCTTTCAGTAGTTTTATGGTGTCACATCTCACATTTAGATATTTAATCCATTTTGAGTTTATTTTTGTGTATGGTGTAAGAATATAGTCTGTTTCATTCTTTTGAATGTAGATGTTCAGTTTTCCTAACACCATTTATTGAAAAGATTGTCTTTTCCTCATTTTATCTTCTTACCTCCTTTATGATGGATTACTTGACCATATATGCATGCATTTATTTCTGCCAAAGTATTCTTGAATGATCCAGAGTGGGGGAAAGACTAACAAAACCCAGTTAGTGATGGACTTCAGGGCTAAATTCTGAGGATTGGTCTGCTAAGTGATGTAAAATGAAGTTATTGGGCACTTGGCTGGGTGAGAAGAAAGTATTGATGAATAGTATTGCGTAAATATAAAAATTTAGCTACTTGATAATCTTGGTGTAAACTACTAATTTTGATTTTGATATTGAGTTGGAGAGCATTTGCTTATTTAAATAGGGAAATATTTTGGTAAATGATAAGTACTGATGGCTTTTAAAAAATAACCCTAAAACTGACTCAAAAATAGTCTTTCAGTGGCTTCTTCAAGAAACAGTATTATTTTGCAAGATGGAAAATCTCTGAGAAAGCTTATAAATGTATTTGATGCCTAAACATTCTTCAGCCAGTATGTATCTTACCTGAATAGCACAAAATCTATGCTAAACTTACATTTTCATCAGCTTGTAAACTTTGGTATTAAAAGCTTTAGTACTCTCCCAGCTCTTCCCCAGAGTAATGGAAAAACTAAAGAGATAATATGCACCCTCACCATTGTATCTTATAGTAAGGGAGCTTAATGTCAAATTAATTAAAATGGCACATCAAGTCAGAAAATAATTAAATGACATGTCACTGTTACACTCTTCTTAGGTCTCTACTAAAGCAAAATTAAATAAAGATTCTGGGATGCTAATTCCTTAGACCTCAAAAAGAAAAGACAGACTTTTAAGACCATGAAATAGTACAGATATTTTGTTCTAATAATTCTCATTCTTCTTTCTTGGCATAGTCTCTGTAAACCAAAAGGTTATTGCCAGTACTCTTTGTGAAGCATTCATTCATTCCTTCACTTCTAATATAGAAGATGTAAGGAAAAAGGGAACTTGGTAAGTAGGGAGGGTAAGTAGGGAGGGTAATAAACTAAAAATTACTGAAGGGTTTATAGTCTTTCCCACTATCCTGGACTCTATCTTTCTTAGAAGAGGTTTTATTTGTGCTGCCAGAAAAGTCCAGATTTCCCTATATAGTAAAGAGTCAGCAGAATAATGTAAGAAATGAGAAGGATGGGTTATTAGCCAGAGGTAGAATTAAGACTGTTTTAGGCAGAGAAGAATGAGAAAAGATATTAGAGCAGTTATTTAATTGAGCGAGTTTTTAGGGGCACAGTTGCGACAAGCAGATTTCTTTTCACGTTTTGCTGTGTATCAGTAGTGTTACTCTCAATATTCAGTAAAGCTTCTGAGTCAGAAATTTTATGTGGTTGTATCATCATGGCTTATAAGCTATGATAAATGCTAAGAAGACTATGTACAGAGTGCTTTCTACAATTTCACATGGGTGTATATCCCAGATTTTATATCCAAAGTCATAGTACATGATAAGGACTACCTTTAATACATATATTGGCCTATGTAATTTGCCAAAGTATTGTGAGGATGAACTGTAATTGACCCTTAAACACTTAGATGCAGATTTTTTTGCAATAAATATAGTACAGTACTGTAAATGTATTTTCTTTTCCTTAGGATTTTATTAATATCATTTTCTTTTCTCTAGGTTAATTTATTGTAAGAATGTATCATACAGATAACATACAAAATATGTATTAATTGACTCTATATGTTATCGGTAAGGCTTCTGGTCAACAGTAGGTTATTAGTAGTTCAATTTTGGGGGAGTTAAAAGTTATATGTGGATTTCAACTGCATGGGCATTCCCCATCCCTAACGCCAGTGTTGTTCAAGGGCCAACTGTGTATAGAAACTGCACAAATGAATTTCACATAGAGAGGTAGTGGTAAATTAAATGCAAAATTTTTGTCAAAAGTTGGAGAGTTACATTTGTGGACACCTGCATCCGTACTTCAAGTCAAATTTGGTGGTAATATCTCTGATAATGAAGTTTGAGAATGTAGTATTCCCATTAGGTATCAGCATGTTTTTTAAAGCAGCTGCACAAAGATTCTCATCCAAGCAGAAAGATAATGCCAGAGTTCTAAACTGGAAGCTGAATAGCAAAAGGAAGAAAAGCACTTCACAGAAGGTAGGCAGGCATGCTTTCAGGACTGAATAAGCATTATGTGGAAACAATAGGGGGAAGATGATAGTATCTGGAAACATACTGTCCAGTATCATAATTAGTTTTTGGGTATTATGAAATGAAAAGGGGACACAGATTCCAAGATGACTAGAATGAAAGGCTCCATGCTTAACTTGGCAGCTGGTAGCCACAATGAGGTACTAAGCATTGCTAAGAATGGAGATGGAACTATGTGATTTTGGATAGCATTTGTTAACACATAGTTCAAATCAGATAAATTCCTAAATTACTGTCTTTTTTTGTAATCCCCTATTGTCTATCAAAGTAAGTACACCCCTCTTCGAGGCCTTCCATAATGTGCTCTAAACCATTTCTGACTTTTCTCTTTAAACTTTATGACCTCTTTTTCTAAACTTCTTGTAATTTTTGAAACTTATTTTGTGCTTTCCTCATCTTTTTATAAAAACGTCCCTTTAACTTTTTATCCTTTGCCCATCATTCAAGGTCAATTTTGAAATTTTACGGAGTTTTTTTTGATCCATATCTAAATGAATATGCTCTCCCTTTTTAAAACCTCTCCAGCATCTTGAGTCTTTTTCATCATATCTTTAGTGTGTGTTTAGCATCTACAGTGAGAAACTGCATACAAAATTTATAAGTAAACTAGCCCATAGAGTTAAACTTTAAAATCAATGCTGACGAATCAAATGCAGAGTTAGGAGGGCATCTAAAAGAGGAATAATAGTTCCCAGTTCTAAAAGACTTGATCATAGTCTGAGCGCATTAATGTCTTGCAAGAATGAATGAGATAATCATATTAGACCAGACTTGGATGCAGTAGTGAAGAGAAGTTGCCAGAGGATAACCTCAGTCCACAAGAACAAATGAAGAAATTATAAGAAAGTTAATATAATGAAAGCTATAAATATATGTTTGTTCTCTTTTCTCTCAGCTTCTTTAAAAGACATAAAATTATATAAATTAATAACTTCATATTGTTGGTTTTGCATTATTAATAGATGTGATATGTGTAACAATAATACCACAAAAAAGGGAAAAGGCAGTAGAGATATGTAGGAGTAACATTTCGATAATTCACTGGAATTATAAAACCATACATCTGAAGCTGATTTTGATAAATTAAATTGTATAATGAAAGGGATAGAGCAACCACTAAGGAAATAACTCAAAAAAGGTAGTGAAAATATCATTAAAAATTTTAAATGAAACATCAGAAATTATTCACTTAATGCAAAATAAAGCAATAAAGGAGGAATAAAGGAACAAAGAGCCATGAGACTCGTAGAGACAAAAAGTAAAATGGCAGACAGACAACTATTATTCACCCGTAAAAAGGAATGAAGCACCGAGACATACTACTCATGAACGAACCTTCAAAACATTATGCTAAATATTAAGCCAATCATAAAAACCACATATTATATGATTCCATTTATGCAGAATGTCCAGAAAAAGGCAAATCTATACAGACAGAAAGAAAATGAATGGTTTCTTAGGACTGGGATAGGGCTGGGGGCATTGGGATATGACAGCTAACCAGTACACTGTTTATTTTCAGGTGATGTAAACGTTCTAAAATTGATTGAGGTAATGGTTGTACATATCTGTGACTATAAGAAAAATCATTGAATTATACCTTTTACATTGTGCGCTATAAGTAGGCAAATTATATTTCTCTATGTTAAATAGGTCTAAGAATTACATCTCAATGAAGCCTTAAAAAATTATCCTACCTGAGTGGTGAGGATGAGTAGACATTTTTAATCAATTCCCAAGCGTCATTTGTTGAGAGCTATTTCCAGTGGTGATTAACTCCTTGGCATATCCAGCTTTGGCAGCTGGGCAAAGCAGCCTCCCACACTTCCATAAGTAGGCTTTCATCACAGAGATCGGGACACCAAGCTGGAATTTTTCTGTAGCACACTCTGTTCAGGTGTCAGGTTAAGTGGAGCCTTATGTCCCTTCCAGTTCACCCCTTACACCACTTCAATCTACCCACATCTTACACTGAGTTCACTACAGCTTGTGATTATTTCTTCAAGGTGCTGTTTGGTTATACTTTATTTAGCCAACTAACCAACCCACTAAATAAACCTTAAAAGTGGAGGATTTGTGGTGGAAAGCTAGTCAGCCTGCAGCAGTTGCTACTGAAGCTGCCGCAGATAATTGTTTTCTTTTTTCCCCATGACCCTATGTACATTCCTCCCACTCTTGGGAAGCACTCTGCTTTTCTAGATTTACTTTTCTGGTTGGGTTAATATGATCAGTGTCTAAGCTCCCGATTATTATTTCTGTCAGGTTGCAGTGTTTGTAAATGCCTGTTTAGAGTTAACATTGGTTGTAGAAAAACCAAAAGTCACCCCAGTTAATCGTCTCAGATCCAGGCATTCTCATCTCTGTCCCATATTATGGAACAGTAACCCAACCTATTACATATGCAGGGACCCCTAGAAATGCCATTGTTTATTAGCCGTGGCCAAGGATTCATGTGAGTGTAGCTCACCGATTACCATTCTGAATTTGCTTCCTTTGTGGTAATTATGTCCACTTGCCTCTAATGGTTTTCTGCTTCCCAGAGTCCACTGCTATTCCAGTATCCTGTCATTATCAATCATATTAAGTAGCTTAGTTCCATCATAGTCTACTATCAATCATGGTCTGCACGGGATAGCCACAAGGGAGCCTTTCACCTGTGCCAGTGCCACCTTCACTAATTGATTGCTTATTATTTGATGAAAGCATCCTCTAGAACTTCAAAAGGAACATAGTCAACTGGTGGTTTTTCTGGTGATATGTATGAATGTATTCTAGCATGCCCACCCTTCACCAGTACTCCACAAGGCAGTTCTGGAATCTCTACCTGATTTACTGTAGGCCATACAATAAATAAGTGTATGTATGTATATATATATTAAATAATATAGTATAATATATATTTCATAATATATATATTAAATAAGCTACCATTTAAAACAGGTTGCATTATTTCCATGTACCAAAGTTTGGGTTAATAAATTCCATTCTTAGGGTTAACTTTCAGTTGTCTTTGTAACAAATTTTATATACAAGTTACCAGCCTCCTGTCAAGGAACAGATGGTAGTATATGGATAACCTTCCCCTCTGTCAGTTGATATGTGTTTTTAGACTCTAAAATCATGCTTACATTAGTCTTCATAGTGGATATGGATGTCTATTTAATGCACATAGATATTTAATAAAAAGATATTAATTCATGAACTTCCAAGTTAAATATGATTGATATCTAAATGTATGCTAATTTAAAACATCTGTGAATGCGTTCCTTAATTTCTCCATTGGAACATGTAAGTGAGAGTTGACTATTACGTTTATACTATAGCCCTTTTTTTTCCCAGTGCTTAAACTGTCATTTATAAATGTCCTATTTATATAGAAAATAATAACATTGTCCAGCATCACAAATTTTAGAAGAAGTGCTGGAATTGGCAACAATATCTCAGGATAAATCAGCCAGTATGTGTTCTTAGTTTCTTTCAGCCAGTTGGTTCCTCACATGTGGCTAACTTGTAGATCAGCAGGCAGTATGCGAATCAACGCTGTTGTGCCAAGAGTCCTTTTTGTCTAGAAAGAAGGAAACTGCTTGTGTCTTCAAAGTCCTGAGCAGTCTGATTTTTAACATTTTGGCTTTCTTTTTGTGTCAGGTGAAGTAGGAAGCTGTGCATAAGTCACAAAATTGAATGTTGAATAGTTAAAGTCACTGCTATTTAAAAAAAATTAAAGAACCTAAAAACCAAAAAAAAAAAAAAAAAATCTTCAGTTGAATGTGAGTATTGATTTTAGAGGAGTTAAAAGCTCTGTTACCAAAATAGCATTTACTAAAGTTAGTGATAAAACCTCACAGGAATAATACAAACTTAAATTGTAGAAACTAGTTCAGACTTCAAAAGCGAGATTCCATAAGAGGAATTACTCATACTATAGAATGGCATCATTCTGTTAGTCCAACCTAAGACCATGTTCATCTGTTACAGTTATATTAGACTCATATACTATCAAATCTGTCTCTTTTGATTGGTTTTATGAAACTTACATGAGGAAAGCTACATGAAAAACTATAATCTCTAAAGCACACTGATGGCCCCAAGCTTTCTAGCTTGCATTCCTCTGTCATTCCATTTAAAAGTTTTATGTTTGGTATCTACACTTACACGGAATGCTCTGTACTTCATCCATAGCCCTTTCTCTGTATACTTTTCTTACCACTTTTCTGGGAGAATCCACTTCAAATGGATATAGAAATAGAAGATAAAAGTAATTATAGAAGAGGTTGGGTGACCAGCTCTTAAGTTGTTTGAAAGTGATGAAAGGGATGACCAGTTTTATTTACAACTTTTGCATTTGTCTGCTTGGGAAATATTAGGAGTACACAAGAAAATGTCCTTCTATCGTTGATTTTGACCAGCAGCTTTGCTCAGTTTTTGGCAAATAGGATGAGTGATGTCCAGTCCAATTGTGATGTCCAGACCATATTTTGGTATGAATTCCTTTCAGATTATTGCTATAAATTGATTGTTCATTCTAGTTTTTGAGGTCGTGAGAGTTCTTTTTCAAGGCCCAATGTTTTTTACATTGGGGTGCTCAAAAATTCTGCATCAGGGACTACTCCTGGTGAGTTCACATTTTTTTTTTAATTTGGGGTGAAAATTTCTTTTTTTTTCTTCCCAAATATGTTTATTTTATCTTTTCAGTGTTACAAGATTAAGTTCACATTTTAAAACAAAGGTACTTCTTGTTGCTTTCTGACAATAATTTTTTTTTGAAAATTCTTTTTTCTTTATATTGTCTGAACTTTATTTTTCTTTCTTATATTTCCCCCAAGGGCCTAATTATGAAGCCCCAGAAGGCCTTTTCTGAGCACTAATAGTTGTTAAATTTTGGTGAGCTATTTGTTAATGCTTTTCCCAGCTGGAAAGAAGCTCTTTACTTCCTTGTTCGTGTCTTCCTACCTCACCTGTGTGGAACAAACCATATTTATGTTTTTTCCTTTCTTTAAGTAAAACATACAAAATATGGGGCTTACACTGAAGCTACTTATTTGGCTAATTTTAAAATGCTTTTAGATCTAATTCTTTTTTTTTTTAAGATTTTATTTATTTATTTGACAGAGGGAGAGAGATGACAAACAGGCAGAGAGGCAGGCAGAGAGAGAGGGGGAAGCAGACTCCCCACTGAGCAGAGAGCCCGATGTGGGGATCTATCCCAGGACCCTGAGATCATGACCTGAGCTGAAGGCAGAGGGTTTAACCCACTGAGCCACCCAGGTGCTCTTTTTAGATCTAATTCTAAAATGCTTTTAGATGCTCTTTATGTTTGTCAGTGTTGAAGAATTAAAATTTGGAAAGCTCAAGATAGAATTTAGATATATATTTGATAGATATCTATCTACCTGATAGAAGCTCAGATATGCATTGCAAGGACTGAAAATTTCAATGACAATAAATGAAACTCTTACTTCCAGTTTTTGCTGTCAGCATCATTGCGCTCTACATAAGGGATGGTGCTCAGAAACAGAAGAACTATAAAACATCTTGAAAATCTCAATGTGATTTGGTACACTAAGTAAGGAGTATTGAAAATGGAAGAGTCTCTAAATAACGAGAGTTCTATATTTTTGGTGTGCCTGTGGTGTTTTCTTTTTGGGAATGTGCAGAGGAAGGAGAAAAAAATAATTCTATACAATGGCCTGGCTCCACTGAGCATGGATTTCATACTGAGAAAAGACTAAGAATAGCAACAACTAGTCTAGAAAGCTTCCAATGTCCCAGGCTGTTCTTTCCTGCAGAGGACCATTTTTGTCTGCTACTTTCCCACAAAGACCCACACTTTGACTGCTACATTGCACATCTTGCTCAGAAATGTAGTAACTTTATTATGCCATTATCCTTTCTCATGTATTTGACCTGCTTATCAAAACTGCTGTGGGAATGAGAAATACTTTGTGCACATTCAGACTCTCACTGCACCTCTCACGGGTGAGGGGCCTCCTTCTGAGTAAAGTCACGGCTAATATGCTCTGTCTTAAAAATAATAGACGAATTGCCTACTCTCACTCATGAACTTCTGGTATTGCACAAAGCAAACTGAAAGAACAATGTAACCCCTTATTTAAAATTTAATGTCTTTTGCGGCCTGCTGTCTGAGGCAGTTCCTCTATGAATCTACTGACATTTTGAATTCTGCTTTGGAAATTTCTTCTGTATTTTAAATATCTGCTCGGCTCAAAATTTTATACAAAGTTATCCCCTCCACACACTATCAATGTGAAAGTTCTTCCTTTCTTTCTTTCCTAAGGCATTCTAAGTCACTTTAGTAACCAGCTCCCTTAAGAGAAAACCACTAAATCTTGCTGCTTACACAGCAGTCCCAAATCTTACCATGGTGCTTGTCAAAGAGTGAGAAATATTTTCAGAGTAAGCTCCTGCAAGGTTCACAGGCTTACTAGATTGTGCTTTCTAGCTAATAGGAAAGAAAAGAAAACTGCAGAAGCCCCTAGAGAACCTTCTGGCAGAAGGTAGATAACACAAAATAAAATCACTGTTTTATTTTATTAAGGACCTTTGTGAAGGTTCATTTGAGACAATTTAGTCTGTCTAACATAATTAAGTCACTAAGCAGTATCAGATAGTAACCAGTTACAGTCTTGGATTAATAATGTTTAATTCATTTATAATCACTCTAATACATGTCTAGAAAGCATACACAGAATTTTCTAAAATGCAATATGATGAGTAAGGGCAGTTGAATGATGAATCACAAAATAGATTAAATTGTAGTCATTTGAGCTGTTATTTGAAATTTATGGCTGCCAGATGGCAACCAGAGTTTTTTGTTTTTGTTTTTGATAAATTAAATAAGTTCAATAAAGCTATCCAGATAGAAAATCTAGAGCTGGAATATGAGAATTATTTCTCTTTAGCCTTCACCAGAAATGAGTATTTTGAGCCCGGAACACTAAAAAATGTTTAGATAGGGTCACTGTAGGAGTAATACTGTGTCCAGTGAGATTTACTCTGGTAAATTCCCAGCCCATCGGCTCTTAATAATTGATATTCTTCAGCGAGGATTGAACTGAGCGTGATCAATTGGAGTAGGAGAGAGAAGGATAAGTAAGGGTCAAATTTAGATGGAAGATTTTTGCTACAGTATAGATCAAAAGTGATTGCAGTTTGAAATGGGATTATTAAAAGGGTTAAGGAACATTGTGAATGAATATGTGCTCTATTTCTGTCTTGCACTTGAAATGTAAAGTTTTTTTTTCCTCTAAAATTTAGGTGGAAAAACCCTGCTTGAGCATAGTAGAACTTATAGCTTTTTTTTTTTTTTTTTTTTAAAGGGGTGAGGTTGGAAGGAGCAGCAGAAGGTGAGAGAGAATCCAAAACAGGCTCCATGTCCAGTGCAGAGTTGACAGGGGACTTGATCTAATGACCCTGAGATCATACACTGAGCCAAAATTAAGAGTTGGGCGCTCAACCAACTGAGCCGTCCAGGTGCCCCAATATTTTATAGCTTTTGTGATAGGAAAGCAAATTAGATCATTGCAACTTTTAATTAATTAGATTCAAAATTAAATCTCAAGGTAATTCTAGCATCTGAAAATTTTTAATCTCTAAATTTCAGAGGGTACAAACATGTAAAACAACCTCTGGATTGCTGAATTCTTACTGATATACTCAGCAGGATTAAAGTTAATAAGTTTCATCAACTTGTCTAGAGTCTGCATTATAGTTATTAGTTTAAAGTTGTATTAATGTGTTTTGTAATACATTGTTATGAACATAGCATGGATGTTACATATTTTTTCAGATGACACAGATTTGAATTTCTTTGACTTATTTGTCTATACATTCCCCCCCACCCTGAACCCTGAGGCCTAAAACTGACAATACAAGAGTCTGCTATTTTGCAGCATATTGAAAAATAAGATAAAATACTGAAAATAATTTCATTTTTACAAGTAATAGAAGTCTGGAAGATACTACTATTTCTGGTTATGTGAAAATTGGAAAGAGTCAAAAACTTCTGGGAAGAAATAATCCTGGGATTTAGAAATATTTGAGTAAAGGTAACAAATGGAGATTACTATAAATTAAATTTATAGATTACTATAATTAAATTAAATTATAGATTACTATAAATTAAAGGTAACAAATGGAGATTCTATAAAAAGAAGTTACATGATTGCTCTAAGTTACAAATTTCATTTGCTTATTTGACAAATGTTACTGAGCTGACTATGTGCCAGGTACTGATTGGGTGTTTGTAATATGGCAGTGAAAGAACAAAAAAAGGGTTCTGCACTAATTTGGCCTGAAACTAAAAATAGATAGCACTTTGCCAAAAAGTATCATAATTGATGGAGGAGGGACCACGAAGCCAAAAGTGCCAATACAAATAATGGAACTGAAATTTACTTTGAGACCATATGAACTTTGGGAACTAAATGGGTACATGATTTATATTTTCAGGGTTCTACCAGTGTTTGTGGCATCATACAAGGATCCATTTATAAGAACCCATGGAAGACATAGTCTCAGGACACTGTACAGAGATATCTTGCTTCTTCCAAGAAAAGATATTCTTTTTCTTATAAACAAAATTTCATTTCCCTATTTGCATTGGAATGTGAGAATATCAGAGATAAATTTGAGGCCGACATTTAGCAATCCAGTGGGAAATGGATGTATGTTTTCATTAGTATCTTTACTACAGTTGCATAGAATCTAGTTTTGGAAAGAAATAGGAAATTAAACAAATAGATAAATATCAATAGTTACAATCATGTATCCATTTGTAAATCTAGCTGAAGCTTTTCAGAGCACTGGCAACATATCAGTTTTCTCAGTAGATAATAGGACTTAAGCCTACCACTGCAGAGCCATTTCTTCAGTGTTTTAAAAAAGTATTAAGATCAGCATCCAGGTTCCAGAAGAATGTGTGTTCCATTCATTGATTAACATCAGTTTAAAGCACCATCTGTCAATGTAGACAGATGTCAATGGCAAAAACGATGAGAGAGGTGGGAGATGGCACTTTTGAAGGACATCCCGAGGGATAGTTTCATATGAAGCATGTAAGAGCACTTGGAGACAGAAGCAGAAAATCAGCCAGTCACCATCGCCAAATATGTCCCAATTCTGCAGTATCAGTTGGTGCCACAAAACCAGATACCTCTTTTATGCAGCGTGGAAAGAAATATGCCAAGGTTATAGATATCCTTGGATGAAGGTAACAAATGGAGATTGACAATATAGAGAAGTAATATGAAGTAATGAAGTAATGAAGTAATATGATTGCTCTGAGATACAGATGTCATTTGTTCATCCAACAAAGAGCATCACAAATATCTGTGATTGGCAGTAGCATTTTATTTGGAATCAAAATATAATGACAGAATTTAAAAATGTCTCGAGTTTCTTTTATATACTTAAAAGCTGCAGTGGTAGGAAATAGCGTTGAAAAGAATCTTTCCCTTGGGATTTTGTAATCTACTACTGCAAAGTCAGCACGAACAGAGAGAATTAAATGGAAACGTTCTGCATTTTATAAATTTGTTATTCATTGTGTTCAAGTTAAAAACCATAAAAAAATACTTTCCTACATAATTGAATTCAACTTTTTTTTTTTGTTTCCTAAACAATCAGTGGACACTCTAGTTATCATGGCTCCATGATCCCTGGGCTGAAACTTCTACTTCCCCAGCTTCAGTACATGCCTTGAACATAGGAAATCTATTCAATAAATAATTATTCCAGTTATGATTTTTCTCAGGTGAAAACTAACAGAAGCAGCAACTGGTGGCTGAGGTGGTGGTTGACCTGCCACCTTTCTCTTTTGCCATCAACAGAGGTGGCAAGCAGAGGCCAGAAGAGCTATTTTGCATCCTCTGGTAATTTACCAGCATCTTAAAAACAGCCCCTCAGCCAGCTCTGAGCTATGTTTACTGCCAGCTAACATAAGATTTAGAATGAGTGTAATTTTCAGCTTTTGTAAAGAGTATCAAATGATAAATAGAGTAATCAGATCTTTGCCTGAATTGCTTACTGCAGTGAAACATGGATTAAATGTGTAGTAAAAATATCAGTTAATCTGTCCAAGAGACTAGATATATTCATTTGCTTTCTTTGATCCAGCTTAGTTGTCTCATTGGAAAAGAAGGGAAAAGAGAAATGATGTCCTAATTATTTATATGTTTACAAGTTTTTCCCCTCTTAGGCTGCTGTTAAGCTGTCGTGCTCCATACACTCTGTGCCACAGCAATTTAATATTTCATTAAAAAAGCATTAATGATGGCTCCAGTGAATTTCTCCCATCCATGCTCCACAATGATAGTAATTCAAGTGAGTGTTAGTCTCTCAGTGGTGCTCCTGAAGACAAAGCCAAACAAAGGGACAGTCAGAGTGTTGCTAGTATTCCTTGCACCTTTAGGTAAAGTTGGAGAGCTGGGTGCTGAGTGGCACCTTCTAATTCAGTTGGAGAGAGAAGAGCGTCTCATTTATTCTGAATAAATAAGTTGCTATAGTGGATATGTCCCATTTATACTCAACCTCTACATACTAGATTGAACAATTGGTATAATGCTGGCTTTTTGGGAAGAGTTTCCAGACACGACACTTCTTTGCTTCAGGTTTTAATTTTAAAACAAAAGCAAAGTTACTCCATGAGAAAATACCTTGTTGCCTTTGAAGCATTTGGTCATTTACCTAATGAGATAATAAATATTTATTAAATATTTTCAAGTTACTATGTGTTTTCAAGTTTCTGTGGTCTCCATTTCAAAGGGGAGGAACAAATTCTTGTTCTTAAGGATATGCTTTTCTTTCAATTTGAGGAAAAATATAAATAAAGATGAGAACATAAATTCCAATAAAAAGCTTAAATGCTGAGGGTTAAATGATTGGCTCTTTTAAGAAGTTAAGTTTGTTCTCTATAAAAGGGAATTATTTCCATTAATTATAATTAATATATTTAAGAAATTTATACAGTGGTGGAATTTAATTGTAAAATAATTCAGAGGTGCAATTTTCATCGCCTGAAAATGCAGGGTATGTAGAGAGAGCAGGAGTTTTATTTCATGGAGCAGTTTAAGAAGCAGTGCAAAAAGGATGTTGGAAACATATTGTAGAGGTCACTTGAATTTCAAATTCTAGGTGATTAATTTTATTATACTAATCATACAAAACAACATTATAAAAATAATGTTGAATTTAAAAATAAAAGAAAAAAATAACTTGTTCCTGAGTCCCTCTCCCAAGCAAGTGATCTATTTTCATTTTTCTTGTGTTCTCACTCACTGAAGATTTTTGAACAGTGAAATGACATGATGGAAAATGTGTTGTAGGTCTTTTAGGAAGATTAATCTATCAATAGGAAGCAAGATGGAGAGTGAAGAGAAGAGTCTGAAACCTAAAGACCAATTATAATTCTAGTGAAGTAATCCAGGTGAGAAGTGATAGGGGCATGAGCATCAATGGAAAGAAATGGGAAGCTGTAAGAGGCATTGAAATGGAAAAGTCACTGATTGGATTTGGGACATTAGAGAAAGGTAATCATTAGAGACAACTGGAGCCTGAGTTAACAGCAACAGTTCCAGAGATAGAAAGCAGAAGCAGAATGATTAGAATAGCTGTCTAGCTATGGAAAATGATTTACATACTTTTTTGGTAAACCTATTATATCTGAACAAATATGGTTACATAAATATGAAGCTAATAGATTAAAAGATAGAAAATTGGGATATATGTGCATATTCCTAATCCTGAGATCTTTTCCAAATTCCAGGCCTTCTTCTTCTTTTTTTTTTTTTAAAGACTTTATTTATTTATTTGACAGAAAGAAAGAGATTACAAGTAGGCAGAGGGGCAGGCAGAGGGAGAGGGGGAAGCAGTCTCCCTGCTGAGCAGGGAGCCCAGTGCAGGGCTCCATCCCAGGACCCTGAGATCATGACCTGAGCTGAAGGCAGAGGCTTAACCCACTGAGCCACCCAGGTGCCCTAAATTCCAGGCCTTCTTAATCACATAAAAAATGGGGACAGTTCAGGGGCTCCTGGGTGGCTCAGTGGGTTAAAGCCTCTGCCTTCAGCTCAGGTCATGATCTCAGGGTCCTGGGATCGAGCCCCACATCTGGCTCTCTGCTCAGCAGGGAGCCTGCTTCTCCCTCTCTCTCTCTGCCTGCTTCTGCCTACTTGTGATCTCTCTCCTCTCTGTCGAATAAATAAATAAAATCTTAAAAAAAAATGGGGACAGTTCAAATCATAGGTATAAATTAAGTCTAATGTATAAAGAAAGTAGAGTAAATTTTTAATAACTTTTTTCTAAGAAAAGAAGTAGTGAGGAAAGAAATGACCAGTGAAGTAGATTGAGAACCTGCATGACAATTCGCAAAATTAGAGAGGAGAGAAAGATGAAGAGAAAGAAAATTGAAAAAGAAACACATTTAAAATAGTAGTATAGGGAGAACAAAGAGAATGAAAACTGAGAAAGGGGCATTATATTTCATAACTAAGAGGGGATTGATGATGGATGAGAAATAAACCACCATTTGGATGGTTACGTTTTCATTTGACACATTTCTTAGTGAAAAGGAGAATGGAAAAGGAATGGTAGCTTTTAGATGGTGAAATTAAGCAAGATTTGTTTCCTTCCTGACTACACACTCCCCCTAGAATTTTTTTTTTCCCCCTAGAATTTTTTTAAACGTTTTTTCACTTTTCAAACCTGAGTAAAGGGATCAACATAAGTCAGGTAATAGACACGTGAGCTTTGTAAGAATCTATAGGGACACACAATGAGCCGAGTGGACAGTAAAATAAGAGGCCAAGTCGGAAACTGGTTCAGTGGTCCTTGCAAGAGATGTTGGTGGCTTGAATTAGGGTTGTACTTGTGGAGGCGAAGATTATTGGTTGGGTCCAACTTATATTTTGAAGATAGAGCTGACCTGACTTGATTACGATAAGATATGAGGTGTGAGGGCAGAAGAGAAATACAAAATGAAGTTTATTGCCTTAAACAACTGAAAGAATGGTGGTGTCTTTTAGTGAAGTGAGGGAGATTGAGGAAGATGCAGGACTTTCTTATTTTTTAATGTGTTAAGTCTGGTTTACTCTTAGGCATCCGAGTGCTGATGTTGTCTAGAGAGTTAACTACATGAGTCTTGAACTAAGAGTAAAGTTCAGAACATGTAAGTTTGATATTCATCTCTTTATTAATGATATGATCCATAAAATTGTGAAATCGAATGAGATTACCTAGTGAGTGACTAGAGAGAGCAAAGGAGAATGTCAAGAACTGAGAGCTGAGCCACTCCAGATTCTAAAGATCTGGAAACAAGGAGGAGCTAGATATGAAGAGTATGAGTAATTAGTGAGGTACGGGGGTCTGGAGAGGGTGGTGTCTGCAAAAACAAAAGAAAAAATGTTTCGAGAAAGGCATACTCAGTTGTGTCAAACAAAGCCTGATGGGATGTAGAGTAAGATGTGTACACATACTTAGATAGGAGAGATTTGCATTCTGGTAATATCTGATGTAAACAAGATCAGGATTAGCCATGTTGATCTTCTAGGGGAAGGTAATCAACTCCAATTGAATCTTTTCCTTGGAACTGATTTTTAAGGCATTTGACAGAGGTGAAGCTAAAGGTTTTTGACATGGAGGCATGGTGGTCTGTTGGAGTGGAGACACAGACAATGGAGGGGTGACATTAGAATTGGCAGCTGGGAGGGTGGTCTTTCCTTATATATAGGTCTCTTTGGGGTTTCTAGTTACTTTAAAGAGAGTGTTAGGTGGTATCCCTGCTGAATGATTCAGGGGCCTGCCATGAATCTTGGTGAGGAGGGTATCAGGGCCAATACAGAGGGGTTGGACTTATCAGGAACACTTGGAGATCTGTAGTGTAGACTTAAATAAAGGACATCATTTCCTCTTTATCACTTTTAGTGGAAGTACATAATACAAAGGGTAGCATTTTAGATAAGGGTGCAGAATAAAGATGCTACAGCAAACATAGAAAACAGGAATTCTCATAAAACTCAAAAATTATTTTCTTTTGGTGTCTCTTAAACCTAAGCAGACACCAAGAGAGGATGAGGGTTTTCTTTGAGGATGAAAGAAATTTGTACATCTTCTCTTATACTCTTATACTTTTTTCATATCCTTTCTGCTTATGATCATATAAATCTTTTTCTTGGGGCACCTGGGTGACTCAGTTGGTTAAGCGACTACCTTCAGTTCGAATCATGATTCCAGAGTCCTGGGATGGAGCCCCATATCGGGCTCCCTGCTCAGCGGGGAGTCTGCTTCTCCTTCTGACCCTCTCCCCTCTTGTGCTCTCTCTTTCACTCTCTCTCAAATAAATGAATATATTAAAAAAAAACTTTTTCTTATTTTACATAATGAAACCTTCAAAGTCAGAGAATTAACAAGATGATTGCCAATAGCTGCCATGTAAAGAAAACTAAAAATAAGTAGATTTGTCTTCTTAACAGTATTGCCAGAAATAGCGTTTTTCTGTTTTATCTTTTTTTTTTTTTAAAAATATTTTATTTATTTATTTATTTGAGAGAGAATGAGAGAGAGAGAGAGAGTGGGAGGGAGGGATGGAGGGAGAGGTCAGATGGAGAAGCAGAGTCCCCTCTGAGGAGGGAGCCCGATGCGGGACTTGATCCCGGGACTCCAGGATCATGACCTGAGCTGAAGGCAGTTGCTTAACAAACTGAGCCACCCAGGCACCCCTGTTTTATCTCTTAATTTAAATCATTTCACATTTATAAAAGAGAGGCAAGTTCTTTAAAAACTGAAAAATTGTTCCATTTATTTTCATTCAGTATACCTATTTATCTTTTGTTTCTTTACCTTCTCTTGCTTTCTCAGTAAATGACAGAAATCAACAAGTCTAAGAAAACATCATCCGTGAATTACATCTTGAGTCTTACAACTTATTTTTGTCCTTTAATTTTGCTGCTTTGCTAAATATAAATACATGCAAACATAATGGATTCTACTTAGAGAACTATCTATTAATTATATAATCTTATTATAATAATTATTACTATTTAGCTGCAAAGCAGGAAAGACAAAGTGGGTAGGATAATAAATATTTTTACTTGATTATGAGCACATATGCTGCTATTTAAAAATGGATTCCTTTGGGGACACCTGGGTGGCTCAGTCAGTTATGCATCTTGGTTTCCACTTAGGTCATGATCTCAGGGTCCTGGGATCGAGCCCTCAGTTGGGCTCCACACTCAGCAGAGTCTGTTTGATACTCTCCCTCTTTCCCTGTCCCTCTGCCCCTCCCACTCCTGCTCTCTCTCTTTCTCACTCTGAAATGAATACATAAATCTTTAAAAAAAAATGGATTTTGTTCCTTACTTATTATTTTATAGTATTATAGAATTACTGACAAACTCATTGAATCTCTTTATATTATTTAGGGAGCTCATTTGCCATTTCTAATATTCCCATATTTTGTATGTTACCACTAGTCTGAATATTTACTCTTGGCATAAAATACCTGCCTTTCCTACAAATTTGTGTCCCTGCATTGTATTTTCCAGACTTTCCTCCTCTCATCTACTTAGGAAGGCCTATTTATTCTTCAAGAATAAATGACCTCAAATTTGTCTTTCCTTATAAGAATAAATGACCTCAAATTTGTCTTTCCTTATAAAGGTTAACTGTTGAGAGTAATCAGGTTATTTCATCAACTCTTGTTTAAACATCTCTGACAATTATTCCATGTGGCCTGGATGGCTATATAAGTGCTTTATCTTTGTGTTGCTTGAGGGATGTCATATTTTGTACATTTTGTCTTCCACATTTTTCTGTACATGCCAGCAGTTTAATGAACAGTGAATTTACTTGAGTCTTTGTGTTCAAGCTCTTTTTGGTTTCCATGATAAGATGGTTGATACTACCCTTTTCCACACACCTCATGCCTGCCTGTGTTTGTAGTTTTTTCTGATAAAAATGGATACTGTTTGGAGGGTTAACTATAGTGTTATAACTACTATAGTTATAATTATAGCTATTATAACTGAGTATTGCTTTTTCACTCTGTACACAGAGAGAGAGAGGGAGAGTCGAGCAAGCGAGAGACCACGTGCACGTGCGTGGCGTACACAAGCAGGAGTAGCAGCAGGCAGAGGGAGAAGCAGGCTCCCTGTTGAGCAGAGCCCCAATGTGGGGCTCAACCCAGGACTCTGAGATCATGACCTGAGCTGAAGGCAGAGGCTTAACCCATTGAGCCACCCAAGCGCCCCTGAATGTTGCTATTCTTATCAAGTGCCTGAAAACAGGGAGAACACTTTAAGATTATAACTTCCCTAAAATTACCAATTTAGGAATAGATTTATCACCATCATATGCATGCCATTGAAATTTTGATAGAGATTGTGTTAATCTGTGGATAGCTTTGTGTGAAGCTATAGATCTAAGAGGAAAAGCTTCTACTTTCACCATGATTTAGCTGTGGGTTTTTCATGTTCAGATATATTCCTTCTATACCAAATTTGTTGAGAACCCCTCACAGAAGGGTGTTAAACATTGTCAAATGTATTCTCTGCATCTACTGAGAAGATCTCATGATTATTTCCTTCTTTTTGTTTAATGCAGTGTATTGTATCTATTGATTTGTCTATGTTGAACCATTCTTGAATCCCAAAGATAAATCTCACTTGATCATGTTGTATGATCCTTTTAATGTGCTGTTGAATTTGACTTGCTAAGACTTTGTTGAGAATATTTGAGTCTATATTCATGAGGGAATTTGGCCTATTGTTTTCTTTGCTTACAGTATTCCTACCTACCTTCGATATCATAGCAATGTTGGCCTTGAAAAATGAGTTTAAACATATTCCTTCCTCTTTAATTTTTTGAAATAGTTTGAGAAGGATTGGCACTAATTATTTAAATGTGTTGTAGAATTTACTAGTAAACCCATCTGGTCCTGGGCTTTTCCTTGTTGGGAAGTGTTTGATTGCTGCTTCAATCCCATAGTCTTTATTGGTCTGTTCAGATTTTCTCTTTCCTCATGATTCAGTCTTGGTAGAGCATTTATTTCTAGGAATTTATTTCTAGGTTATCCAATTTACTGGCATGTAATTGTTCATTATAGCCTCTTACGAGCCTTTGTATTTTTGTGGTATCAGTTGTATTGCCTCTTCTGTCATTTAAAAAAATTTAAAAAGATTTTATTAATATTTGAGAGAGAGAGAGAGAGAATGAGCAGGAGGAAGGGCAGAGGGAGAGGGACAGAGGAAGAAGTGGGCTCCTTTCTCAGAAGGGAGAAATCCAATGCTGGGCTGGATTCCTGAACCCTGGGATCATGAAGGCAGAAGCTTAACCAACTGAGTTACCCAGGTGCCCCTCCTCTGTCATTTTTAATTTTATTTGAGACCCTTCTCTTCTCAGTTAGTCTATCTAAAATTTTTTTTTTTTAAGATTTTTTATTTATTTATTAGAGAGACTGAGAATGAGAGGGGAGAAGGTCAGAGGGAGAAGCAGACTTCCCGCAGAGCCAGGAGTCCGATATGGGACTCGATCCCGGGACTCCGGGATCATGACCCAAGCTGAAGGCAGTCGCTTAACCAACTGAGCCACCCAGGTGCCCCAGTCTATCTAAAATTTTGCTAATTTTGTTTATCTGTTCAAAAAGCCAGCTCCTATTTTCATTGATTTTTTTTCCTATATTTTGTTGTTTATAGTCTCTATTTCATTTGTTTCTGCTCTAATCTTTATTATTTCCTTCTTTCTGCTAAGGGGTTTAGTTTGATCTTTTTCTAATTCCTTGAAGTGCAAAAGTTTATTTTAGATCCTTCTTTTTTTCCTTAATGTAGTATTTATTGCTGTAAACTTTCCTCTTAGAACTGCTTACCATGTCCTATATGTTTTGGTATATTTTATTTTTGTTTATATTTGTCTCAAGATATTTTCTGATTGTCCTTTGAGTTCCTCTTTAACCCACTGGTCGTTCAGGCTTATGTTAATTTCCATGTATTTGTGAATTTTCTGGTTTTCTTTCTGTTAATAATTTCTAGTTTCATACCATTGTGGTTAGAAAAAGAACTTGGTATGATTTCAGTATTTATTTTTAAACCATTCTCAGCAGTGTCTGTAGTTGTGAGGCTATAGTGGCAAATGGGAGGGACAGGTCCCTAAGCTAATGAGGGAAACAGATAAAAAGCGAAAGAATTTTAATTTGTGTTATCTGCTAAAAGTCATAAGGTAGGAAGTGATAGAGAATGGGATATGGGGTAATCAGGGAGGTTCCCTGGAATTTAACATTAAAGAAAAAGGATGGGAAGAAGCTCATGCTCCAAAGGACAGAGGAGGAAGAGGAGAAAGGAAAAAACATTCCAGTGACAGAAAACTTGAGGTGCAGAGGGCTGGGCAGAGAAAGGGACATTTCCTTCTGTTTTTTGTTGTTAGCATGTTCTTAGTAATTTATTCATATTGCCATAGTGCCCTTTGTGATTAAACTATAATAAAATTAAGGAAATGGCCATATAGTCTCATTAATATGTTATCAGTATTATGTATTATAATAATTTTCTAATCCTTTAAAATATATTAAAATTCTGTTTTTAATATAAATTGTCCCTGAGACTTGAAATCTTCAGTTTCATTTCTCTATATTAACTTCCTGATTTTGCAAAAAGTAAAAAAAAAAAAAAAAAAGAAAAAATCCATTTAATTGCCATATTTGGCTTATGGAAGAAATTAATTTTAGATAAAGTGTATGCATTTGAAAAATTTCATCACTACTTTAAACGTGGAAAGATCTAAAAATATATGAGCTGCACAGTTATTTAGCTTTTCTCTCCCTTCAGGGATTGAATATAGGTATCATATATTCTAAAAAATATGAATACTATTTTAAAATGTTTTATACAAAGCAAAGTGAAATTATATTAAACCATTGACCTCTTGCATCTTGGCTTTAAATTGGGTCTTGAAAGGCAATGAAAATAGAGGCCTTCGCTGCTAAGAATAAACTTCTCATTTGAAGTTGAGGGAAAATAAAAGCCCAGGGAAACCCGACAGAGTTAAAGGTTCTCGTCTTTGGAATAAAAATGTGTCCACGTATCCAAGGGCAAAAAATGCCCCACACCTCAGAGGCAGAGAGTGCTACAGTGAGCCTTGCTAGTCCTATTGAGTCTAAGTCCTTTACTTCATTACGTATTCTCAGTCCGTCTCCTTTATCTAGTATTTTAAGGCTGTGGATGCTTTTATTAATTTCAGGCTGTTAAATTTGTCACCTTTAAACTGGACCTACATGAAAATTTTCCCTGAAGGGAAGTATTTTATTGAGCAGTGGTTGAATGTGAAACTTTATTTTTATTTTTTTTTTAAAGATTTTATTTATTTATTTGTTAGAGACAGCCCACAAGTGGGGGGGAGCAGCAGAGAGAGAAGCAGGCTCCCCACTAAGCAAGAAGCCCCATGTGGGGCTTGATTTGAGGACCTTGAGATCATGACCTGAGCTGAAGGCAGACACTTAACCAACTGAGCCACCCAGGAATCCCTGAATGTAAAAGCTTTGAAGGAGGAATATTTATTTGTACCTTAGTTCGTTTGTGTTCAATCTCTTTGTTTCTTCTTCTTGCCCAAATTAGGGAAAACACATACATGAGAAGAATATATTGAAATGTATTTTCCTTCTTTCCCAATGCTTTGATAAAAGGCAGATTGTCTTATTTTGTCTTCACAAAATGTTAAATCACTCATTCCTCCATCACTTAGCTTACCAGTCAGAGCTCTTCTCAGCTCTTTCATCTGGAAATATTACCTCTCTTCTTTGTATTTCTGTGAAATATATTGTCTATAGAAGGATTTTACAAATATAATATTTTATATCCTGACTTCCTCCCCTAAAAGGAACATTCTTCCCAATTTGATTATAACCTTGAGATTAGAGATTGCAGTGTTTTTATTGTGTATATCTCCACAAAATTTACCACAGTGCCTTGTGCAAATGACTATTTCTTGTACTATTTTTATTCCTGTTGCACATAACAAAAGAGACTTTTTTATTGTTCTTAGCAGTCTTAGCAAATTCAGTTCATTATGGTTTCGGTTTTCTTACGCTGTTCTTAGGTGTCCCTTGCCAATAGCTTATAATAAATAATTCTTGGTTGTGTATGTTTTCTTTTTTTTCTTTAATTGCTAATCAGATACAAACTTATCAGAATCACTTAACATTTTAATGGTAGAATTTTGTTTTTTAAAAATATCTAATCTATTATTAGTAATTGTCCTTTTCAGAAACAAAGAACATGGAATCATTCCTACCTTTATTGATTAAATCAGCAAATATGTATTGAATGTCTACTAGGTGGCTGGCATGTATGCTGATTGTGTAATTGTGAATAAGATACAGAGTCTGTGGAGCAGGTACATAGAAAACATTGAGCTGATAAGTACTGTAATGATGGTAGGTGCAAAGTGTTGTGGGTGCTTTTGGAGGGGGCACAAAACAGTTTTAGGGGTTTAGGGATCAAAATCATGACTAGGAGTTAGCCTGGGGAAGATAGGGAAGGAAGGAACTCAGGACTTTCAAAAGAATGTGCTGTGTTTGTTTTTATTTGCTTGTTTTGATGTTTTGCTCTGATCAGCTTGTTGGTTTTAACCATGGTGATTATGAATGCTTTCAGATCATTTGATCACATTTTCTGAATGCAGCTTCCTATGTATCTTCTTCATTAAGCATTTCTTCTCTCTGGGTCAAAATCAAATGGAGAGAATCGGTTTCCTTGGCTTCTTAAGAATGTTTTTTTTTTGTTTTGTTTTGTTTTTTGTTATTGCAAAGCATATTAAGAATATAATGCCCATGTCACAGATTTCCCAAAGATAGATATTTTAATACTTCTTATATCTTGTAATTCTAGTTTTAGGATATCACATGATAGAGTTATATGAGCTTGTACTTTTCCCTAAACTACTTCTCTTTCTCTGTGAACAGCTCTACTATCAAATACTTTGCTCAAAGTTAAACTGATTGAAAGTAGATAGATAAAAATCCAGTAGATTTCACAGATGCTTCACTTTCCTTAACCTCTAATATGAACCCCCACCTCCATACCTGTCACCTTTTAAAATTTTATTTTACAATGGTAAAGAACACATGACATGAGATCTACCATCTTAGCAAATATTTAAGTGTGTAATATATGATTGTTTTCAATACATATAATGTTGTACGGCAGATCTCTTGAGTTTATTCATTTTGCTTAACTATTGCTATTGCTATTATCTTTTGATGGGCTTTTAAAAATTCCCCTTGGGGCGCCTGGATGGCTCAGTGGGTTAAATCCTCTGCCTTAAGTTCAGATCATGATCTCAGGGTCCTGGGATTGAGCCCTGCATCAGGCTCTTGGCTCAGCGGGGAGCCTGCTTCCCCCTCTCTCTCTGCCTGCCTCTCTGCCTACTTGTGATCTCTCTCTGTGTGTCAAATAAATAAATAAATAAAAATCTTAAAAAAAATAGCCCTCTGTCTCCCAGCTTCCAGATTTATTTTCTGACAGTTATTATCCCACAAGCTACTTGAAAGATGCTTTCAGAACATATGTATGATCATTTCACTTTCTAATTGAAAATCCTATAGTAGTCGCGCCTTTTGGATGCATGGTGTACAAAGATTTCTTTCTGCTTTTCCCAACTTGTTATCTGACACCATCAGAAGTAGGATACAGGAAGTTTCCATCCATTTATTCAACAAAGCCTGAATTAATCACAGAAATCTCTCAATGAGTGGCTTTGATCAAACTAAATAATGACCAAGTTAAGCGAGTAGATCTTGTCAAGATCTTTAAAATTGTGGAGCTTTCCTATAAGTAATACAGTGAAATTTTATAGTTATATAACTAACCATTCCTATATCAGCAGCTTTGTGAAGGTGTTCTCAACTGGAAGCGATGAACATGGGTTGACGCCCTAGAGAAAGTCCTACCAGCTGGAAGTTGCGCAGGGTATCAGTTACCAGTAGTCACTTGGGAATTTGAAGAGTTTGTAGAGGTCGATTAGAGGAATATCTATTGTACTACCCAAAGAAAAATATGTCCCTTGATGTAAATATTAGGCATAATCTTTAAGTGATAGTTCAATTTCTTCTCTTTCACACTTAAGCTTTCTTATCATATATTAACTTCAGTTTAGTTTGACAAATGGTTATTGATTACCTTCTGTATTTCAGACTAGTTGAGAATACAAAAATGAATAAGACATCCATTCCTTTTCAGTAGTCAAGGTAGGAAGACCTAAAGGATACTTTTGAAGTCATGTGATAAATTAAGAAATAAAAGTATATATAGGGTGCTATGGTCATATTGCTGAGAAGACAGACATAACTAATGAAGACTTTTCTGTAAACCCTTTGGTGTTTAAAAATGAAGAAAAGATAAATCAGGAAAAGAAATGAACAAATACTCAAATTCTTAGTGTTGAAAAGACCTATTGTCTGTCAAAACGTGAGTATAAAAAGACTTCATATTTAAATACATCTGATGAGATTTCAGAACTCTAGATATAAAGGCAAATGACTTAAACTTATGCAGAAAAAAACCCACAACCAAATTAGTGAAACTGAGAATGACTTCAGATTATGTATCAACAACACTGGACTGGAAAATGCAGTGTTTTAAGGGAAATTGAAATTATTTGGATTTATAATTCTGTCCACAGTCCAAAAGAGCAGAACATAAGAATCAGCAATGAAGAGCTATGCATGATTTGAAAAGAAGTAAAGCAAGTCATCAGTAATTCCATTGTGAATCCACTGGACCTTGATGCTTGAAGCACTTGCCTTCCAGTAGGAAGAGTTTAGGGTTAGGTGAAATATACCTAAATTTCCTAATTATACTGTTTTCTTCTCTAGTACATAATAATCAGAGTATTACAATGACTATTTTATCATTTTTAAAATTGTGGAACTTTTCTATAGCCACAATGGTAGAAATCTTATAGTTACAGGACAAAAATTAATAGTATAGCTGACAAAAAGCTAAACAATGAAGAAGTAAAAAGTAGTTACTCAAGTTTTCTAGATCAGCCAGTAGATCTAGCTTAGAGGTGATGGAGCAGGAGGTAGAGGTTTATAAATTATTTAATAATATAAATATGACCATGAAGACAGCTATAAATTATAAGTAACACATATCTTGAGCTGGTGGAAAGAAAGAGGGTTTATGAGAAAAATTATAAATTATTATTTTTAAGAAGTCTGGTAGTGGGAAATGGAAAAGAGAAACTGAAAAGTGGTTATATTTATTTACTTTAAGCTTTACTGTGTATTTTACTTTTTCCGCCATGTGAAGACACTGCTTTAGGAAAAAAAGACAATGTGTAGCAAAGGGGGCGGAATACTGAAATACCACTGGTTGAGCATTTTGGGAATGATTCCTTTTTCTCCTTAGGTATTATTTTTTCTCTGCAATTTTCTATATACAATACTTTTATGACCTAATGATCTGTAAAATAAATTTTATGTTTAAAAAAATGGTAACATCTGGTGTAGCACAATGTATCTCAAATAGGCATGCAAGTAACTGGGAAAAGCTCAGACACAAGCTTCCCAAATCCAAGTTGTTCATATATGTTAAGATTACCTATGATCTAGATGCAGTGCAATCTGCTGATCTTGGCTTTTTCTTTTATGTTCTGACTCACGTCCTGTGCATCACAGATAATATGACAATTCCAAAAAATTAAGCTGTAAAGAAAAATGCCCTGTTACTACACAGAAAATCATTTGATAGAATTAAATGAGTCATTCAACCGTGCCACACAAATTTATAGCCATTATCTGTGGAGAAATAGAGGTAGCACTGACATTAAATGTACCATTTGATTCCTTTATTATGAATTTCATGTTCTGCTCAAATTCTTTAACCACTACCATATGGTTTTCATTATGTTTGTTGCCATTTGTTATGCCCGATAAGTTGAAAACTTTATTATATATTGATTTACTGTTGTGAATGCCTGAAAAACCTGTGCTTTCAACACCATCATTGATCAGAAATCAATTGTTCTTTACTCTCAGACCACAGAACATATTAAATTGATTCTGGATATATCTGGTACATGCTAAAGGGCCTGACCCCAATTTTTCTGTTAAAGACCTTTTAGCTTCAGTTTTAAGTGCAATTTTGTTTCTTACAATATTGTAGTGCTCTTGACTAGGAATCTCATTTTGTCATTTATTTGGCTGGAAAGCGGGACTAAAACAGTGTTTCAGACAATTTGTGGAGGTTTTGTGGCTGCTGTTCTTGATTTAATCAATGCCAATTAAAATGATTTAGAAACATCTTATTTGGAAGATGAGTTATTGTACAGGTGGTCATAAATTAAAGTGAGTTTTAAAAATATACTAGTTAAAAAGAATGAAGGCTCGTGTCCCATCCTAGATTGTGTTACATGTGATTTTAGTATGCTTTTATATTTGGAGATAAGCACTATCTAAAGAATGATAAAATGCAGCTCAATTTAGAAGATAATTTTCTGATTTTTTTCTATTTTTCAAATATGCCTTGAGAAGCCTAATCAATTATCTGATACATAAATGAAAATAAATATTCTAAACTCAGAAATATCTAAAATAATAAATATTTAAAAATTTAATCATTGTGAGTTATAGAATGTAAAGTTAACTACATAAGTTAATATTAAATCCTTTCTTAATGTGATTTGGTGACTCTGAATGTTAATGTTTTTCTAAAAATTCTATTAAGTGACATTTTAGCCTATATGACTAAAACTTTTATATAAACAAATATTTGTTTTTCATGCTATATGAAAATTAGGGATGTTGAAATAAAGAAGAAAATGAGGGATATTGAAAAGAATTTTGTTAGTCTAAATTCTGAAGTTAGGCAGGCTTAATTTTTTTTTTTAAGATTTTATTTATTTATCTGACAGAGAGAGAGAGATCACACATAGGCAGAGAGGCAGGCAGAGAGACAGGGAAGCAGGGTCCCTGCCAAGCAGAGAGCCCGATGCAGGGCCTCCATCCCAGGGCCCTGAGATCATGACCTGAACCAAGGGCAGAGGCTTTAACCTACTGAACCACCCAGGTGCACCAGGCAGACTTGGTTTTGAAACAGTTTTACCTATTGAATTTACTACTTATTGAGAAACATTACATTCCTCATCTGAATTGAGGATTAAATGAGATGATGGGTATTTGAATATATGAAAAGTTCCTGGTACCTAATATATAATAAAGGAAAAATAGTTGTCAAATATTTCATGAGATTAATTTACACTATGAGTGTATAAGTATCTCATTGTATCTACCTTTCCCTTAATTAACTGATTGACAAATAGAAATCTGATATACCAAGAAAATAGTTAAGTTTTCTTATTTAGAAATGATAAGCCAAGAATTGCCACATGCTGTTTGGAAGTTAGTAAATTTGATACCTTTCCGCTATTCGTTTTTCTTGTGGATTTCAGTTGCTTTTAGGGCAGTGCTTCTTAAACTCTTAATGTGCATATGAATCATCTGGAGATATTACAAAAATCCCGATACTCGGTCAGATTGTCTGGGGAAGGACTGGAATTCTGAATTTCTAAAAGTTTAGTGATGGTGATGCCAAAGCTATTGGATTATAGGGTGTGTGTGTGTGTGTGTGTGTGTGTGTGTGTGTGATGTGTACGTGTGTGAGTAGTTGGAGTAGCAAGGTGATAGGTCATAGGTGCTACATAATACATCCTTCTGTTCTTTCTTACATATGCTTGCATAGCACTCTGTATGTATAGTCTCAAAACCATTTGTTTGTGGTAATACGATCTTTTTAATCTTGTGCTTCCTTCAGTAGATTGTAAGCTTCATGAGAATGTGTCTTTCTTTACTCTTCGCTGTGTTCCCAGAATAGCACAGTGCCTGGAACTTAGCAATGAATGCTAATTTGCTAGGTATTGGTGAACTACATGCCGAAAGTGAAGTCCATGGCTGAATAAATAATAGAAGGCCACAGATTGAAAGTGTCTGCATAATAGCTATGTTATAATATGGTTTTGCCAAGTGAACGAATTCTCACACTCATAGACTTAGTTTAATTTCCTCCTCCCAGAAATGTATGTATATGTAGTGGGTCTAGTGGGCATGGTCAAACTTGCTGTTTGGAAAAGATATTGTGTATTATTCTGGTAATTAGATAGAACATAAGTAAATTTACTATTGTGTAAATTTACTTTGATCTTGATTTAAGAAGCTGCATTTGAAAGGAGTGACTGGAAACAAAGTCAAATGGGGGCTAGGTCACTAAGTTTCTCTAGAGCCAAGATGCTGCCTCTAGTAGAGTTTTGGGAAGGTATAATACTGTATTGGGTACTGGAAATTTGCTAAGAGAGTAGATCTTAAATGTTCTCACCACATTAGAAAGAAAAAAAAGCAACTATGGAAGGTGATGGATGTGTGAATTAATGGAGTTGTCATAATCATTTTGCAATTTAAACCTATATCAAACCATCATATTGTACATTTTAAATATATACCATTTTTTAGTTGTCAGTTATACTTCAATAAAACTGGAATGAAAAGTAGTAGAAACAGCTACAGGAGAAGACGACTGCATGAGCTGACCCAGACATGGTTAGACATTTTGTGACAAAGTAGTAATAAAGAATACAGGTGAACACTCTTTATTTTCCTGGCACTATTGGTCAACCTGTAAATTTCTCATTAAGTTCAGTACAGTTAGAGTGATAATTACATTTTAAGTCAAAATTGTGGTCATTTATGATGCTTTTAGGGTAATGATCCTTTTAGTGTCAAGTGAAGGTAGCATTTCAACATATGGGGCATTTTACTTCAACATCATCATCTTTTTACAGGAACTCAGAGTATTCATTTTTGTTTTCTTATGGTCCTTACTGTGGCACCCCGTCAGAATGAAGCGAGTCTTCTCCTCTAAATGCATCTTCAGCTTTTATAAAAATATTGTGATGAGGAGCCAGATACATAAATGCATGTTCATGTATTAATTAACAACCATAGAGCATGAGAATCACAATGTGTTAACTTCAGAGAGTGAATGGAATCATTAGAATCAGAGGCCAGGATCAATTTGATCTTTTTTCACATCATTCCTATATAATCTATGTTCGGATGAAACTGACTCAGAACATAAGAGTTAAAAATTCATTATTCCTTTGTATCTGAAGAATAATGTGGAGAAGAAGATAAATATATTGAAATAATGCTTATCAATAAATACAACTTCACAAGGGTTCCAGTAGAAAAATTTTCATATTTGTATTTACAGAAAATGGGAGAAATGATAGTGATTATTGAAGTCGGTTGTATATTTTCTACCTTTTATAGGAAATCTCTCAGTCACAATTATAAAACTTATCATAAATGTTTTCTCCCAACCTTTAGCTATGCATTTAAAAAATTAGCAGACTTAAGCTTTTTTTTAGAGCAGTTTTAGATTTGCAGAAATACTAAGCAAGAAGTACAGAGGTCTCATGTGCCTGCTCGTCCCTCACCCAGCCCTCAGCCCTCAGTTTCTCTTATTAATATCTTGCATTAGTTACAGCAGTTTGTAAATCACTTTACAATTGTAAACATTGTGCAATTGTATAGTTGCACAATCAGTTTAGAGAAAGTTTACATTTTAAGGTTGATATCCAGGCATTCATTTATCTGCAGGATATATGGAAAAATAAAATTATGAACCATAAGTTCTTATGTGTTGTTTTGTAGGGTATAGAAGTTGCTGATGAATATAAAATTTTGCTTTTTTCATACAAGTTAACTTTTAATTATCATTTATATGTGGATATTAAAGTATACACATTCATTTTACTTGAAAATAGCATCCACAATATTCATGTGAGCTATAACATTACTGTATCAAATCTATTTAACTCTCATTTTCTCAGTAGGTCCTTACAAGTACCAGTGAATTAATAGGGACTGGGATGGAGAATACCAGTGCTGATTTGTGTCTCCTGGAGTTTTCTTCTTGTGTGAGCTTTCATAAAAGGTTAATTATGCATGGAGAGACATGCCCAAAAAGAAATTGCAAATTGTTCTAGTCGATTATATCAGACTCCTGTGTTGAACCACTTCATTTTTTCTTGTTCTCACCGTCTGTGGGGCAGCTGGGCACTTTTCCAACAGCAATTCACACTGTGGAAACGGAATATGTGACTCTGGTCAGCTTCAGGCTATATTCAGCACTTCGTATGTTCTGCCATTTGGGATTAATCACTGAACCAAGGAGACTGGAACAGTAGATAAACATAATCAGAATCATAGTGGTAGTACTTCAGTAAAATCTCAAATATTGCAAGTATTAATGTAGCATAGGTAGTGATAGGAAAATACAAAGAAACAAAATAGAAATTCAAGTAGATATTTCTTAAATTCCCTGTCATGACCATCATGAAACAACTTATAGTATTTTATACATTTGCATGTAAGATAAAATAGAAATATGCTTAAATTTTATGTGTCACAATTTTTAATTTGTTTTTGATAATTACATTATAATGCAAAAATGTATATATATGTACACATATATTCATAAAAATTTATTAATAAAATTTTTAAGAAAATTCTCCCCAAAAACTCCCTCAAAAACTCTTAGAGTTTTTGGAAGTTTGGTTTTTGTTGTTTTTGTTATCATTTTTGTTGATTCATTTCTCATCTCAGGTGTCTGAGCAGAATGTGAGATTTAGGGAATTGATTGCATTTCACACATTAAAGATGAAGAAACCCTGGAAACTCAGAAGTTTTTACTATTACTTTTATTGCCTTTAGATAGACGAGGAGTATGAAAGGTTAGATATCCTTAGTTAATCTTAGGGAATTAAATCTATCTGAGTAAAACCAATTGGAAAGGATTTTTTATCTCGAGCTATGGGCCTTTGTTCTGCAATAACTGCAGCCATTTAAAGTAAATTGTCCATTAAAGTACCACTCTGGCTTTTGACAAATTGCATCAAACTGTTTTCTTCCTCCAGGGAAACACAAACCTGAGAACAGTGGTTTTATTTTTTCTGCTTGACATATAGGTTGCCTGAACCAGAGGGCTAAAATGCTTTTTAGGTGCTCTATAAGACAACCCAAAGAGGTTATCTATGGTCCAGTAGAGCCCAAGTGAAGACATTGAATACTATCAGCTTATCTTGTGTGATGACAAATAATTGGTTATGCTCCTGTATCATTTATCATTTTGAAAACCGTTCTCACTTTTTAATCATGTAATATAAGAACAACATAACAGACCTGACAAAGGCTATACATCCTATTTTTTGGCTGAAAATTGGTCATTGAACTATATGGAAATAATTCAGATGACTGCCAAGGTACAAATTCAATGCACCGATGCCAGTTACTTGAGGGAAGTTCAAGTTGCTAATTATAATTGAGTAAAAAAAAAATAAATTTTGGGGCACCTGAGTGGCTCAGTGGGTTAAAGCCTCTGCCTTCAGCTCAGGTCATGACCTCAGGGTCCTGGGATCAAGCCCCGCATGGGGCTCTCTGCTCAGCAGGGAGCCTGCTTCCTCCTCTCTCTCTGCCTGCCTCTCTGCCTACTTGTAATCTCTTTCTCTCTGTCAAATAAATAAATAAAATCTTTAAAAAAAATAAATAAATTTTGATGGAAATATTCTTTTAAAAATTAAATTAGCTATGGTCACAGATTCAAAGATATACAACTGTGGTTTAGATATTAATGGAGTTAAATATTTTTTGCATTTTAAACTTAGGTTACTTTAGCTATGTGAAAACAGTATCTGAATTATTATTATCAGTAGTAAAAATAGTTATAATATTCTACCTTTGCAGTATGTAATAAAGGCAAAAAACATTGCTCGTGTTTCTAAAACAAAGCTATTCAATTTAGCTTTGAGTATTGCTATGTGTAGTCATGTAATTTGTTAATTAAAAAATTTTGGTTGTGAACTAAGTATTCTAATTCAAAAACGTGGAAAGAAGTAGATAAATATTTATTCACACAAATAAAACTTGCTTACATGCTTGATTTTAGGGATCAGTTTCTGATCTACTGCAATATGTAGAGTGTATGAAATTCATTATCTCATATTGGATTAATAGCCTGGAAAGTTCTGTGTGTCAGTTTCCTTGACTTTTGAAGATAGTAGGTGTGTTATTTTGTACACTATCCCCTGAATTTGGGTTTGTCTGATGTTTTCTATTGATTAGTTTCTTTGTATGTACACTGAGAAGGAATAATCACATAAATTAGACTGTCTTCCTGTTAGGGGGCACAAGATTTTGATTTGCCTCATTATTCACAGTGTTAACTTTGATTGTGTATTTAAAGTCATGTCTGCCGGACTGCTACCTTGTAAAATTATTCATTTTTGTTTTGTAATGAATAAGAATTTCATGGAGAGCTTGGAATTGTGTAAACATTTCATTCTTTACTATATTTTTGATTCATTTATTTTTTTAGTAAGTTTACTTACTCCGATGTCCAAATTGTCCCACATTTAGGAAAGGGACAAAGGGCTTCTGTGTCCTTTTGACATGACTGAATTATTCTTTAAGTACTTTATTTCTGGCACAGTAAGATTTTCCAGGCCCATTTTCTACTTCCTGACCCAGTCAGCTATTTCTCCAAAGATTCTCAATTTCTGTTAGTAATGAATGATGTTTAAAAACCAAGATCTGGTAGCGCTTCTTAATAAGGTGCACTTGGATCTGCTGAAGTGCCAGTGCTCGCAGGTCTGCTCAGTAGACAGAACTAAAGAGTGTGTTACGTACATACCTGCATACATACATACATTTATATCTATTCAGTACTGTATTTCTACACATACATTTGTATCTTTATTTCTTTGTCTCTCTGTCTCTGTCTTTCTCTGTATACATTAAAATACATGAGTTAACATCAGTACCTTCAATTCTATTGCAACACTCAGGATTCATCCTTGTTTTCTTCCTTTCTATAGGCCATTCTCTGAGTGTGAGAAACCTAACTCCCACTAGCTTTAATGTCTATACTTATTTGGTCAATCCTTCTGTATATAACCAGTCTCCTGTGGCTACCACTGCCCCCACCCCTGCATAAATGCCTGCCTTATCCTGGTTAGGTTTAGATATGTGGTGCCAAGTCACCCCTTTGCAAGGATGCTCCATTAACTGCTCATGCACCAGCGGCCTGGGTGGTGTCACCCCTTCTCCACAGGGACGTTCTCTCACACAACCTGGTCCCTGGAATTCTGCACTATACCCCAGTAGCTTCCTCTTGCCCTTGTGACAACACTATTTCCCCTGATATACTACACATACCTTCCTGGATTTCCTCTATCTTTGTTTTACTTACATTTCTTTTCTTTTCCTGACTGCTCTCTAAACGTTCGATTCCCTTGAGCTTATTCCTTCTTGCTTGCGGGATTTCAATCAGTCTCATGGTTTTAACAGTCTTCTCCGTGTCAGTAACTCTCAAATCAGTATCTGTTGAGTGCAAAGCTGATACACATAACTACCTATTTGACATCTGGGCTTGGATCTCACGCATTCAAATATAAAATGTACAAATGAGAACTTTTAATTCTTCGTTTCCTATTCTTCTTCCTCAGTAAATAACACCACTATTGTTGTGCAAGCCAGAATTTAGAAATAGTCTTTTACTTACCCACACAAATGAGATATATTAGCAAATCCAACTTTTCTCCAAAACATTTTCCTCATCTGTTGATTTCTATTAATCTCCATTTCTGCCACCTTAGTCTAAGCCATACTCCTATCTCACTAGACAATTGTACTGGCCTATTTTTTCTACTTCTGTTCTTGCTTCTATAACCTATAATCTATTCTTCTGTAATTTCTATTCTTTTAAAGAGGTAGAATTATCTTTTAAAATTAAATCAGAGCGTATCATCTCTCAACAGAAATCCTCTTGTTTTTCTATTGTACTTATTGTACTTTCTATTGTACTTATATAATGAAATGCAAACTTGCGGCTTTGTCTACAGTGCTCCCTCCATGGTCTGGCTATAGTTTATCTCTGTCCTGCCATGTTCTACCACTTTTCCCTTCTGGTTTATAAGGATCTATATTGTCCTTCTTGTCCTATAACAGGCCAAGTTTTTCCCAACTCAGGCATTTGGATTTGCTGTCTAGAATGTACTTTCTCCAAATCTTCATTTATCTGACTCCTTCTTGCTTGGATCTCATGGAAATATTGTCTTCTTAGACAGATGAAATAAATTGACCAATTTCTGAGAAAACTCTCAAGTCTCTTAGAGAGGTTCTCAGTGTAGTAAGGCACTTAATGATCATTTCTGAGAGGCTGATAAAGGTCTCAGAAGGTGATTTGGAGTCCTAGGGGGATTACTCATGGAATGCAGCTGAGATTCCATCAATCATGAGAAGATTTAGGAGTGTTGGGAAAACCCATGGAATGGAGGGAGTCAGGAGCCAGAAGATGGAGAATCTCTAAGGGTATGTAGGGTCTGAACTTTATGGCTTAGACTAGACTTTAACAATGGTCACCCATAGTCAGGAGAATAATAAAACCATCTACAGTATAAGAGGCATTAAAGTCAGGGATCAAGGACTGAAGCTACCCAGCAACCCCCTTAGAGAGATTTCGGAAACTTCTGGAGGAAAACTCCTTTCTCAATAACAGGATGACCTATAAACATCTTGCACAGGTCCCTAGGTATTGCCATGAGGGAAGGCATTGGTGGTAAGGGAAGTGCTGAAAGACCTAATCAGTTGCTTAAAAGAGACAGAGGTAACCTGAAAAAAATATAACTGAAAGATATTTAATTTATGGCTATTTGGAAAGTTTAACAAATCTTAGCCTACCTTAGTTTCCCAGTGGAGTAAGGGTAAATGGGCCATATGAGCATGTGCATGTGTAGCACATATAAATGTCACATGTAAATTATTTTTAACCACACAGTGATAGTCGACAACAGTAAGGAATTTATGTATATTTGTGTGCATGGATTATAAACTGATTCAAGGACTAAAAATAGATTAATCCTTCCCTGAAGGGAAGGATATATTTGAGAAACTGTTCTCATCTTTCATTTCTCATTTTTTTGAATTGAGGTAGCTTTAAAAGAACCAATGTCTAAATCTACCCTGGAGAAATTCTGATTTAATTGGCCCAGAGTGTGGGCTGGGAATCATGATTTTTAAAAATCTTTCCAGGTGCTCCTAATGTGCCAAGGTTGACAGGTTGAGAACCAGTGTTTTAGACTAAGATAATCTCTTTCTATATACATTTCCAGTGATACACCACCATTTCCTATATGCTAATACCTCCTGATATGAGTGAGATTTAGCTAGGACCCCTAATCCCTGGCTCTACCTAAAGCTTGTGATTCACAAAGTTTCCAAGGGATATATGTACACAAAATACTCCTAAAAATGAATTATTTTATACTAGTTAGTTGGATTAGAAAACTGTATCACCTTGACGTCTCTTTTGGCTTCGTGGATTCTGGAATTAAATCAAGTGACGTCTTTGGAATCTTTCCCTCTAGGGTCATACCAGCACCTTGAACTTTTATATATTACTACCCTCATCTTGAGAGGAGGTGTGGAAACATCAACTTAGTAAGGTTTCTTCTTCCCAAAGGCTTAAGCGGAGTTGCTCTTCACCTCATTTTCTTTTCCTTTCTCTTAGGTTCTGTGAGCAATCAGTGTTATGGTCAAGAGCAGTACAAAGTTTCCCAATTTCATGTATTTGGCAGAATTGCCTAGTTATTCTTATTTAAGCAAACAAACAATAATAACAATAAAAAAGTAGATCCTTCAGCTCCATCCTACCTATCTAAGAAACACCACTGGTCAGCGTAAGATTAATGGGGCTCTGGAGAGCACTGTGGTGAAGACTGCTAACCCAGCAGTCTTTTGAAATATGCCATGATATCCCCAGCAATGACATCTCCATAATGAGTTTCATGAGGGTATATACTGAGTCTAATGAACTTTTGTTAGCTCTGCTGTTTCTTACTGTTACTTTTGCAGCTGCTAAAATGGGAAAGATTGAAATCAGCAAGTTTCTGACTGTGAGTAAGCTAAATGAGGCTTTTGAATAATTTTTTCCGCCTGCTTAGCAAATTTTTCTCGTGACAGTTGGATGTTATTTGGGGTTCCATACTAGGAGGAAGAAGCACACACACATTTCAGTCATTTTTGAGAATAAATATTCTCTGTGTATATATTTGTAGTTGTCATTTTTTTTTTCTTCTTGAGGTTTATGATTGATCCTTGGCATGTGGCCCCTTGTGTATTGCTCTGCTGAAAACAGCCTAAAAAGAATTTTCCAAGAGTTTTGTGGCACTTCTCTTTAGTTAAAATTCTACTTTTTTTTTTTTCTCACTGGAGTATCTGTCTTCAGAGAATCAGTATAACAAAAGAATAGATACAAATAAATGCAAAATATCTATGAGAAGATCAATTAGATTTGTGAAAGCACGTTTAAAGTAATTTTCTACTGAAAAATTTAATCAGATTTATTAATCATATCTCTTTGCTTACCGGTGTTAGATAAAAATTTAAAAGGTAGCAATCAATAAAGAGATAAAAGCTTCTTAAGACTAAATGAAAGGAAGTAATAAAAAGACTCACAAAGCTGAAGTGCCTCCTATCAACAGCAGCTGATAAAATATTAAAAGATTTGCGTTGTGTAATGTCTCTGGAGAGCCATCTTGCTGATGTACCAGGCCATGATTGACAACTTTGAGACCTTGCTGGAAGCCACAAAAGTATATCTATAATACTATGCTCAATTGCATAGGTCTTTCTTCCTAAATGGGGCTGGAAATAACATATCACTGAGTGATTAGCTTTTAAGAAATTGAACACTGTCCTTAGTTCTAGCTGAAGCTTACTTTGCTTAGAATTTGATATTATGTGGTATCTAGAATCTGAAAAACAAAAATGAAAACATCATTTTACTTGAAGACATGGGAAACTGTTTTGGATGAGTCACGAAATAACTGGAGGAAATTTTATGGGTGGGGTGATTTCACTGTCAGAATAAATAATTAGTAATATTTACTGCCGTATTCCATGTGCCTGGTACTAAGCTAAGTGATTTAAGTGATTTTTGTGCATATATTTCAGTTAAGCCTCACAAAAAAGCCTCACCTATGTGATGTGTAATAATATTTCTATTTTTCTTGAGATAAGGAATTGAAACAAACAAAAAGCTAAGGAAGTTGCCCAAGGTCGTAGTAAATAAGTGGCTTAACTTGTATTTGAATCCAGGTCTACCTAACTCCAACTAGCATGATGAACTGAAATTGACCATGAGGTTGGTGACATCTAGCCATCTGTTCATGGGAGCCATTATGATAACTAAGTCAAAAATATTGGATGAATGGGCACATACTAGAGGGACAAGAAAGAACCAAAAATATAGGACAGTGTTCTTTTATTTCCCTGCTTACTTTTAGGAAGTTGGTCTAATAATGTGTAGGATAAAATTAGATAGAAGCCTGAATATGCTTTAAAGTATAAAGTGTGACTTTAGAGACCGAGCCACACAGAGTTTGAGAGTGGAACACTTTTCTTGTTTGTTCAGGCATCACGGCATGGTTTGTTGTGCAGTCAGAACGGGTGTATCCTGTGGTGACCTAAGGAGTGTTAGGGCTTTGGGTATTCCTGACAGACAGTGGGGTTATCCCTTCACAGAGGGTAGGAGTAGTGATGATAGCAAAGTGCCTCCTTCCAGTGACTTTCGCTAATGGACATCATGCAGGACCGGAAATATGAAAAACTGAAAAGTGCAGCATTATACCTAAGCATGTGTGAGACAGTTTTGGGGGAATTTGAGAAACCTCTGTGTAGGCAGCTGGTTTCTCTTCCAGAACACAGTGATTAAAAAGCAATCAAACTCTTTAACTATAGGCATGAGCCTAATTTTGTGGGCTTAGTAAATGATACCTGGGGAATTTAGAGTTATATATGATTATACAACATAAAAATAAGAATCCTTAAATAATCACAGATTGAGCATTTACTTATTTCCACGTGAGTGGCAACAATTACCAAAAGCAGCATCAAGTTAAAGTTTAATTGGGAAAACTGTGGTTTATGCAAGAACTTCCAAAGCTGTCTTCTCAGCTCTCCCATTAGCTTGATGATCTTAAATTGGCTTTGATAAGAAGCTGTGCTTTCCATTTTACCTTTAAAGATAAGACATAATTGAACTAGTCCATCAAAAATGTTTTATGAATGATAAGAGAGCCCTTCCTAAGAATAAGATTACATACAACAAAAAAGAAAAAAGAGAACACCGAGTCACTGAGTATTTTAGGAAAGGCAATGTAATCCACAGGGAAAACTCAGAAAATAGGGGATTGAGAAGTAACTTCAAGATATATCTGTGCATAGTGGAGAAGTCTTACGGTCACCACCTTAACCAAGTAATCAAATCTAGCACCACTGATGGCATCTTGTGATTGATACTGTGCTTCCAGATTCTCTCAATATGAAGCATTCTGCATCACCAATGAAATACTCATACAAAAACATTTATCCTGAATCAAAGGGAAAGCAAGATTTTATACAAAAACTTCAGAGAGAGTAAAAAAAAAAATTAGAAGAACACAGCAAACAACAGTCTGAGCAAACATAAAATAATGGTTTGCACTTAATAAAGGTAATTTAGATATTGGGACCCATGAAATGGATTTCACCCCAGTGGCCCAGCTGTCATTGGTATCAGCTTGCACTTAAGAGAAATACCTCACTATCGAGAAAACCTAACAGACCCAGTGACAATCCTCCAACTTAGCTTTAAGTAGTTTGCTGTACGCTAGAAAGCAGGACCTGGTAACCTTACCAGGAAATCCCTGACTTCCTAGCCAATTATGTCCTGTTTGGTGTTGCTTTTTCTAAGCTCTAGAAAACTTTTTCTTGCCCAAAATCTCTCAGGAAGAGTCCTCCACTGCTTGTAAGGCACTGCACTCCTCCGATTCATTGATTGCTTTTCCTTGAATAAAGGAATCAAACTTGTTACTAAATTGTTTTATTTTTTCATTTGATACACTCTTTAAAAAGATAACAGCCTTGAAAAAAAAGTATATGTATCTATGTGTGTGTGCAGTGCAGGAACTTTACAAAATTAAAAAAAAAAAAGACCAGGATATAATGACAAATGCAGTACTTAAAAGTTGATTTGATCCTGCCTCATAAAAATTACTATGAAGAAATTTGGGGGAAAATTAGAGAATAAGAGAATGGACTGAATTTAGCAGATGCTGGAGGTTAAGTTTTTTGATAGGGTATTTTAATATAGCATCCTAATTTGTAGGAGATACATGTTAAATTATTTAGAGATATATCTGGTGTCTGAAATGTACTTTCAGATGCATGAAAAGAATAGCTAGAAAGATTTTAAAATATTGGAAAATGTTAATATTTTAAAATCTATTTTGTTGATATTTAGGAAATAATATTTTTTTTAGCTTTTCTGTATTTGACATTTTTCTTAATGAAATTTAGGAGAAAAAAGGTAACTTTACTAAACTTATCATTTGGTTTTGTCTTGGATCTACCTAAGTATCTGCAAAATGGTAACTCCTACTACAGGACTGTAAGCTGCTTCATTACATGGGATATGCCCTAAGAAGAAAGATTATATTTCAGTTGTTTTTTTGTCTACTATCTATAAAATTCCCTGTCATGTAGTATTATGAGTAAATGAATGATTGATAACCTATTTGTAGTACCTATGTCAATTGTTTTAATAAAAATTTAAAATGTTACATAAAGCTAGGTTTTATTTCCCTCCATTCAGACTACAGCAATTGTAGATTTGGCTGTTTTCTCTTTTCAGTTGTATTTGGTTTTTACTTTCTGTATTTTGGAGTTTTGTTAGTGGGTTAATGCAGTTAGGATTCTTTTGTCTTCCTGTTGAATTAACCCCTTCATCACTATGAAATGCTCACATATATTCCCTGTTCTAAAACTTAGTTTCTCTTGTATTACTATGTACACTTCTTTTTGATGAATTTTGCCATGATATATCTTTTTCCATCGTGTTACTTTTAATGAATTTGTCTTAATATTTAAAATAAATTTCTTATAGACATAATATCATAATATAGTTGGATCTTTATTTTTTAAAATCAACCCAAAGAATTTATGTCTTTTGAGTATTTAGAGCATTTCTGTATAATATATTATCAGTATTTTGAGTAAATATATTTACTGTTATGCTATTTTTTTAAAAGATTTTATTTGTTTATTTGAAAGAGAGAGCGAGCATGAGTGGAGTGAGGGGCAGAGGGGGAAACAGGCTCTCCACTTAGCAGGGAGCCCAATGCAGGGCTCGATCTCAGGACTCCAGGATGCAGACCCTTAACCAACTGAGCCACCTGGGTGCCCCTGCTATCTGTTTTCTGTTTGTACTATCTATTCTGTATTTCTGTTTTTCTCTTTCTTTTGGATTAGTGAGGTAATTTTTTGCTTACCATGTTATCTCTACTTTTGCCATAGTGACTGTATATCTTGTTTTATTTCTGCGGTGGTTGCTGTTAGGTTTATTACATACAACTTTATCATATCTAAGTTTACCTTCAGAAAGCATCTACTTTCTGAATGTAATATTCTTAGACCACATGTTTCCATTTTATTCCCTGTTGTAATTGGTGCTGTTTTTGTAACACATTCTACTTGTACATATATTATAAACCCCACATAAGTTTTAAAAATTTCTGATATACACCTGATTTTTCTTTGAAGAAATTAAAAATGAAAAAGTAATCTTTTTTATTTACCAACATATTTACTATGTCTTGTGATTTTCATTTCTTTGCATCAAATCCAAGTTTCTATCTGTAATCATTTTTATTAACATTTCTTGTGGTGTGATTCTGCTGGCAAAGAATTCTCTCAGCTTCTGTTTTTCTGGAACAGTTTTTATTTTGCTCTTTTTTTTTTTGAAGGTCATTTTTTATTTGGATATAGAATTCTATGTTGACAGGTTTTAAAAAAATTCTGCCTATAATGATGTAATTTCATGATTTCTGACTTGCATAGTTTCTAATTAGAAGTTTGTCTTAATCCTACCTTTATCTTCTCTGTGTAGTATTTCCTTTATTTCCTCAAGAAATATAGGAAACAAAAAGCATCAAAGCACAAGGCACTGATGCCTTTTTCCTCTTTATTCTTCATTGTTATGCCCTCAAGTTCAATGATTTTTTTCTTTTCAGTGTAATCTCATCCAGAGGCAATTTCATTTTAGATAATGTATTTTTCATCTTTAGAATTTCCATTTTTTTGTTTGTTCCTATTTCTCTCCTTATCATATTTATCTGTTTCTCTACCTTCTTGAGCATAAGGAACATATTTAAAATACCTTTTTTGAATGCCCTTGTCTTCTAGTGTAATCATCTTTAAAATTTCTGACTCTGTTTCTATTGACTGTTTTCTTCAGGTAATAAGTTACACTGTTCTGTTTTTGGACATGTATAGTAATTTTTTACTGTATGTTGGACTTTGTGAGTTGCCTTTTTCAGTGTAGGGATTTTATTGTTTTCCTTTAAAGAGTATTTTTCTTTGCTTTGACAGACATTTAAGTTATTGTAGATTATTTTGATCCTTCAAAGCCACATCCTTAGATCTGCTAGGGTAGGTCCAGAATAGGCTCACTCGAGGGATACTTGAAACTTAGTACTAAATCTTGACCTTATTAGGCCTTCATAAGTAGTTTAAACTTCACTATTTCCTTAACTCAACTAGGCCACCAAGATTTGTTTGGGTTCCTCCTCCATGATTTCATGGTTTGAAAATTGCCTCTGGGTAGAAAGCCATGATAATTTTATGGTTCATCTCATTTCTTTCCCTTGTCTTAGGAATCACAGCTCTGAAATGCCTCTTTTCCAGTCTCTGAAAACAGCTTTTAAATAATTTTATAAATATCCAGGTTTTTCAGAGGAGGTTTTGCCTAGGGTATTACTACCTTAGGCCTGTTGGCTTGGAGCAACAGTTAGTAGATGTTTTTTAAGGAAATGTGTATTAAGCAAAGGCGTATTACTGAACAAGGAGACCATGTTTATGCCTGTGTGCAATAGATTAATTTTAATCTCATAGGAATGCAGAAGATATAATGGTAAATCCAAATAATGTATTAAATAATAAATTTCATAGACATGGAAGGACTTTAAATAGTCATTTGAGCAAATTGTGAAAATAACTGACATTGGTGAAAGTCATTAAGGTGAAGTTGACTAAGAATTAGAATTGGCAGATATGAACAGACATTTCAGTAAAGAGGACATCCAAATGGCCAACAGACACATGAAAAAATGTTCAACATCACTTGGCATCAGAGAAATACAAATCAAAACCACAGTGAGATACCACCTCACACCAGTAAGAATGGCTAAAACTAGCAAGTCAGGGAACGACAGATGTTGGCGAGGATGCAGAGAAAGGGGAACCCTCCTACATTGTTGGTGGGAATGCAAGCTGGTACAACCACTGCAAAACAGTATGGACGTTCCTCAAAATGTTGAAAATAGAGCTACCCTATGACCCAGCAATCGCACCACTGGGTATTTACCCTAAATATACAAATGTAGTGATCCGAAGGGTCACATGCACCTGAATGTTTATAGCAGCAATGTCCACAATAGCCAAACTATGGACAGAACCTAGATGTCCATCAACAGATGAGTGGATAAAGAAGAAGTGGTATGTATATACAATGGAATACTATGCAGCCATCAAGAGAAGCAAAATCTTGCCATTTGCAACGATGTGGATGGAACTAGAGGGTATTATGCTAAGCAAAATAAGTCAGTCAGAGAAAGATAATTATCACAGGATCGCTCTGATATGAAGAATTTGAGAGGCAGGGCAGGGGATCGTGGGGGTGGGGAAGAGAAATGAAACAAGATGGGATGGGGAAGGAGACAAACCATAAGAGACTCCTAAACTCATGAAACAAACTAAGGGTTGCTGGGAGGTGGGAGGGTTAGGGTTATGGACATTGGGGAGAGTATGTGCTATAGCAAATGCTGTGAAATGTGTAAGCCTGATGATTCACAGACATGTACCCTGGGGCAAATAAGACATTATATGTTAATAAAAAATTTAAAAAATTAGAATTGGCTTGATATATTACAGTAATCCATATGAGCATTTTATAATCGACATGATCAAAGTAAGTTTCTTTAATGTTGCCTCTTTTTTGGTCTTTATACTGCTTATGCCTTTTTATCACTGTATATTGTCAAAAGACGTAGTATGGTGCCCTGTCCACCTATGTATGTGATAAATGCCTCACCAACTGAATATATCACTTGTTTTCAACTTCCTAGAATTAAGTTGTTAGTTACTTTTCTTATTAATTTTTAAATCTTGAGTTATTTGATACAATCATATACCAGTGTTCATAAAATTGTCTCTTTGTAAGAGAAATCTGATATGGTAAAATAATTAACAAGTGTTATGCATTGTTGCGAGGAAAAGGGCACACCCTCTTTAGAAACTGTGCAGGTTTCAATAACAAATAAAAAAGGAATTAGCTTTGCAAATTTTGCAAAAGCAATTTATACAAAGACCCCAGGGCTCTTAGGAAACAGAAAAAGAAAGAGCAAATCTGCTGGGTTGACGAACTTCTGATGCCTGTAATTTTTTAAAAGGAGAGCATATCTACTGATAACTGAGTTTGGAAAATGACATTTTTAACCAGTATTTCATATTTTCACTTCCTATAATCCATTTGAAGTGATGGTTTTGGCTTACTTTGGGAGGGGATATTAGATGACAAAATTGCTCTTTACAATTTCAAGTTATTATATCTCTGCCTGTAAAGTCCATTTTAAAAAATATCTTTCTGCAACTTGCTTTAAAATAAAACAAAACAAAAAACCCTTTCTTATAGAGCAGTTTTAGGTTCAAAAATTGAACGGAAAGTACTCTTCTCATATACCCCCTGCTTCCAAACATACATGGCCTCCCCAACTATTAACATGCCATGCTCAAGTTGTATATTTGTTGTTACAACTAACAAATTTATATTAACACTTCAGTATCACCTAAAGTCCCTAGTTTACATTAGGGTTTACTCTTGCTGTTGTATATTCTATGTTTTTTGGCAAGTGCATAATGATATGTAGCCACTATTATTGTATCGCACAAAATAATATCACTGCCCCCAAATCTTCCAAGCAGTACCTACTCATTCTCCCCACTGGGTTCCAATAGTCATGGAAATCAGTGATCTTTTTACTGTCTCCATTGTTTTGCCTTTTTCAGAATGACATATAGTTAGAATCATACAATATGTATTAGCCTCTTTTACCTATGTCTAATATGCATTTAGGGTTCCTCCATGGCTTTTCACAGTAAGTAGCTCATATCTTTTTACTGTTAAATGGTATTCCATTGTCTGAATGTACAAGTTTATCCATTCACCTCTTGAAAGACCTCTTCAATTGAAAGCAATTGAAAGGTTGCTTCTGACTTTATGCATTTATAAATAAATCTTCTGTAAACATCCACGTGCAGGTGTTTGTGTGGACATAAGTTTTCAGCTCCTTTTGGTAAATACCAAGAAGTACAGTTACTGGATTGTATGATAAGAATATGTTTAGCTTTATAAAAAACTGCCAAAATGTCTTTCAAAGTGGCTGTATCATTTTTCATTCTCACTGTAAACTCTATTAAAAAAATGTAAAAATAAGAAATATCCAGAGAATGAGAGAAATTTTTACAGAATATGTAATCTTTCCATAGAAATTCTCCTTGGAGCTCAAGTTTCAATGTTTTTCACTTGGAATGTGTCATGTCTACCTGGGACAACATGGCCAAAACAGAACTGTTGATACTCTATGCTTCACATAATCAGCCCTCAGTATGTTTCACTATCTTAGTAAATGCAGGCATCCACCCAGATTTCTACCTTGTTCTGACCATTCACATCCTGTTCTTCAGCAAACACAGTCATCTCTTTAAAATATTTCTTATATTCATCTACTCTTATCTAATAATATTCACTATATTCAGTTTTATTATTCATTATACTGACATTATCTTTTTCATTGACAAGCAGACACTACAGGGGTAGAAATCTTGCTTTTCTTGTTCTTGGTTTTATTTCTCATGGCTAATACACAGTACCTAGAGCATGGTGGGCTTTCAATAAATACTTATACATCAAAATAAATGATCAATATAACAGACATTTTTGGATACTCATATAATATTTGGTGAACTTTCCTCATCCTCCATTCTTTTCATACAAACTCTCATTTTGTTCAGCTAACTCACATCTTTTCAAGGCCCTGCATTTCATGTAACCAGTTAGTGTAACACCATTCCCTTTGCTAATAATGCTCTTTTGAACAGTCATATGATGTTTTCTGAACAGTAAGATGTTGGGTGACACGTGCTGATTGGCTTCTACGAAGTTTTCCTTACTCTTAATAAGAAACAGGTCTTATTCCCTACATGTCATCCCATCTGCATGGGACTCTTGGGCTCATGGAAGCTGCTCTGTGGCCATGAGGGAAACTAGCTGAGAACACACTCTGGGAATGGCTGAGGGAAACCACAGAAAGAACATGGGTACTTGAATGTTGAAATAACAAAACTTGAGTTGGTGTATTTTGTTATGCAGAGTATTATATCTTCCTCATTGTTATCCAGTTGAGCTAGAATTCTACTTGCTGCCCAAACCATCACAGTCAATACATTTACATTAAAAAATGCATATTTACAATAAAAAATGCAGGGGCACCTCGGTGACACAGTCAGTTAAGTGATCTACTCTTGGTTTTGGCTTAGGTTGTGATCCCAGGGTTGTGAGATCAAGCCCTGTGTCAGGCTCCATGCTCAGTGCAGAGGTTGAGTGATACCCTTTCTGCCCTTCCCCACAGCTCTCTCTCTCAAATAAATAAATTATTTTTTTAAAAATGTATGTAGGATATAAGCAAATCTAATCTATTTATCATCTATCTATCATCTATATATCATTTATCTATCATCTATCTATCAAATGTGAATCCATTTTTTACCTATATTATAGGAAGTGGTCACACGCAGGTATATGGTGGGTTGAGGCAGAATATCTGATTTTGTTTTGTTGTTATATTAATAGTTATGCCTACTTATTGATCCAATAATTTAAAAACAAATAACAGTGGGTCAAATTCTGAGATAATTGTTTAAAGTTTTCTTGTTTTAGAGCCTGGATGAATTTCTAGGGCAAGAATAGACTAAATGCCTGAATTTTTGGTTTTCTTTATAATTGTTCTTTTTCTTATTACTTGTCTTTTAAAGTTAAAAAAGTATTCTTTATCTTATTTAAGTATTTCTGCCTATCTGAATAGAGATTTAGAGGGTACATATGTCTTTTGAAAAGGTACCTTTGGGCCTACTTTCGGGAACAATTAAGGCATTTGGAAGTTTGCAAATTTTGCTATCTTCTGAGTTATTTTTAAGCCTTGGCACTGACTTGTTGTTTAGTGTATACTCTGAATGGATTGAACCTATTGCGTTTATTGACCCGTCATATACTTGGAGACTTAGACATTCCTTGAAGGCGTTTTTCTCTAATGTAATTATTGCTGAATACCTCCCACAAAAGTGAATTATGGCCTAAAATTTTTGTCTCAGGGACTATTCTATGCCAATTTGTATTCCTAAATCTTCTAAAATAGACATCTCTTAAACAGTCATTTCAAAGTAATCAAAATGTGGGCATCTGGGTGGCTCAGTTGGTTAAGGAACTGCCATCAGCTCAGGTCATGATCCTGGAGTCCTAGGATTGAGTCCCACATCTGGCTCCCAGCTCCATGGGGAGTCTGCTTCTCCCTCTGACCTTCTTCTCTCTCATGCTCTCTCTTACTGTCTCTATCTCAAATAAATAAATAAAATCTTAAAAAAAAAAGATTCAGGGGCGCCTGGGTGGCTCAGTGGGTTAAAGCCTCTGCCTTCGGCTCAGGTCATGATCTCAGGGTCCTGGGATCGAGCCCCGAATCGGGCTCTCTGCTCAGCGGGGAGCCTGCTTCCCCCTCTCTCTCTGCCTGCCTCTCTGCCTACTTGTGATCTCTCTCCCTCTGTCAAATTAATAAATAAAATCTTTAAAAAAAAATAAAAAATAAAATAAAAAAAAAGATTCAAAGTAATCAAAATGTGTTGCCAAAAATGAGAGAAGAAAAATGAATGGTAAGTCATTATATGCTTTAGAATAAGAGTGGTCATAATTAATCCACCATGTCATTGTATCCTATAATTGAAGATAATTTTTATTGAATAATCTGGGCTTGTTAAATTCAGCAGATACTATGACAACTTATTTCCCTGGTAGAACAAAGTTCCCAGAAAAAAAAAAATCAATCATCAGTTCACAAAAACGCTCCCATAGGATTAGATGAAACACCTATTTGCTTTCTTGGAAAGTTGATTGAAATTATTTATAATAACTGTATCATTAACATTACTAAAATTAAATATAGAATATATGGGAAAATATAGAGAAATAAACTGGCCTTAGAGGGATGCCTTTTGAGTCAGTGGGACCTTATGTAACTGAAATGAGAAGTTGGTTTTAGAGGCTTTAAAGTAAATCTTTAGGATGAAGTGGGGTAATGAAAGCATCAGAGTCAAAGTGTATTAAGTTCATTAATTCAACAAATAGTTTCTAAGTGCATACTATGTGATAAACATTGTTCTCCACACTGCAGAGTGTAGGAAAATGTTTTGGCAGTCATCACTCACAGTACTTAGAATATAGTCGAGGGAAAAGGAAAGGAAATATATATATAATTGGTATACACTAGATTGTGATAAATGCTATGGAATAACAAGAGCAGAGTAGATTGTGAGTATGAGGTACTAGGTACATTCTTTGGCAGTTTAAAATATGATAGAGCAGGCTTACTTTAAAAGCAGTATTGTTCAGCTTGTATCAGATACATCTTTATGCTTTAGAACAAATCAACAATAAAAGACTAACTGATCTTCCGGGCAAATGCACTACGGAAAAGTGAACTTCATAATACCTTATATGTGTATGATAATGTTTACACACACTATAATATATATGGTGAGGTTGCTACTATTAGCCCATTACATGTGATGTATCTTAGACTAAGTTTAAGTGACTTGCTTGAATTCAAGAAACTAGTTCTTTTAGCTCTAAAATATTTCTTTAAATCATGTTAGGTAATGGTAACTCACTTTTAAGTTGTCCAGGACTCATAATAATGTATTTTTTTAGCCTACTGGATGGCCATTGTGAGAGACTATAATTTATAACTTCCAGAGTTGGTTCAATTTTTTTTTGTAAGAACAATGAAGTGTGACTCAAGAAGAGTCAAGATGTCATTATTACTATTACTCTGACTGTAGAGATTCATTTTTATAAAACCACTGATATCTTTACCATTGAATATGCTGATTGTATTAATAAGGCTTGGCATAGATAACCCATTTAATTGGCACTGTTAAATGTCAGCATAGGTATAGAAGCAAGGCGAGTTTTCTTTTGATTAAATTGTACAGGGTTCACCAAACAGAGTCAAGTGTCAGATATAATAACAATCTCAGATTTCTGACTTACTAGCTTATGGATATTATTTAATAGCTTGTCAAAATTCATTTAAATAAACCAATTTGAAAAATGGCAGTCAGTGCAGATTATTCATGTAGAAAGCAACATTTAATTGGAGCAATAAGCATTTTTGTTTTATTACACTTCATGAGTGACTCTGTAAGTTCCACTATAAGGTCTTATTAAAAATGCTCAGTTATGATTGTTAGGTGTTAAGCATGATTTTCTGAAATACATGAAATAGAAGCTGTCTTGAAGACACCACACCATCATCACATAGTATCTCACAACCAGAAAATATATATTTTGTTTGTAAATTGCCACTCAGGAGAGCAAAGATGTGAAATTCATTTTCTACAGTTTGTAAGAGAGCTTTTCCTGACTAACCTTTTCGTAACATGTACTTATATGTTACTATATATATATATTACATATAACATATACATATAACATGTATGTATGTGATATATGATATAAAAATGTGTGTGATGCATATATAAAAATTAAGAATCATAGTCTCTATCTTACATTAATAAAAACTATTAGTGAGAGAAATGCATTGAATATGAGATGGAATGTTCAAGACTGTGCGGGAACAGAGAAAGATGGGAATCTGACCCTACAGAGCCTTGAAACAATGTCAGAAAGTTTCACATTTGCCTTAAAAGCAGAGAAAAGTTACTGAACAGGAGTTTGACATAATCAGATTTAAATTCAGACAAGATCCCTCTGTCTTCAGTGTTACAAATAAATTTAAAAGGCATGCAAGTAGAAGAGAGAGGGCCATTTAGATTAGAATTAGCAAACTAAGAATCTGTGGACCAAATCCAATCCATTATATATATACATATATAGATATATGTATATATATACTCAATTAAGCTCAATTAAAAATTGTTTTTGGATTTTTAAGCGTTTGAAAGAAAATCAAAGAAGAATAAAATTCTATGTCAGATGAAAATTACATGAAGTTCAAATTCTAGTGTCCATAAATAAAGTTTTATTGGACTACATTTTGTGCGCATTCAATTGTGTACTGTCTACGGCTGCTGATGTCACTACAACCTCAGACTTAGTAGTTGCAACAGAAGTCACAAAGCTCAAAAAGCCTAAAATATTTATTTTAGAAAAGAAAAACTTTACTGACTCCTGATTTTGCCTATTTCAGTGATCCACGTAATTGCTGATGGAAGCTTACAAAATAAAGATAAATTGGTGAATCCAGTAGGCGTAACTATACTTTTATTCCATAATGCATTGAGATTGCAAAGATAGCTCCTAAATTTCTGAATCTCAGGTGCATGTTTACAGCATTCACTATGTTAGTTAATATTGAAAGAGGATCATGTTGAAGAGAGGGAAGGAAAGAAGGAATAGTTTTGTACATACTGAGTTTCAGGTACTTTTGAGGTTATAAGTAGGTGCATCAAGTAGACAATTGAATATATAGGGGATTCAGGTGAGTGATTTGGGTTGGAGATATAAAGATATGAGTAAATCAATGAGCCCTACATGGCAGTTAAATTCATTAATATGGCTGAGGCATCCAAGGATAATTACAAAATGATGTTGGAAGGCATCCTGACACCAAATCTGAAAGAATTGCAATATTTACTGTTCAGACAAAGTAGATGGAATTATAAAGAAAATAGAAAATAGGGCAAAAGGGGAGAGAGGAAAACCAGGAGACTATATTAATATGGAAAACAAAAAGTTTCAAGAAAGGAATTCTCAACCATATATGTGTTGCCAAGAAACAAGAAAGATGAGTGACAAAACCCCCATTGATCTAGCCAACTATAGTCCCCCTTTTTATTTTTAATAAATATGTACTTCTTTGTTTTCTGTAATAAATATTCTGATCAGTGATCAGGCTACAGAAATCAATAACAAAAACCCTCAATACTTTGAACAACAAATATATTTAAAACTTCTGAAAACTAAAAAGCAAATACCAAATCAAGGAAAAATGAAAAACTGGGGAAAATATTGGCAGTGCATATGATAAATATTTATAAAACAAAATTATTATAAATCAATAATAAAATGCTGACAGCTATAACAAAAAATGGGGCAAAAATTGAATAGGCAGTTCAGAAAAATTGTGATGCATATGGAAAAAAATGCTCAGGAATGAACATATCATTTCTGTGCTTGTAAGATTGAGAACTAGAACCTGGGAGGTAGTAACTCTTGCTCATCTAGAAAAGGTATCTTCTGGCATCCAAACTAATTCTAGTTAATTGATTGTACATTTGGGTTATATAGGGTGAAATTTACAAACAACAATAACAACTGTTTGGAAAGGAAAACTTTTTTGACTGATGATAACATTTCAAAAAAATTATGGAATAGCCACAAAAGCATGATATAATTCAGTGTTACAAGGTAGAATTAAGGGAAAGCTAGAATATCTTTTTTTCTTACCAATCAGAAGGAATGAATAAAAATGAATGCTTAAATAGAGGCATAAGTGGAAAGGAAGTGGCTTAGGAGTGAGGGCCACTGTATGGTTCTAGGCTTGTAAGTAACATCTCTGTGTATATTCCTTTCTATCAAGAGAGTTGTTATGAGAAATAAATATGTTGTTTTAATGGAGAAAATTATTATACATTCATTCATGGTTTTTCTCTGGGATCAAACTGAATATTGGTCTCTACATTATTTACACATTGCTAATTTTTAGGAATCTCCTCCAATGTACATGGAGATATAAAGGGAATATCAGCAACGACATTTAAAAATGTGTTATCTTTATTAATAGAGGTTTATGCTATTTTAGTAATGTCAGAATGATGAATAGCATGTAATTCAGAGAAGATAGCTTGGAGCAGATATACAGAATTTACATAGGATGGGTTCATTTGGCAATAAATCAAATAAAAACTTCAGTTTTATGTTCTTAATGTTTCAAGAAGCTAGTCCTAATTTACAGTTTATTTGCATGATTTGAGCATTTTGAACCTTTCATTTAATGCCAAGTTATGTCATTTTAATGTAAATAACTACCATTTTTTGTATTATTAAGAGGTTAAAGTTTTCTAATGTATAGTGCTGAAAGGTACCTCCAACACTGAGATAAATGCACATTTCAAAAAGAAACAGTTTGCAATAATTCCAATGTCCTATTTCTCTCCCTATTCATTCACGAGTTTTAAGCGTAATTAAGACATTTGATACATTCCTTTGAAAACATGCGTAAGTATTATTTACATATACGTGTCCAATATAATTAGGGAAATCCAAAATCTCTGCAGTACTGGGTTACTGTCCTCTTTTTCCTTTATATTTTCTTACAACACATAGTATAGTTCAGTGGTTTTCAACCCTGGCTGAGCATCAAAATGATCTGTGAAGCTTTTAAAAATACAGTGAGAGAAGCCAGCATCTCCATCCGTTCCCACTTAGTCTCCAGCTGAGTCTGAATCTCCTGGGGTGGGTCCTGTCATTTTTATTTTGGAAAGTCTTCACAGATGATAGTGGGACTCAATTAATTAAAACTCTTTAGGTTACAAATTAAAAAACAAACAAACAAACAACTCCTTTTGAGTTATCTTGTAAAAGGGGAACTTATTTTAAGGAAATAGTCATCTCTCACAGAACCAAGCAAGGGTTTGGTGAGGCCCCAGGAATGGACAAGAGGCAGGACTCTGGAGGATGAAGGGGTGTCCCACAGGGGGCTTCTCTTGCAGTCTGCTTTTCCATCCCTTTTTGTCTTTGCACATCAGCTTCATTCATTTCTATCCTCACAGGCAAGCATCCACTCTTTCCCAGCTTCTCGGCTTACTTTTCTCCTTTCGAGAAAGTAGATTGATTCTTGAATCTCTTAGTTCCGAAAATAAGTTACTCAGATGAGGAGCTCATTGGGTGAGTTGCAGTCTTGGTCCAAATCTTAGCCTGGGGCTAGATTGTACAATTGTTACTGCTCCCATCAAGATGATGGGAGGGAGCTGGGCAGACAAATCTGCAGGATCCACTATAAAGGTGCGTTTAGTGCTCAGGATCCCTGGATCCTCTATTTAAACAACAAAAATTTACAGGCTCACAACAGGTGTCCCACTGGGCTGGAAATACAAAATTAAACAGGATACATATGGTCCCTACTCTACAAGATGCTTAAAATATTCTGTTTAATTCTTGATGATGTTTAGAAAATTATGTTCAATTATAGATTGACTGAACAAGTCGTGAGACCAGATGTTGAGAAGGGAGGATTTGGGGTTTTGAAAGTCTGTGTTCTCTTTGTTAGAATACAGTAATCTTATCCTCTTTTATTTTACTGTCCATGAAGAGTGGAGAGGGACAGTGGTGTGTGTGTGTGTGTGTGTGTACACGTACCTGCACACTCCTCTTTTGGAGAAAAAGAGACAGGGAGAGAGAAAAGAAGAGATAGAAGGGAGGGGGAAAGAGGAAAGGGAAATGGAAGGAGGAGTGGAGTTTTATGTGCATTGCTAAATTCTTCAGCATTTCTAGTACTCCTTATATTCATATTTGTTCTCATGGTGATGTAGAGCTCTTTTCTGCTCACTCCCCAGGGCTGTGCTCAAGGCCATAAGCTTGGAGGATCCTGAAGGACAAAGACTTTTGTTAGTACCCCTGGGCACTGATGCCTGGAGACTTAAAAAATTATTGATTTCACATTGTCATCATTTGTTCTCATTTTGCTGACTATACATACTGATCATCTCTATTGCCAAGACTGTATAATCTAAGACACAGTACACTAACTACTTTATGTGATGTTAAGACAATTTTACCTGTGGTGAAAAGGTTGCCCCAGGTGTAGAAACTGACAAATACAATGTATAATGACTGAAGAGTTCATGAAAAGCAACATTGCCAAAACACACAAAGAAACAAACAAACAAAAAAACACAAAAAAACCCCAAAAAAGCAAACGCCAAAAAAACCCCTGAAACAAAAAACCCAACTACTTTTGGTGCATTCAAAAATTCCCTTTTAATGTGGTCTTATTCCTGAGATTCCACTTTCAGATATCACTTCTATTGGATTTGAACTAATAACTGATTAGACTGAAAGTGTGTCACATCTTTCCAAGGCTCTCTTTAACAATCTAAAACAAACTTCTGTTGGTTAACTCTCATTCTGAGTGAGGGATTTGTGTGTATGTGTTGTATACATACCCGCAAGGGCATTCACACTGTCCCTTTGTTGATAGCATGTTTGGGATGGACAGGCATTACCGCTTAGACTGTGTGTTGGAGGTGAGTATGAGGATAATGAAGAGCCTTTTTAACATGTCTAAGAGGCTCCATCTCAGATGCGTGGAAATGACTATCTTTCCCTGTAGTTGGGTGATTCATACCATTAAATTAATGTAGTTTAATATGGTACACACATGGCAAGACCTGTAAAAATAGATTTGACTAATTTGGTGGGAATATCTAGAATTCTGTCATAGTAAATGGGTCAAGTAATCCACTTACCTTGCTCCTGTCACATTCAAAACAATAACAGCTTAGTTAGAGGGATGGAAATGTGAACTTATTGGCTCGTGGTATTCTGAGAGTTCATGAAGGCATTATCAACTAAATAAGATAATAGCATCAGAAATAAAATACTTCAAAAAGTACTTTTTAAGAGTACTTTAAAAGATAATGTATTTTCTGTTTTTTTTAGATTCAAGTTTTTATTTAGATTCCAGTTAGTTAACATACAATGTAATATGAGTTTTAAGAGTAGAATTTAGTGATTCATCATTTATGTATGACAGCCAGTGCTCATCACAAGTGCCCTCCTTAATCCCCATCACTGATGTAACCCATCTCCCCATCCACCTCCCTTCAGCAAACTTCAGTTTGTTCTCTAGAGTTAAGAGTCTGCTTAATGGTTTATTTCTCTCTCTCTTTTTGCCTATGTTCATCTGTTTTGTTACTTAAATTCCACATATGAGTGAAATCATATGGTATTTGTCTTTCTCTGACTTTTTTCACTTAACATAATACTCTCTAGCTCCATCCATGTCACTGCAAATGGCAAGATTTCATTCTTTTCTATGGCTGAGTAATATTCCATTGTATATACATACCACTTCTTTATCCAATCATCAGTTAATGGACACTTGAGCCTCTTCATAATTTGGCAATTGTTGATAATGTTGCTATAAACAGCTGAGTACATGTGTCCTTTCAAATCAGTATTTTTGGACATTGGCCTGTAATTCTCCCTCTCTCTCTTTTTTTTAGGTTCCATGCCCCATAGGGAGCCCAACATGGGGCTTGAACTTACAACCCTGAGATCAAGACCTGAGCTAAGATCAAGAGTCGGACACTTAACCTACTAAGCCATCCAGGTACCCCATCTTTAATTCTTTTTTTTTAGTGGAGTCTTTGGTTTTGGAATCCAAGTAATGCTGGCCTCCTAGAATGAGTTTGGAATTTTTCTTCCTTTTCTATTTTTTGGAATAGTTTGAGAAGAATAGTTATTAACTCTTCTTCATATGTTTGGTAGAATTCCCTTAGGAAGCCATCTGGCCCTCGGCTTTTGTTTATTGGGAGATTTTTGATTACTGATTCAGTTTCTTTACTGGTTATCAATCTGTTCATGTTATTTATTTCTTCCTCTTTCCGTTTTGATAGTTTATATGTTTCTAGAAATTCATCCATTTCTTCCAGATTGCCCAATTTGTTGGCATATAAATATTTATAATACTCTCTTAAAATTGTATTTCTGCGGTGTTGGTTGTGATCTTTCTCATTTGTGATTTCAATTATTTGGGTCCTTTTTCTTTTCTTTTTGTTAACTCTGACTAGGGGTTTATCAGTTTTATTTATTCTTTCAAGAAACAGCTCGTGGTTTCATTGATCTGTTGTACTGTTTTATTATTGTTGTTTGTTTCTATATCATTTATTTCTGTGCTAATCTTTATTATTTCCTTTCTTCTGCTGGCTTTAGGCTTCACTTGTTCTTTTTCTAGGTATAAGGTTAGGTTGTATATTTGAGATTTTTCTTGCTTCTTCATGTAGGCCTATACTGCTATATACTTCCCTCTTAGGATCACTTTTGCTGCATCCCAAAAGTTTTGGACCATCGTGTTTTCATTTTCATTTTTTCCCATGTATTTTTCTTCTTCTTTAATTTTCTCATTTACCCATTCATTCTTTAGTAGGATATTCTTTAATTTCGATGTATTCATGGTCTTTCCAAATTTTTTCTTATGGTTAACTTTCAAGGTTTGTAAGTGTTGTGGTCAGAAAATATGCATGGTATGATCTCAGTTGTTTTGTACTTGTTGAGGCCTGATTTGTGACCTAGTATGTGATCAGTTTTGGAGAATGTTCCATGTGCAAACAGAATGTGTATTCTGCTGCTGTAGGATGAAACATTAATATTTCTGTTAAGTCCATCTTGTCTAGTGTGTTATTCAAAGCCATTGTTTCCTTGTTGATTTTCTACTTAGATGATCTGTCCATTCCTGTGAGTGGAGTGTTAAAGCCCCCTACTATTATTGTATTTTTATCAATGAGTTCCTTTATGTTTGTTATTAATGGTTTTATATATTTGGGTGGTCCCAAGTTGGGGGCATAAATACTTACAATTGTTAGTCTTTTAGAGCCAGTATCCAAGTTATCCATTCTTGACAGGTGTCTCTGCACCTATGCTGTGGGGCAGGGGAGAATAATGGTGCCCATTGGCTCTTTTGTCCCCAGAGAGGCAACGCTGTCCTCTCAGAGCACTCCAAGAAGGTGGAACCTTTTCTCCCCGTGCATCCCAGGGAACCCGCAGATCACCTCGGCTCATGGGCTATCTGCCCTCCTCCACAAGAACACAACCAAGCCCTCAGGCCCTCAGGGCTTTACATTGGCCCCACCCCAGTCCTCTAAAGATCAAGTCTTTGAGCACCAGCTGGTTGTAAAAACTCAGTAAAATCAGCCCCTCTTGTTTCCCAGTCAACAGCTTTGAAGAAGTGTTTTCCTTGTGCAATCCCTGTGCACTCTATTCTCTCTCTCTTTCTCTCTCTCTCCCCTTTGTGACCAGGGCTTCCTTCCTACTGCAGCATCTGTGCCCAAATCATATCTCTGCACCTCCTACTTTCCATGATGTGACCTCTTCTCTCCTTGTAGTTGTGCAATTTGTTCTTTCAGTCCTTAGATTGATTTCTTGGGTACTGAGAATGATTTGATATTTATCTAGCTGTGTTTGATGGAGAAGGTAAGCCCAGGGTTCTCCTACTACTCCACCATCTTACCTTTTTCTTCAAAGATAGTAATTTTTAAAGCTAGAATTTTTAAATTAATAATATATATCCTGTTACTATTTTAAATAAAATTATATGAATATAAATACTAACCAATTTAATAAATTGGATATACGTATTCCATTAATATATATTTTATATTGATGTAGAACACTCTTAAAAGCAAATGAATTTTTAATTTTTTAGTACATTCATTGTTTTTAAAATTCATTTATTTTTTAAAATTTCAGTATAATTAACATATAGTGTCATGTTAGTTTCAGCTGTACAATGTAGTGATTCAACAATTCTATACATTACTCAGTACTTACCATGATAAAGGTACCCTTAATCCCTATCATCTATTTTATCCATCATCTACCCACTTCCCCTCTGATAACCATTAGTTTTTTCTCTGTAGCTAAGAGTCTGTTTTTTTGGTTTGTCTTTTTTTCTCTTTGTTCATTTGTGTTGTTTCTTAAATTTCACATATGAGTGACATCATATGGTGTTTGTCTTTTTCAACTGACTTATTTCACTTAGGATTATACACTTTAGATCCATCCATCCAAATGGAAGAATTTCATTATTTTTTTTTATGACTGAGTGGTATTCCTTGTGTGTGTGTGTGTGTGTGTGTGTGTATGTATGGGATATATCACATCTTCTTTATCCATTCATCTATTGATGGACGCTTGGGTTGCTTTCACATTTTGGCTATTGTAAATAATCAATAAAAATAGGAATACATATATCTTTTTGAATTAATGTTTTTTTATTCTTTGGGTAAATACCCTGTTGTGGAATTATTCAATCATATGATGATTCTACTTTTAATTTTTTGAGGAATTCCAGACTGTTTTCCACAGTGGCTGCACAACAGTTTGAATTCCTACCAATGGTGAACAAGAGTTCATTGTTCTCTTCATAGTTGCTAATACTTGTTCCTTGTGTTTTTGATTTTAGCCATTCTGACAGGTGTGAGGTAGTTATCTCATTGAAGTTTTGATATGTATTTCTCTGATCATTAGTGACATTGAGCACCTTTTTGTGTGTCTTTTGGCCATTTGTATGTCTTTGGAGAACTATGTCTTCTGCCCATTTTTTTAATTGGATATTTTTGGTATTGATAATGCATTCATTATTTAATCAGTCTATCAAAAAGTACTCCATTTCCTTTGGTATGTATTCTCTTTTCTCTGATATCCCACATCTTCTTCTTACATCCCAGTATCCAAAAAGGACTGTATTAGTCTACTTGGGCTGCTGTAACAAAATACCATAGACTGGGTTGCTTAAACAATAGACAATTATTTACCATAGTTCTGGAGGCTATGAACTCCAAGATCAAGGTGCTTACCAGGTAGGTTTTATTCCAAGGCATCTTTGAGCTTGTAGACAACCACCATCTTGCTGTGTGTTCACAGGATTTCTTTTTTGTGGGCTTGTGGAAAGAGAGCAAGAGAGCTCTCTGGTGTGTCTTCTTGTAAGGAAACTACTTCTATCGAATCAGAGCCCTGCCCACATGACCTCATAACCTTAAGTACTTCCTTAGAAACCCCATCTCCAAATACAGCCACAATGTCTGTGTGTTATATTCACAGCCCAAATGCTACAACTTCTTTGAAGTCTCATTTTTAAAAATTTCTACATGGTCTGCCTAGGAAAAATTTCTACCAACCTGAAACATAATATGTTAAAAAAAAAAGCCTGTGACTTTTTAGCCACAGAATAAATCAAAGTTGTTGTAAAAGATCTTGAAATGAACATAAGGATTCCATATTCAAATACATGGAGAACAGTTAAAGCAATGCATAAGTATAAATTTGTAGCCTTAAATGCTTATCTTAATAAATAGTAAGCTCACTTTACTCAAAATTATGCCAATTAATGTAAAAATCTGGTTGAAATGAGTAAATTTTAGGATAATATAAAATGCATGTACCATAAGTCATACAAAATCCAGAGCACTTTCCATATAAAAAAAGGGAAAAAAGAGAAAAAAGAGAGAGAGAAAAGGGAAAAGCCATTTGTAAAATAATACATCTCAAGACATTTTCAAAGATTCATTCAAAAACCAGAAAAAGAGATAAAGGAAGAAAGAATATTAAAAAAAAGAAACATTTCCAAATTGTTTTCGTGAATACCAATGCCTATAAAAGATAGTACCATGTAAGAAAACCAGAATCCAAGCTAATTTTTTGAATTCTTCTACAAATATGAAAAAAAAGAAGCACCTGAAAGAATAATAATATTGAGAAAGTTAAGTTTATTCAGTAGTGAAAAGATGATCCAGTATTAAGAAATCATCAGTTATCTCCAGAAGTGCCAATAATATATTTGATTACATTTAATGAAATTGGGATATCTGGATATTTATTTAAATATGATAAAATATACAAGTGGCCCCATCCAAAATCCACAATTATACTTAATGTAAAATAATAGCTATATTTCTATTAAGTTAGGAATGAAAAATTATGTTTATTTGCAATATCTAAGAGAATAGATTTATGAAGATGCTGGGTATAATATTATTGTTAAGAAATCAATTTTATCTTGTACTTTAAAGCTCCAATCACAATAACAATATGCTAAATGAAGTACACAATCACAACATATCTTGTCAGATACAGGATGGCAGATATTTTCTCTGTGATTTTATTTTTTTATGGGCTTATTCTTTTTAACTGTTAAACATGGACAAAATCAAATATAAGATGAAGTAGAGAGAACTATAAGATGAACCTCGACTCACCTTTCACTGAGCTTTAATAATAATTTTTGGTCAATCTCCTTTCATCTAAACTCCAATCCATTCCTCATGCTTCATTGGGTTTCTTTTGAGTTAAATCCCTAACATCATATAATTTTATATGTAAATACCTCAGCATATATTTCTAAAAGTTACAGAAACTTAGTTTGAGCTAATTATAATAATACTATTATATGTAAGATATGGTTAACAATAATTCCTTAATGTCACCAATGTTCAAATCCTTGTGATTGTATATATACATCTCTCTATTACATTCTCAATTTATTTATTAAAAAAAACAATTTTGTTTGTGCCATAGTTCCTTTTTTTGAATTTAGTGGATCATATCTGTATGTATCAAATACATTTAATGTATTCCTATAAATTTGTAAGTTAGTGTTTGGATCTAGTGACTGTATAATTCAGGTTTATATATTTATTTTTTAGGAAAATACTTCAAAGATGCTGTTGGGTACTTCCATCAGGAGGCATATATATCTGGTTGTCCTTTTTTGTAATGTTGGCAGCTATTGATGATCATTGCTTAGACCATTTTTTTTTTCATTATGAATCACAAAATGGGGGATATTCCAATTTTATCAATCCATTTTGATTACATAGGTTAAATGGTATCTATTGAACAACAGAAATACTTCTTAATTGCCCCAATTATCAATATTTTTATAGCTTACATTTTTTTTTGTTTTTGTGATGGAGGACATATCCTTAACTTCATTTTTCTGAAGTTTATTATTATTTGGTGTTTCCATACTCTTTCCAGCCATAATTACTTGGCATGTTTTAACAACATAGTAAAAAATATTCAGCTAATCATGTAATTTTGTACTGTGTTACATTGAATTATTCCAATCTAAGACTCTGAGGCAGAAATTTTTATGCAAGAGATTTCATAGGAGTGTTTTGGGGGAAAATAGCTCTATGGAAATAAGGGAAGCAGAACTGGGAAGAAAAGATGTTAAACTTTGATGCAAAAAAATTATATGGGGAGCCAATATATATAGAGGTGGATGATTTTCAGAGGTGTCCTGGATCAGTGAAAGAGGGTCAGATCTTAGTATGATGCTGGAACCAATCACTGCATATAGGAAGAAGGAAGGGGAAGCTATCTGTGTTGAGGGCAACACATGGAGAGGTGAGATGTCATCAAGCAATATCCCTTATAACTGAAGCCTCAGGCCTGAGGGGCAGTTTTGGTGGTGCATCATAGCATTTAGTATAATTTTTCCTGTGCTATTCAAGTCCATTTGCATCATGTAGTAAGTTCAGCCCATCAAAAATACCTTCTGTAGGATATGGGGAACACTCACAAGGAGAAGGCTAGTGGAAAGGACTCAACTTTTGATATTTCCAACTGGTCTTGAGGATACAACTGATGCTCATTATCCCTCTCACCTATGACTCATTCTAAATTCCCTAACCCTCAGCTAGGATCTCTTCTAATCTAGGTGACTTATAAAATGGGGTGACTCAGGCCTCCATACCTGAGGGGTCTGAACTCCTATTTGCCATGGTCTTTTCAAGTCGGGGCTGTTGCACTTGTCTACTTGCTGCCCCAAATAAGCAAGGTGGGAGTACTAAGAAACACCCCAGTGGGTTCCAGAGAGACACATGTATTCTTTCCTGCCTCCAGTATATAATAGCATTCTTAACCTCTCTTGTTAATCAAGGTTAACTCACCAGCTAATATGGTGATTCTTTTCCTTGCTTATTATTCTCTTGGCACAAAGGACCTGAAGTAACTATCAGCAGCCACCACTTAATGAGCATTTTGCTCTTTCCTATGGTGTGAATAGTATCTTTCTGGGAACCAGAACCTCTAGGTCAACATTACCAAGAAGGGAAAGCACAAATTTTCCAGTATCTCTGCATAGTAAACAAGGCCACTTTTATCCTTCTGTTATATGACCTTAGATGGCTCAGGCAGTTAAGTGTCTGGCTTAAGTGTTTGGCTCAGGTCATGACCCCAGGGTCCTGGGATGGAGTCCTGCATCAACCTCCTTGTTTGGTGGGGAGCTTGCTTCTTCCTTTGCCTTCCATTCCCCCTGCTTTTGTGCACGCTCTCTCTCTCTCTGACAAATAAAGTCAATCTTAAAAAAAATAATTATCTAAGCAAGTAATAACTAGAAGATAGATGGCTCTAATTAAGGTGTATAGTTTTTGTTTTTAAAAATTAAAATAAATTGAAAAATTCTTTATGACTACACGGTGCTTTAGCAATTTAAGGTTAAAATAAAATATTGGGAATAAAACCATAGAAAATTCCCTTTTTTATAGATGTTTTTCTCCTTATATGTATTTAAGAAACATTTTAAATTACTGTAGTTTGGGAAAGTCAGTAAATGCCATCCCAAAACACTGAATAAAATGAAATTGTTTATAAATTATATAATGGAATAATTTCTCTGGTGAGTTGACATTGGAAATGGACCACAGAACTATGTATGATTTTTCACAAAGTGAAAGGCATGAGCATATGATAAATTTTGCTAAATACAATTATCATTCTTCATATCATGAAACTATAATGGAACAGGAAACTTTACCACATGTAAAAATACATCGTTTAATAGAGAGAAGAACAGCCAAGTGAGTTTCATTCCCATTCCATTGTGTGTAAGTGGGTCACCTTGGTCCATCCTCTGAGAGTAGAGTTTATAGGAGACCATATGATACTGCAAGTAGTTAGATAATTTCTGGAATATATTATAGAGCCACATTGTGGTATAATTACATTTGTAGATGTGAAATCTTTGTTTTTCATATTTAAACAGTATTTTAGTTTCTTGCCCTTTTTATTTCTTTTGCAATATTCAACCTATTATCCTTTCAATTTGGAGTGACTTTCCTTTATTAAATGGCTTTAATTTATTACTGTGTTATAATTTATGAATCAAGAGACCAGAATAAACAAATAATGATCACTGGAAATTCCACAAAGTTAGATACATTATGGTTAGAAAAGTGAACTGATTTTGTGGCTACTTTCGATAAAGTCTTGAGAGTTAGTAAAACAAAAGGTTAGATATAAGAACTTAGTTTTTTTTTTTTAAAGATTTTATTTATTTATTTGACATAGAGAGATCCCAAGCAGGCAGAGAGACAGGCAGAGAGAGGGGGGGAAGCAGGCTCCCTGCTGCGCAGAGAGCCCAATGTGGGGCTCGATCCCAGGACCCCGAGATCATGACCTGAGCCGAAGACAGAGACTTTAACCCACTGAGCCACCCAGGCGCCCTGAGATATAAGAACTTATGATTTATTACCAGATCAACTCTAGGATTGAATCCACCTTTTAATGAAAGAGGTATAATAAGCAGGGAATTTAAACACATGTTATTTTGGCAGAATTTTCTCGTTGGTGCATCAATCATAAAGTTGTCTATACATAACATAATATCTGCAGTTTAGCAATATTCCTACATAGGACATATTAATACCCCATTACATATCTAAATTGCCATTTCAACAGTATTTTCACAGGACATAATTTATAGTTTTGATTGGTTCATGAGATTATGCACTCATATCAGCTTTTTAAAAAACAGAACATTTCTAACTGCAAGGATATGATGTCCCTTTTCTTTTTTTAAAGAGAAAAGTTTGCTTTATTTCCTTCATTGGATATCCTCCAATGTCCTTAACTTTGACATGCTTCCAAATTTCTTGGCATGCTGAGAACACTAAAGTCAAGCTTTTTATCACTCTGATGTGTATCTTGGGTTCCTGTGGCTGAAAAAATTTCCCTTGAAATCAAAATGCCACAATAAGATTGGTTAAAATTACAAGGTTTTATTTTAAGACAACTAAGTTTCATCAAAGCCTTCTTCTGCCTTTTTTTTTTTAATTTTCTAGTTCTATCTACTGAAGCATAATACAAACCTTGTCATTTATACGTACAGATTTCAAATTAACGTATGTTGTACTTCTGTGAAAAAATTTATTACCTTTCAGAGGCTTTTTATACTTTTCACTTTCTTAATTTTCTTTTCATTTTATAAAGTGCCTTTTTAAAAAAAAAACTTCAGTAGAACAAATGTTTTCTCCCATCTAGTGTGTTGTCTGTATACTTTTTTGCGTATACAGTTTCTATATAGTGTATGCTTTAAAGTGCAATACTTTAAAATTTTGATAAAGTCCTATTTGCCTATTTTTTTGGTTAACTTGTTTTTTGGGTCATATCTAAGATTGTAATACCATTGGTGGATTCAAAGTCACAAAAATTTACTGCTGTGTTTTGTTCTATGAGTTTTATATTTTTAGCACTTACATTTAGGTCTCTGATCCATTTTAACTTTTGTAAGTGTAATGAGATAGGGAACCATCTTCATTCTTCTGCATGTGGACATTCGATGCCATGCATCCACTTGTTGAAAATTATATTCTTTCCCCACTGAATGGTCTTGGCATCCTTCTTGTAATCAATTGACTATAAATGTGAGAGTTTTTATTTCTGGTCTGTCTCAGTTCTGTTCCATCAACCTGTATGACCATTCTCCTGCAGTACCACAAAGTCTTGCTTACTGTAACTTTGTAGTAAGTTTTGAAAATGGAAAGTATGAGTTGTCAACTTTGTTCTTTTTCAAGATTGTTTTAGTTCTTTTCTGAGTCATATGCTACTATTTATTTTCATGTATTGTAGTTTGTTTTGTTGACAACTGTACATCTTAGATAACATATTGGAATAGCTCTGCAAATGGTTTCCCATCCCCTCTCCTTGAGGCTTGTTTCTTTTTAAGTAAATTTTATAATTATTTATTCATGTAGCAAATCACTATTAGCTTATAATCTGTATTTATATTGTATATAAACACCTTTCTGAAATTTTGTTCTTTCTACATATACTTTTAGCAAACATGTGGATTTCTAGGGTAATTTTTAAAATTTAAATTCAGTTAATTAACATATAATTTATTAGCTTCAGAAATAGAGGACAGTGATTATATAATAAGCAATGCTCATTATATGATATACCCTCCTTAATGTTCATCACCCAGTTACCCCAACCCCCTATTCCCCTCCCACCAGCAACCCTTAGTTTGTTTCCTATGATTAAGAGCCTCTTATGGGTTGTCTCCCTGTCTGAATTTGTCTTGTTTTATTTTTCTCCTCCTTCCCCTATGATCCTGTTTTGTTTCTTAAATTCCATATATGGGTGAGATCATATGATAATTATCTTTCTCTGATTGACTTATTTTGCTTAGCATAGTATAGTATGTTCTATTTCCATCCTTGTTTTTGCAAATGACAAGATTTCTTTTTTTTTTTTTTGGATGGCTCAATAGTATTCCATTGTATAAATATACCTCATCTTCTTTATCCATTCATCTATATATAGACATCTGGGCTCTTTCCATAGTTTGGGTATTGTGGACATTGCTGCTATACACAATGGGGTGCAGGTGCCCCTTTGGATCACTACGTTTGTATCTTTTGGATAAATCCCTAGTAGTGCACTTGCTGGGTCAGAGGGTAGCTCTTACTTTCAAATTTTTTGAGGAACCTCCGTATTGTTTTCCAGAGTGGCTGCACCAGCTTGCATTCCCACCAACAGTGTAAGAGGGTTCCTGTTTCTCTGCATCTTTGTCAAAATCTGTCATTTCCTGAGTGGTTAAATCTAGCCATTCTGACCAGTGTGAGGTGGTATCTTATTGTGGTTTTGATTTGTATTTCCCTGATGCCAAGGGATGTGGAGCATTTTTTTCATTTGTCTGTTGACCATTTGGATATCTTCTTTGAAGAAATATCTGTTCATGTCTTCTGCCCATTTCTTGATTGATTTATTTGTTCTTTGGATGTTGAGTTTGATAAGTTCTTTAAAGATTTTGGATACCAGCCCTCTATCTGATAAGACATTTGCAACTATCTTCTCCCATTCTGTAGATTGTCTTTTGGTTTTGTCATCTGTTTCTTTTGTTATGTGGAAGCTTTTTATCTTGATGAAGTTCCAATAGTTCATTTTTGCTTTTGTTTCCTTGCCTTTGGAAATGTGTCTAGCAAGTTGCTGCACTGAGGTAACAGAGGTTGCTGCCAGGTTCTCCTCTAGGATTTTGATGGATTCTTGTCTCACTTTCAGGTCTTTCTTTCATTTTGAGTCTATTTTTGTGTAGTATATAAGGAAACGGTCCAGTTTCATTCTTCTGCATATGGCTGTCCAATTTTCCCAACACTATTTGTTGAAGAGACTATCTTTTTTTCTGTTGGATATTTCTTCATCTTTGTCGAAGAATAGTTGACCATAGAGTTGAGGGTCCATTTCTGGGTTCTCTATTCTGTTCCATTGATCTCTGTATCTGTTTTTGCACCAGAACCATACTGTCTTGATTAAGGCTTTGTAATATAGCTTGAAGTCTGGCATTGTGATGCCACCAGATTTGGTTTTCTTTTTCAACATTCCTTTAGCCAAAGGAATTTTTTTTTAAATAAATATTCTCACATTTACTTCCTTGTATGCTGAAGCAATCACTGGCATATCTGAGCCATGAGAACTCCCAAGCATCAGCATATCTCAGAGAAACTACAAAGCCATTCTTTCCACCTCCACTCAGCAAGAATTCCAGATAAACCCAGACAGAGGCAGGTGACCATTGACCATCCCATCTTCAGAAATGGTGGCTAAGATTCAAGTGCTGGAGAAAGACTCCAGTCACATCCTGTCTCTGCTGTCCCTCCTGTGTGACCCTGGGCAAATCACGTGAGCTATTAGGAATCTTTTCTGATTCCATACAAAATTTAGGATTATTTGTTCCAGCTCTGTGAAAAAAGTTGATGGTATTTCAATAGGGATTTTACTGAATGTATAGATTGCTCTAGGTAACATAGACATTTTCACAGTATTTGTTGTTCCAATCCATAAGCATGGATTTTTCCATGTCTTTGTATCTTCTTCAATTTCTTTCATGGGTGTTCTATAGTTTTCTGAGTACAGATCCTTTGCCTCTTTGATTAGGTTTATTCCTAGGTATCTTATAGTTTTTGGTGCAATTGTAAATGGGATCAACTCCTTAAATTCTCTTTCTTCTGTCTCATTCTTATTGTATAGGAATACAACAGATTTCTGTTCACTGATTTTATTTCGTGCCACTTGCTGAATTTCTGTATGAGTTCTAGCAATTTTGGGGTGGAGTCTGTTTGGGTTTTCCACATAGAGTATCACATCACCTGTGAAGAATGAGAGTTCGAATTCTTTGCCTATTCGAATGCCTTTTATTTCTTTTTGTTTGATTACTGAGGCTATGACTTCCAGTACGATGTTGAACAGTAGTGAAAGTGGACATCCCTGCTGTGTTCCTGATGAATGATATTCCCTATGGGCTTTTCACATATGGCTTTTAAGACACTCAGGTATGTTCTCTCTATCCCTACACTCTACACGTCATCTGCGAAGAGTGAGAGTTTGAATTCTTCTTTGGATATGGACATCCTGCCATGTTCCTGACAGATGGACATCCCTGTCATGTTCCTGACAGATGATGCTATATCAGTACATGGTGAAGAGTTTTAATCAAGAAAGGATGCTGTACTTTGTTAAATTTTTTTTTTGCATCTATTGAGAGGATCATATGATTCTTATCCTTTCCTTTATTAATGTAGTGTATCACATTGATTGATTTGCGGATGTTGAACCACCCTTGTATTCCAGAAATAAAGCCCACTTGGTTGTGGTAAACTATCATTTTAATGTACTGCTATTGGTTAGTATCTTGGTGAGAATTTTTGCCTCTATGTTCATCAGGGAAATTGATTTGTAATTCTTTTTTTTGGGGGGGGGGTCTTTGTCTGTTTTTGGGATCAAGGCAATGCGTGGCTCATAGAATGAGTTTGGAAATTTTCCTTCCATTTCTATTTTTTTGGAACAGTTTCAGAAGAATAGGTTTCAATTCTTTAAATGTTTGGTAGAATTCCCCTGCGAAGCCATCCAGTCCTGGACTCTTTGTTTGTTGGGAGATTTTTGCTTCAATTTCCTTATTGGTTATGGGTCTATTCAGGTTTTCTATTTCTTGCTGATTCAGTTTTGGTAGTTTGTAAGTTTCTAGGAATGCATCCATTTCTTCCAGATGGCCTAATTTATTGGCATACAATTGGTCATAAAATCTTCTTATAATTTTCGTATTTCTTCAGCGTGGATTGTGATCTCTCCTCTTTAATTCATAATTTTATTTATTTAAGTTCTTTCTCTTTTTTTTTTTTTGATAAGTCTACCCAGGGGTTTATTAATCTTATTCTTTCAAAGAACCAGGTCCTAGTTTCACTGAGCTATTCTACTATTCTTTTGATTGCTATTTCATTAATTTTTGTTCTAATCCTTATTAATTCTCTTCACCTCCTGAGTTTAGGCTTTATTTCCTGTTTGTTCTCCAGTTTCTTTAGTTATAAGGTTAGGTTGTATATTTGAGATCTTTCTTGTTTCTTGAGAAAAGCTTGTGTTGCTATCTACCTCCCTTTTAGGACTACCTTTGCTGCATCCCAAAGGTTTTGAATAGTTGTGTTTTCATTTTTGTTTGTTTCCATTAACTTTTTAAATTCTTCTTTAATTTCCTCATTGACCCATTCATTCTTCAGTAGGATTCTCTTTGCCTCCATGTAATTGAGTTCTTTCCAAATTTCCTCTTGTGATTGCGTTCCAGTTTCAAAGTATGGTGTTCTGAAAATATGCAGGGAATGATCCCAGTCTTTTGGTACCCATTGAGACATGATTTGTGACCCAGTATGTGATCTGTTTTGTAGAATGTTCTATGTGCACTCAAGAAGAACATGTATTCTGTTGCTTTAGGATGGAATGTTCTGAATATATCTGTGAAGTCCATCTGGTCTAGTGTGTCATTCAGAGCCCTTGTTTCCTTACTGATCTTCTGCTTAGATGATCTGTCCATTACAGTGAGTAGCTATGAAAGGTCCCTACTATAATTGTATTATTATCAATGAGTTTTTTTCTTTTGCATTTTTAAAATTTTTATTAACATATAATGTATTATTTGCCCCAGGGTACATGTCTGTGAATCATCAGGCTTACACATTTCACAGACTTTGCCATAGCACATACCCTCCCCAATGTCCATAACCCTACCCCCCCCCCCCCACCTCTCAGCAACCCTTAGTTTGTTTTGTGAGTTTAGGAGTCTCTTATGGTTTGTCTCCTTCCCCATCCCATCTTGTTTCATTTCTCTTCTCCACCCCCAAGGACCCCCTGCCCTGCCTCTCAAATTCTTCATATCAGAATGATCATGTGATAATTTTCTTTCTCTGACTGACTTATTTCGCTTAGCATAATACCCTCTAGTTCCATCCACATCGTTGCAAATGGCAAGATTTCGTTTCTCTTGATGGCTGCAAAGTATTCCACTGTATATATATACCACATCTTATTTATCCATTCATCTGTTGATGGACATGTAGGTTCTTTCCATAGTTTGGCTATTGTGGACATTGCTGCTATAAACATTCAGGTGCATGTGACCCTTCGGATCACTACATTTGTATCTCGAGGGTAAATACCCAGCAGTGCGATTGCTGGGTCATAGGGTAGATCTATTTTCAACATTTTGAGGAATCTCCATACAGTTTTCCAGAGTGGTTGTACCAGCTTGCATTCCCACCAACAGTGTAGGAGGGTTCCCCTTTCTCCGCATCCCCGCCAACATCTGTCGTTCCCTGACTTGCTAATTTTAGCCATTCTGACTGGTGTGAGATGGTATCTCCCTGTGGTTTTGATTTGTA